>CM070611.1:15455618-15891663 GCA_036346395.1 Hsuehochloa calcarea | reverse complement strand
TTCCTTGTCAATTATCTTGCCATTCTTTCTATTTTCAGAAGATGGCTGACTTGGGGCTTCTATATCTGTATTATTCTGTTTGGGGTGGAATATGTAGTTAAAATAAACCAATTTTACAAGATAGTTCACATCAAACTCGCACATGAAAGTATGTGATGTACCAGCTTTTTATTTGCAGTTGTTGTCATCTTGGTAGATTGTGGTGCTGATATTTTCTCCGTCTTCTGATCTCGACCTTCAGATTTATTTGTTAATTTCATGGTTCCATTATTTGCGGGAGGAGTTGCACGAGAGGATGCGGTCCTTCTTGTAGCTTTGGTTCTCCTTCCTGTCAAACCAGTCTGTGTTGCTACCCTTGGGGCGTCAACTACCAAGGAAGAAAGGGACCTCTGTTTTCTCTTTACAGGCAATATAACAGTAGGAGCCTTAGGAGCATCAGCTTTTGTCCTCTTAAGTGGAAATACCTTATTCCTGATATCTTGAATGTTGTGGTCAGGCCTTCAAACAAGAAAACGATCATCATTTTAGTCATCAATACATAGTTAAGTATAGATCACTCGATGCATTAGACATGAATAAGTAGATGGCAACACTAAGCTTTTGCTTCACAAAACAAGCAAGCATGTATTTGAGGCAATATTTTAGAGAAACAAACTTACAGGAAAAGGTAGTAGGTAGTTAGCACGAGAGACTGTGATGGTTGTTACAACTTTAGCCAAATTTAAACAGTAGAATCAGTCAGCATGCAATTACAAGCTAGTATACTCTCAAGTAATAATCACAGGAAACTGTTTGCAATACAAATATGTATATATTAACAATAGAGAAACCCTTGTTCTTTACAAAAATGATAATGTATTTTTCTGATATTTAAAGGTTATACATAAATGAGCATGTGCCAGTGCAACTGTTAAGTGTTAATAGGTTACGGAAAGTATATTGGTTCAATAAATGCTTTGTGTTATCGCGATGTTCTACTAAAAAGACACAAATTGATAACGCAATAACATATTTAAAGGAAAATGTATTTGTACTCCTATTACTTTTAAGGGTTAAACCAAGAAGATCAAGCTACATTTATTAGCGTGTTTGCTTGTTTGAATTGCATATATCCTTTGCAAATAATTATATCCAGGTTTTATCCATTGTGATCATCTCTACAGCCCGTTTTCTCCATTTTGACCATCTGTTCTTTACAACCTTACTGCCCAAGTTCACCCGAAAAGTTTTCAAGATATACACGTTCTATTAGTGATAACATGACCTCTGAAAATTGACATGATATTAATGCTTCACGGGTGTACTTATACATTTTAAAGTTAAAAAAAACACTGTCGGAAAGAAGGAACAATGTGTTGTACAGATAAACCTTGGTAGGAAGTAACAACGATGACTACACCTGAGTTTCTCTTCAGGATCACAGCCAAGATCAATGTTGCAAGCTGGACAGGAATCGATCTCCTCATCATTTATTTTCTCCATAATACACTCCCGACAAACTGTTAAAAAGATGGTCACAAGAGGAACTCTAAAGACAAGCATGGCAGTTTCAGAAAGAGATTTAAGATAACTGAATTTTACAGGCTCAACACATGAAAACTTCTTTAGCGGTAACTAGCAAGTAACAACAGTGCAATAAGAGTATATACTTGACTTGCGTCAAGATTTGGCGCGCAGCCATGATTGATAAGTGACAATTGCACTGTACTTATGGCGAGGCAGCATCACCAGGCTTACCTTGCAATCATTCAATTCGTATCATAACACATATACATTCATCACAACAACGAGACAACAAATACTTTGATCGATCAAGAACGCGAAGTGTTGCTTTCCTCCCTATACCAAAAACACAGACTTGAACTACTTTCCTAATGCAAGACACAACTCCCTTCACACACTAACTAAAGGCAACAGAAACCAATAGCATGCCACTGAATTCCCATTCCCATTCTCCTAATCAGAAGCATCGATGACTTAAACAAAAAGACGCTACGTTTCTGATCACAATCAGGCCAAAATGCCACCACCATCTCCAAGCTCCCCCACCATTACCAAACCCACAGGAAGCTACTAGAATGCCTCGACATCACACAGCCCCATATATCCTGCAACAAGTGCCAACGCTTTACCGCTTTTTTCGCCCAGCATCAAAAGCTCCGCAAGAAAACATGCACCGAAAGCTGTTCAGCCTGTGAGGAAACTCGGACCGAACGCCACGCCACGAGGATGGCACCGGCGGCCACCGCCGAGAAACTGTGCACGACGAAGGAAGACACGAGTCGAGCGTCTCAACGGCTGCTCGAAATGCAAGTAGGCTGTGGCGGCGGTGACGGGACCTGGAAACCGCCTAAAAAGGCGAAAGGCCGCAGCTTTGCAACATTGTCGAGTCGAAAGAATAGTGGGCTGGCGGCACCGGAGCGCGCAACGGACCAAGAGCGCGAGCAAAGAAACCACGGAGTCAGTCGGAGGCGGCGGCGCGGGGGTTCTCCGGAGTAGCTCCGGCGCACGCGGTCACCGGAGAGCAAACTCCTGGCTCCGCGACGACAAAGCAGACCCAATCCACGAGAAAGCCCGCACCTTTGGAGCTCGTACAGATCAAGAGCTACCACGGGACACCATGGGATCGTCGAAAACAACTCGGGAGAACTCCACGAAAACACGAGGCGGCATAGCGACGTAGCAGGAATCGTCGCCACCGACGCCGACCACGAAACGCGAACGTGCAAAGCATGGTGAGTCCACAGCGAAGCAAACGCGAGGCGAGCACAGCGCGAGCTGGCCACCACGGCCAAACCCGCAGGGGCACGCAACCAAAGACGCAGTCCACGGGAAAGGCGGCGCCTCCGCCGCTCTTCTGGGATCAAGAACTCGAATCAAACACCAACCCGATCGCCAGGCCACCGAACGAGAGAACACGAAGAATCCGACACCAAAACCAAGGACGCCAAAGCGACGCGACGCAAAGGAGAGGAGCGCTCACGCGCGGCGGAGCAGGAAACCGCAGCCACGGGCGGCGCACGCGTGCAGACAGCGACAGGCACAGAGAGGAAGCACCAAACGAAACGGGAGAGGCAGGTGGGAGCGGGATAGAGAGAGAACTCACATGTGTGGAGGCACTCGGCGATGGCGGTGGCCTCCCGCAGGAGGCCCTGGCAGAGCGGGCACGTCATGCACGCGACGAGCGCCTCCCGCCGCACGCGCACCACCCCCCGCGCGGTCCCCATCTCTCCGTGCCCACCACCACCACCTCCTCCTCGTCGTCGTCGACCTCCCTCCTCGTCAAAACTCCGGGCACAGGGGGCGGCGACGGCGGAGGCGAGGAATCAGGAAGACACAGCGTCGTCCGATGGCGGAAAGGGCATTGGACGGCCGGAGAAGGCGGCGGCGGCGGAGCTCCGGCGAGGCGCGCGGGGGGGAGGGGGTCTGAGGAGTAAGCCTATTTTATATTGCTGTATTGATGTGTATAAATAGAGACGGAGGAGGCGATTGCGTGTGGGCGGCGCCGGGTGCGCGTAGCGGAGGGCTGGGGGCCAGGAGAATTTCCAGCTCCAGGATATTTTTATACGTATATTTACACGGATACTTTCATGTATGTATGCGCCTATATACGTACGTACGAGTTGTATTCGGAAATTTGTTCTATTTTCCATTCTATTTCTGATAGGTTACTTATAGAAAGGACGCTCTCTATAGTGGTGTAAATATGTGCTCTTTGCAGCACATAATAATTGATAACCTCATTACTTAAAAAAAACAAAAGAAACTCATTGCTATAACATTATAGAAGACACGTCATTGTAACTTGATAGTAATGTGTGGAAAAAATTAGCTCCCAAACCTTCACATCAGTTAGATTATTCGACAGTTGGTGGCTTAATTCTGCCCAAATTGATCATGACACCAATTTCGGATGAAAAAGAAGTCAGTTTTTTTAAAAGGAAATCGCAAAGGGAGATCCTATAAACCCAAATTTCTTATCAAGCCAGAACAACTTCATTTTTCTCATCTAAAAGAGCTTCATTTTTCTCCTTCCAATATAGTGGATGCCATGGTATACAAATTTTGGTAGCTGTCTGATGCATTATTCGACGTCACCTCATAAAAAAAAGAAGAATTTTTTGGGGCCCGTTGTGAGGAAATATTCGGACCCACTTGCTACAGAAATACTAACAAGATGACATATGATACTAGCACCGTTTAGTGTTACAAAATCTCCTTGTAGAAGCCTTGTGGCAGCTGCTAGAAAGTAACTTTTCTGGTTACTGTTGTTACAGTAGCTTATTGTTCTCTTCAACTATATAATTGCGTTGGGGAACTCAGATTAGGTCTCCTCGCTTATGATAACACTAGCTGAAACATATCCATCTCAATGACTTTATAAAACAGGTAAAGTATTGGGGAAAACAAAATGTCGAGCAACGTATGTGCAAGTATTCCTTATGGTTCGTACAACTGTACATCTGCAACGCTGCATTTTGGCTTTTGCTAGCCACATTGACCCACACTGAAACTAAGAAGGGGGCCATGGAAGTGGTCCAGTGGCAGTTACCTGATTCTGCTCCTCACTGTTTAACAGTTGCAGGGAATAGTCAAGCAGAATCTGTGGCCAAGTAATCTAAGGCTTTAGTAGTTTCAATGGCCATGTTGGATGCAAACAGTGTGCGGATAAACACTCTTGAATATAATCTTGTGGGTTCTAACTTGAATAGACAAGTTTGTATTAGTCGCATTTTAAAAGGAGGGTCCTTCGATCGATCATGATTAATTTGTGTGCATATATACCTAGCTGACTACCTGTGTCCCTACCGATGGCCCTACGCATTCTACTTCTACTCTTTCCCTCTTGGAAGCTGACATTTTTTTGGTGTACAAGTCAGTATGGTTTCCTTTTGCCGTTTGGCAGCAGTGAGTGATAAAGGGCAAAAAGATTTGGAGACGATTCCAGTGGAAGGCCGAAGCTTATGGAGGTGGTGTCAAAGTCTCAGCATCAGCAGAGTTGCTGGCGTGCGTTTGGTCTGCTGTTAAATCAGTCCAGAAAGATGCTGATCATGCTGTGCGCGTCCTGTCCTCTGTACTTCGTGTACGGCTAAGCAAAGCTGCTATAAACTTAAACCGTGCGGCTCGATCAGCCGGCCGCATGCATCAGCTCGGATGGCGTACCCCCGGCTCGCCATGTCCGTGGAGGAGCCTCACGAAAGTGAGTTGAGAACGTCGTTTCCACGACGGAGTTCATCGACGATTGCGATGCGCATCGGTCGATTTTCGTTGTCGCAGCCGGGCGAGGCATGACGAGACGCGGTGAAGAAGATACCGCCGCGGTAAATGACGAAGACGAAGCATGAGTCGCGAGCGGCGATCGAGATGTTTTGACCTCAACACGTCCGCGAGAAGCCGCACGGTGGCGCGCTGAGACGACGCCGATGAGGTGATGGGGTGTCGGGCGTCACGCCACCGGTGAGCAAACGTGAAGTTCGCACGCGCAGCAGCGGGAAGAGTGGGAGACGCTGGCCGCAATGGCGAAGGCGCGCCAGCGAGCGGTAGCGGCGATGCGTTACTTCGAGCCGACGACGGGCGCAGCAGATCGCGGCGGGACCGGCGCCGAGCATCAGCAGCGGGAAGGTGCGCAATCGCGCAGACGCCGCCGACAAGGATCGCCGTGAGTCGGCAGCAGAGGTTCCTTCGACGCCGGCGGGATGTTACGCCGCGAGCTGGCAGCAGTGATGTCGCAGCTTAGGTGATTGTTGAATAACACGCTGTTAACCATGGCGCATGTTCAGCGTAAGTTGAGTCGACAGGTAGCTGCAAGACGTCATGAGCAAGAATCATTCTAGCTTTGATGGCTAGAATGATTTTGCCCGTGACGCATGCACACATCGACTACTCAACTCTGCATACGCACGCCACGCCATGGACACAACCGAGGCGTGGTTTATTCCAACAATCACCCCTAAACCACGACATCACCATGCGCCGCCGACTACACAGCAGTATGGCTCTCACCGCGTCCCGCGAAGGGCCCTCTCTTCTTCTGGCCTCCCAGCCTCTAGCGAGGTGGCCGCAGACGCCGCAGCTTGTAGCACCTTCGTCATGCGTGCTCCGAACGCCACGCCGGTCCTCGAAATCGACGTCGCCACGCTGCTGCCGTCGGCGGCCGCCATCGCTCTTGTCGCTTCGCGCTCACACCGCATTTACGCGCTACCGCGCCACCGCTGCAGCCTTTGCGTTACCGGCACCGGGAAGCTTCCCATCGCTTCCTCGCGAGCAGCAGACGCCAAAGACTTCTCATCACCTCATCGACGCCGTGAGACTCCTCCGCCACACGCAGCCGTCCGACGAGCTCCTCCACTGACATGGTGTTGAGGTCCAAAACATCTCGATCGCCACCGCGACCGCCATCTTCGCCTGCACCACGCAGCATCTTCTTCACCACGCGGCGTCCCTCCATTGCCTCGCCACCGCGCAGTCGGCGATAAGTCCGCTGATGCGCATCGCGGTCGCCGACGGACTTCCGCCGTGGAACGCGACGCTCGAACTCCTTCAAGAGACGCGCGCTTCACGGACTTCACGCGATCATCGCCGACCCTCATCCTCTTCACCGCCTCCCACGCTTCTTTTCCGACTTCTTCACGGCAAGCCCGCCTTCATCTCCGGCATCAAGACTCAAGATGGCGGCCGCCGCCGATCCTTGGCGCTGGCAATACCGACGGCCTCCACAAAGATCCCGAGCTCCAACGCTTAGGTTCACTGCATGACCAATGACCACTCATGATAATTGGTCTTGGTCGCAGCCGCACTCAACTCTTCCGTGTTGGGGGCGACGCGCTCCGCCGCGACGCCGAAGCTTCTGCGGTGCCGATATCTTCGCTCCTTGCTCGATACCAAATGTTGGAACCGCCCAAGGATCGATCACCGACGCAAAGAACGAACTCACCCGAACTAACACACACAGAGTCGATTTAGTAATGGATGGACACAAGAAGATTTTGTGGTGACGAACACCTCTTTTTCTCGCTATTCAACTCAACAAATAAGATGGTTTAAATAGCCTCTCACACACACATGCACTTCACGGACTCCACTACTAAGTCATATGCATGCATGCACTAACAACTCTCGAGACTCACTCCACTAACCACTACCACACACGCATACGCATGGCTTAACTTCTTGACTTGGCTCTCCGTGATTCTAGCCATCAATTTCTTGCATGCATGCATAGCTAGATCGATTCTTGCTCGTGACGTGCGCACACACATCGACGACTCAACCTTACATTGCACGCCACGCCATGGACACAACCGAGGCGTGGTTTATTCCAACAGCGTGGTCGCACGCAACATGCGGTGGATGGACCGTGCATACGGGCTAGGCCATCCGCAATGTTCGTGAGCAGTTCAAAGCAATGTCCGGGATCGCTTGAATAGTTACATTGAGGTGGTCGATTCTAAAACAAAATAGTGAAGAATCAATGCATAAAGTCGGGTTCGATCCAATCAATAAAAACAATTATCCAATTATTGATTAGAAGATGCATTAATTGAATTGACCAACCACCGGAAAACTTGGCGTTGCTCTTGCCGCCAAGAGTTGTCGCTGCCCGTGGAAGGGACGCTAACCGGACGCTGCCACCAAATTTAGCCACCGAGAGGCCAGGGACGCGCGCCTGGTCGACTGCCGCTGTGGATTCGGCCACCCAGAGGTTGGGGAAGGGTCATATCCGGTTGTTGAAGTCACACCGATGTGACCTTTCATGATAGCTACAGGGACAAAGCCGGCAGGGCCGAAGGCTAGCAGCGTCGACGCGGGCAGGGGCGGAGGTGAGTGCCAAGAACTAGCGGTGTCGCCGGGGGGAGGGGGGAGGCTAGCAGCGTCGTTGGTGGGTAGGAAGCGGAGGCGAACGGCGGCGGCGCCTTCAACGTGCCGGAGGCAACATGAAGGAGGGCATTGAATTGATAGAAGAGAGAAAGAGAGCGGTTAGAAGAGAATTGTTTCTTTTTTGTTTTTTTATAATGTAACATGAGTCCCACTTATCTTAGGAACCAAATCTATACATTGGTGAAAAAATGCTAAGCTCATTAATTGTTTACATGACATATCTTTGAACCAGCGTCGATTCAATACAGTAGATGCTCTTACTATGTGCTATTGTGGTGCTAGCTAGTTGTGGTCACGGTAGACCTGGTCAAATGGGCGGTTCGACCTGGCACAGCACGGGCACAACCCATCTAGGCACGATCTGTTCCGGTCCGGCTATTAGATGGGTCGTGCTGTGTCGGCCCACGTGCCGGGGAGACGACCCAGACATAGTCCGTCAGAGCTTTGTGCCATGCCGGGTAGGCACAAGGCCGTTGGCCCAATGGGCCTAATCTAGCCTGCTTGGCCCAACATAACCAAACCCCCCAAAAAAAAGGAAATCAGATAGAATTCATAAGTAGACATGAATTTTTTTTTAAAAAAAAAGACAATCATATTGAAAATGTAATAAATATCTTTATTAATATCCAACTGACTGTTTTGTTAAAACCCTCGTCAAGTAAAAACTAAAAATAAAAAATATTGGCAAAGGAAAGGACTATAGCATATAGCTTTATAATTCTACATACATGATAAATACTTGTTCTATGTGTCGGTGTCATTGTGTAAGTACAGATTTTTTAACACCTCCAACAATTCTCAATTTTTCACATAGTATTTTGATCGTGAATCGACTTGTTCCTAGTCCTTCGCAGATAGAAATATCTCATCCATCTCACTTGTGAGACTTATTCTTCCCTCTCTAATATTTTTACGTAAAGACTAAAAGCGCACTCTAATGAAACCGTCGAGATAAGAACAGCTAACACATCACGTGCAAGTATGGATAGCACGGATATGTTAACTTATGTGCTTGCCACCATTGTTAGATTTCAAAACTTCGAGTTGAAATCCATCGATCGTTGTCTATATAACCGAGAATGAAAACTTCGAGTTCTCCGCTCCTTGTGGGTTTTGGCCGAGCAGATTATGTGTAGAAGATCCGACTCGAGGAAGAGGCACCAAGACCTTGTGGGTCGCTATGAGCGGACTCTCTCGAACTTATTTTCATACCTTTGGTAAACCTCGATAACCGAGAATGAATTTCGCAAAATAGTAAGTACAGTATAACCCTGTAGCATCACTAAGAAGTTCAAGTACACTACCAAATGCATCAATTTTACCCTTAGGATCTAAAAGAAATGCAAATGCATATAGATAAGGGATTTCTCTCCGATCTTTAAGGTATTTAGATTTTATGGAAATAATTTAACATCGCAGAAAACTAAGTTATTTTCATAAATTTTAATTGAGTAGCAATCAGAAATAATATGCGCAATCATAGGAGATGTTGGGTAGTACACAACGGACAAAGCAACAAAGGGCCTCATAAATTTTTCTAAAAACCTAGTATCTTCTCAAGAATAAACTTGTTGCTCACTCAATAGTATACTATCGTCAACGCTTTGAATAAAAATAGAAGAAGCGCTCTTGTATGATAAAAGACTCTTAAGCATGAGGTAAGTAGAGCTCCACCTTAACTCCATGTCCAAACCGAACTTTCCTGAACGTACACCCATCGCCCGACAAAAGTTATTATATTGTGCTATTTTTACGTACAACCTCTTTGCTCCGGTTGTCGTGGAGCCTGACGACGGAACTCCGCCTTGCTCTTCCGGTGAAATATCAGGTTGGTTTGAGGCAGCCGCAGCCACCTCTGTGGACGCAATTTTCTCCGATGAAAGTCCGTAATCACCAAGAGCAAAGCTGTCGTAAGGACTGTCCATAAAGAAAACTGCAAAATCGAAACTAACACTATTACTACTATCATCTTAGCATAACAAGAACTAACAATAAAAATATGCAAAAAATAGTATTGTATTTGTACCTCCCGAAAAATGATTTTTATTTTTAAATTTTGGCACAATTTTTTTGAATTTTGTCAAATTAGCTCGGCACGAATTTTAATTTGCACAACAGAATTTCAAAGAGAGAATGAAGGGGTGCTGCATGAGGGGCCCGTGCCCCGACTACCCCCCACCTCTTCTTCTTCTTCTTCATCCCCCAATCCCCCTGCTCACGCATGGCGCACTGCCACACGCATTTTCGCACGGCACTGCCTCTCAGGCCGTGCGCCGTCTCCTCACCACACCGCCTCCACGTCCTCCTCTCAGCTTCGCCCAGCCTCGCTGCCTCCTCGTCCGCACTGGCTCCACCCGCGCAGCTCGCGTGCTCGCGCGCAGCTCCACGGCCGGTTTGTTAATCACCATCGTGCGCGGGTGGCGGCCGTGGGTAGGGGACGGGGCAGCGGTAGGCGTACGTGCGTGGCAGTGGCACGTCGTGGGTTGTCGTATCGTATGCCGTGTGGCACTCGTGCGCGCATCGTTGGTGTTGGCGGGGACTGCCTGGGCGGTGGATCGATGGTGTGGGCGCTGCTCTCTGCACACCCTGAACAGAAGGGCGTTACATCTCAAAGGAAGAAAGGCCGGTTACATGGCCCCGTTTGGAACGCGCGACACCAGGTTTGGCCACAAGGTTAAGCAGCGTGATTCGCCGCTGGCTAGCTAGCAGCTTGGACAAGGCCATTGAGTGATAGATACCACCTTCTCACATATGCGTTTGTGTGTGGTAACCAAAGAAAGGTCTTCTACCTAGGCCTTTGTTGATCGATCCTTTTTCCAACCGTCCGATCGAACTTTCGACAAATCGATCTAGCGCGTGCATGCGTTCATTTATTTGAAATCAAACCGATGTGAAAGCCTGAAAGGAAGACACGTTACTGAATTACACGAGTACGTACCGTACGTACAGTTGGCCAAAGCCAACAAGCAGCTTGCCCCATTAGATTAATTAATTATTCACACCAGTCGGTATATATATATGGCAAATCAAAGCTAGCTTGCATAAGTTTGGGCTAGCAGCCATATATAACCTATGGTCCGTGATTCCATTTATCATTCCTCGAACCTCAAAGTGGTTACATATATACACAGCTCGATCGAAACACGTCATGTGGGAATTCCGAAAACAAATTACGCCCAGTCGGAGGACAGCCCAAGCCGATAGCCGGATATATATATATATATATATATATATATATATATATATATATATATATATATATATAACGAATCCGTGTAGGAAATAGCTAGGAATCCTCTTGGGAATCAATTTTTGCATAGCGTTTTTCATATATATATACATGGACTGTAGGCAATTAACTACATACCATATTCATCCCCGTCCACCCAACAGGGGCAAAATATTTACCGTCGTCTGGAAGCAGTGCGTACGTACGACTAGTTAACACCTAACACAGGGCTGTAGTAGTGGTTACGTTCGTACAGACTCTTGCCAAAAAGAGACCAAGCACCTGAAGATGGCGTAGAAATTACAACTGTAGTGTAAACGTCGAAGAGGGACAGCGTGATCTGTGATCCTGATCTTCCACTGCACTACTTAAAGCAGGGCTAGCTAGCAGCAGCAGTAGTTAATAATTAGCGTGTTTCTGCGCACTTGTAACACGCGCGTAATGGATCGGAAGATCAGAGTACTCCTTGTGGAGGACGAGGAGATCCACAGGGTAATTTACTAGTAAATTAACTAGCTAGTTGCATTGTTGGTTCTTTCTTCGTTTTTTCTTCTCTGCTAGTTTCATATTGTGTAAATAAGTAACGAGCAGGAACAAGCGATGCCATATATGTACAGGTTGTGGCAAGAGCGGTGCTGAAGGCAGCCGGCGCCGTCGACTTGGACGAGGCGGGGAACGGCGCCGCGGCGGTGGAGCGCGTGCGGGAGAGCGGCGCCGCCGGCGCGTACGACCTCATCCTCACGGACAAGCAGATGCCGGTCATGGACGGCCACGAGGTACGTGTTACGAACGTTCGTCTGACACCTGACGTACACTTGGTGCGTGCGTCTGTGTATATATTTTGGTCGGGTTGACAAGTCGCAGCTTCGACGACACGCAGGCGACGAGGCAGATTCGGTCCCTGGGGGTGACCACGCCGATCGTCGCCGTGTCGAGCGACAGCCTCCCGTCGGACGTCGAGGCGTTCATCAAGGCCGGTGCTGACGACTTCACGCCCAAGGTGAGCATGCTGTCCATGCATGCGGGCAGAGGCAGCTTATAAAATCGATCGAAATTAATGCAGCCTTGACTTTTCTGACCATCTCCTTTCCTGATCCATGCAGCCACTGTCCAAGGAGAAGATCGGCCACATTCTTGCCAAATTTGGGCTTGCTTAGCGACGACCTATAGCAGCTTGGTTCAAGATGCAAATAAGCATGCTTCCTGCAGATGATGTAGGCCATTAGAAGGATTAGGTGTAATGTAGGCTTGCAATGTATGAGCATCTCAAGTTCTCAGCTCTTGTTGCAATGTAGGAGCATCTCAAGTTCTCAGCTCTTGTTTCTCATCCTTGCTTCTCACAATATGAATATCTGGATTTGTTGTACTTTGGGCAATGATCGGGTGGAGTAATTTGGCAAGCCGGATATTGTGGGCTTTTGCGGTTTCTTTCGTCTCTGGGCCTTGTGGCTTATTGCATCTCTGAACTTCTTGTTCGCAAAATAAATGGAGTACATGACTTTGGTTTCTCCCCCTTTTTTTAAGGTAATTTCTTTCTCTCTCTTTTTTGCGATTCAAATTTACTTATGAAACATATTAGCGTAATTGGTTTCATTATGAAATAATTAACTGGATATAATTAATTTCCCTCTTGAAAAGGGTCAGATTAGTTGTCAAATGATGACAACAGAAGTATTTCCCTTGAAGAATCAAATGGATGTACAATGTGCAGAGTAGAAAATAGTTCCAACTGTTGGGAGACCGGGGTGTAATTTAAGCCAATGCAGGTATTCTTCTCTGTGATTATATTCAAGTTAGGGCCATGTATCATGTATACTCTTTCACGTTTTTCTTCGCATTATTTCTAGAAGGCAGCCGATTGGGTATGATTGGCCCAATTTTACATTAGGAATTGCTCATGTTTGTAATTAACTCCTTTACGTGTCAGGGAAAAAACCATATTCGAAAGACGTTCGAAAACGAACACGTGCTATTGCACCATTTTTCTTTTTGTAAAGTAACCAGGGTCTTTACCTGCTATATTAGCATGGGATCATGGGAAAACTGTCCATGATGTCAGCGTGTCAATGTCTCACCTAAAAGCACTAACAAATATAGAAGAGACAAAAATGATATTTCTTTTGAATTTATATTTTCCCCCTATTCATTGTTCTTTTTCATCATCCCCAATTTTATACTATGAATTTGGTACAAGAGATGAATCATCCGCAAAGTTGATGCTCTAGCTCAAATTTACAGTTGACGGAAGCGAGTAATGCGGTTATTCCAGCTATTCAGGACCCAACGAGACCCTTGTGCCGAGCATAAGCAACAATGGAGACGAATACGAAGGCACAAAATAGCCCTGAGACAAGAACCACCTGTCACAGGAGGAACACAAGTTATAGCTGAGTGAGACAATGTCATAATAATTCATAAATCATCAATCGCTGTATAAGGGGCGTTATTGTTAAGTGCTGTCGTTTACCCATTTAAAGACGTATCCATGGTTGTCATTCCAGGTGTATGGTATGTTCATACCGAAGATTCCAGCAACCAATGAGTAAAGCGACAGGCAGACGGTCCCAGAACTCAAGAATAGCTCTAGCTGCAGGATGCAAAGGAAAATTTACTAATTACTGTACCAGAATGGCAAGCATGCAATGAATATTAAGAACTATGATAGTCGTCTAAATCAGTGACAAACAAGTTTGGGAAACCTTTTTGATTAGAATATGGGGTGCCTGTTAAGCGTCTGTTCATTAGATAGCAAGCTAGCACACGCTTGTCTAAAATCAATTTCTATTTCTGGAGCATTTGCATCTTTAGCAAAAAGAACCACGAGGTATTGTGCTTTGGAAATTACCTGAATCAATTGATTACGGTGGTTGTCAAGCTGCAGAGGAAAAAATCAGTGAGTGCTGGAATAGTGAAAAAATCCGGATTCAGTACACATCCTCATTAGAGGAAATTTTACCTGGATATTAATGTAATCTTCCGTGTCATCAATATACTCTCTCAGCTGAAAAGGTGTTGCAGACAAATACAACGTCAACAAAGGGCTAAAGCCTGAAGTGCTCTTTCTTAACAAGAGGGTTTTAATGACTAGCCCATAAAGTTGACTTAACTTGCCCAACCTACCGTGGTCAATTTGTTTAACGTGCCATCAATTTGCATGAAGTATGCCTGGAAATTTAAGAAACTCAGTACTCAACCAGAGATAGTGGTAAGTAATAGAATTTTCAGGTAAATGACAAGACCTCCAGCAACATTTCTAGCTCTTCCACATCATTCTCATTTCCATGTATAGTTGCTGCACTGGCTCTGCTCGCTCTTGATATTTTTGAACCAATAGTTGGGGATGCTGGGAACCAATTGGGTCCACCAGAACCACTAACAGGGGACGATGCCCCAGCCAACTTTCTAGACAAGTAAAGATCAGCCATGTCATCATCATCATCCAATAATTGTTCAAGCTCATCTCTCACCTGGCAATTAGAGCACATTTTGTGATATACTAGAAAAACAACGACATCAGTCTATCACTATACACAAAAATACTAGGGTTATTTAGATATATCATTTCTAACTTTGTAGTGGCATATCTCAAAACCTTCAACTTTGGGTTATTTAGATATATGACATCCCAAATTTACCAGTTTTGAGATATGCCACTATAAAATTGGAAATGAGATATATGCTATTGCAGAGTTGATAAGTTTTGAAATATGCCGTTATGAACACTTTTGGACCAAAATTCCCTTGCCTTCTTCCTCCTACCTTTTCCTTCTTCAGTTCTTCCTAATCCCCTTTCTTCTCTCTGTCCTCCCCCGACATTCTCTTCTTCTCCACTCAGATCACCGCGAGAGCTGGATGCGTTAACCTTGCCGACGTGCCCCACCACACACTGTCACCTCGTCTTCCACCAAATCGTGCTATCCCGAGCACCACCACCACACTCCACCGCGCCACCATAGATTTGTCGCCATCCACATCCCATGCACCTCGTTGTGGCTGCCGTCTCCGTCCCCGGGTTCGTCTCCAGATTGGGGGGTTAGGAGCCACCACACGAGATCCTCGTCCATTCCGACGACAACATCTTCCCTGTCCATCTCCGGCGGCAGCGGTGCACCTCATCCTCGCCTCCTTTGCCGGATCCGCCGGTCTCCCTCCCTCTCTTGTCCCTCGGTGGCCGGCGCCTCTACCACCCGAGGTTCACCTCCTTTTTGTCGCGGGGAGGGGTGTATCAGGAGGGGGTAGCAAGAGGGATGACGAGAGGGTGTGGCAGAGTGAGGTGTTGTGGTGACCGGCGCCGGTGGATGGCAGATAACCATGGATAAGGAAAGGGGGAGACAAGGGCATTTAGGTCCAAAAGTGTTCATAATGGCATATTTCGAAACTTGTCAACTCTCCAATGGCATATATCTCATTTTCCAACTTTGTAGTGATGACATATAGCTAAATAACCCAAAATATTAATATATTCCAGAACCAAAATAACACAAACAGAAGACTCATCCATGAGAATGCACAGGGCCACCGGCTACAGGCAAATGTTTAATTAATATACAACTGCAGTTGTGAAGAACTTATTCTAGAACTGGATTGTACTAGTGCTTCTATAAAAGATACTTTGCAGGAAGAAAGGCAATTCGATCCCATCAAGCGTTTTAAGGTACACGAAAGGCAGAAGACAAAAAAAAAACCTAGAATAGCTAAGATAATGTTCCAACCAAATAGAAAAAGGGAAGAACTCTACATTGTCAAATATAGACATAACGTATAATATTGTCATTGCTCTTCCAGATGATTAAGGCTGTTTACTTATGTTCTTAAAATAATCATTTGAATCCGTTATAAATCATATGCCTTGTTGTGATGGTGTGTGCTATAAGCCTATGATTAACAAAAGAATACAGAAAATCGTGTCATTGTCCATCAGAACTATACAGTCTCTTAACATGGCTATACCCAGTGGAATTCAGATGACAATATGACATACAGAATACAGTGAACAACATAAATGGTCAAGACCGGAAGAAAACATATAGATAAGTTACTGTGCAAGGAAGTGTCAGAAAGAAAGCACAATGAAACACAATGAACAGGAAATCAGACCTTCTGAACCCTCGCAGTCAATCTTGTCATACCACTTTTTAACTTTCGCACCCTATCCAAGTTCCGGCTGCTAATCTGTGGTGTCAATAGTAACTCAATTCAATATGGATAAAATACAAGAAAAATCAAAATGAACCTTCCATGCAAATAATGTATCAAGAGAATGTAACAAGAACTTCAAAAACTCTTAGCTTAACGTGCTTTAATGGGTATAGGAAGTTGATAAGCATATGAAGTTGTTAAGGAGATAGCTGTGCAGAAGTGCCGAACTATTCCTCAATGCAACTTTAGATCATCACGCAGTTCCTCAATGCAACTTTAGGTATTGCATTATTATGTTTGGCAGTGAACGAAAATCAATCATAGAGAAGACTACCTGTTAAGAGTGAGCTACACGACTACGCTGCCAGAATTGTGAATAACATAACTAACGTTTTCAGACTAGCATGCATTCCCTTCAGCAGTAAACTGCAAAGGTCTTGCAATATCCTAACTTTATTTGCAAACTATCACATAAATACAACTGGCACTAAAGGGATGGTGAACATATATGACCAAGAACGACATAGAAGAGAACCAAGGTAACTACTAACTAATATGTCATGTATTTTCTTTCATTCTGTGCAACCATTCCTACCGAACAATGTTAGCACTCCCTACGCATCAGTATTTGATCTATGTAACGAAATACAATAGTTTACGTATTATGACACCAAGTAAAAGATGATGTTACTTATCCAGTATCCGCATATATATATATATATATATATATATATATATATATATATATATATATATATAATTTCACTTCCGAAAATAAGGTGAGGTAACATATTTCTGCATTTCGCAATTAACATTATCATATTGACTGTTGTTTCAAATAAATCGCATACATCAGGTCTCTAGGAGGAGCTAATAAAGTTCATACTAAGGTAATACAGTACATTAAGCATATGTTCACTTACCTTGGATGTCAATTCATCCAAAGCTGGGTAAGCATCGGTCTCCAGCTCAGTAGTGCGTGCGTCAAGAAAACTGCAGATTGCTTCCAATGTAACCTCCAGCGCACGGAACTCAAAGGGAGATTCTGGTGTTCGTGAAATCAGATTGCAGGACATGAACAAATTATGTATAACTACCATGGGCATGCATTGAGAAAAATAGCAAACTAAACCAAAATGAATAGGCAAAATATTCCAGTCAGAACAACAATAACTATTGTGAAAAATGGGTAGGGTTTTATTAATATACCAACTGGCATCAATCGATTGGATAAATAGAATGTTTGCAAGTCAATTTGATCTAAGGGCATCAAGATATAGTTGCAAATGGTGCATCAATCATTGCACATATTATATAGATAGACCAATTGGATAAAAAACAATAGCATTGCTGTAGAGGATCAGAAAGGCCTCATATAGATCAAGTATTGATCTTAAGGTTCTTGGTTTATATGACTGTCACCATGTGTTAATTTAATCAGTCATGGGTCCAATGGTAACCTATAAATATGCCTATGTGCTCCAGTCAACCTTAAAATTCTTTCTTAATTAATATCCTTATTAAAACAAAGGGATAGCCAGTCTCTACATGTCATGGGCGTGGGCCCAAGGGAACCACGGCCCATTAGGAGACTGCATGCTGTGAATAGTACCAAACAACTGTAGCAATACTGTACATGAACAGTGCCCAAGTGCGGTAACATTGGAATTAAGAAGAGATTACCTTCCTCAATAAGAATATCTATTTCCTTAAATAGTTGATTAGTTTCCTTGTATAGGAATTAGGTAATTGGAAAGGTTATCTATTAGTTAGAAAGATTATCTACTAATTATGAAGGTCATCTATTAGTTAGAAAGGTCACCATTTAGATTGATTTTATTCATAATTGTTATAAGAGTCCTCTATATAAGAAAGCCTATTGTAATTATTCGCATTAAGCAATGAGAATACAACAATCTAAGTTTCAATCCCCTTCGTCTCCTCAATCTATAGTATTCCCTTTCCTCTAGCAGCCGACGCCATCCGGTTATCCTCCCGGTGATGTTTACCCTTATAATCTAAGAATCATAACACTATAGAATCAATATTGAATATCTCAAATTCCTCTCATTTATTCCAATTTCTCGTGAAAGTCAAATGGACATAATACAGAGTGTCATACAACGTAATTGGCCTGGTGTAAAGAAGACTCGGATAGGCATCACGATAAAATGGTTAGGTGCCATGAAAGTATACTTTGGACTTTTCTACTTGGACTGGTAGGTTGTATTTTTGCCAAAAGAATGTCCAACTGACAAGGACATATACTAAAAAAGAAAACAACAGAATGGTGTGGCCAACTGGCCATATCCCAATCACAAGTTTTACGTTCATTGCTTCCGTGTATACTTTTGAATTTCTTCCAAACATTTTGTCCCTTGTTTGTTCCAATTCACAGGCATCAAAGGAAATGGGCATATCACTATCTAGGAACAAATGTCAAAAAGTTACTACAATCAACATTACACAGATAGAGAAACATGTTTCCGACATCAGCAATCCACATAGAATGGCAAGCCAAACTTACCATCTTCTTCAGCACCTTCCACATCATGCTGGCCACTCAAGTTCTCCTTTCCATCATGCTGGGTACCACTTGAAGGTGCTAAGCGCCTCCGGAGCTCCTCTACTACTGGAATTACATTCTCATCTGAAGGATCCCTGAGCAAAACCTGAGCTCGGAAAAAAGTAATTGTGAATTATCACCAGCGTTAATTGATAACTAAGAAAACGATATTAAAGATCATCTCAGTTCCATCAAATAAACTAAGGCCCCGGTCTTTTTTTCCGAGAACAAGGCCCAAGGGTTATTATATAGCAAACTGATTCAAGGACTCGTACATAGTGTTTAATTTATAATGCTATTTAATCTCAAATTGACCGAGGTCATCCAATTCAGCATTTGCATCTTTGCCCTTTTCAGCATCCTGCAACTGCTAGCAATTACGAAAATGCCTCCAAATTTGTGCCAGAACCGTATAAAACGCCACAATATCCTGTTAACGATTTCAAATTATGGAGTCGATATCTAATCATTGAAGTCCGAATAAGTGAAATTGAGCATATAATCCCAAGAAAATTCGTGAACTACTCTATATTACGAGAACAAATGAATTGAAACCCCCTCACATGACAAACAATCAAAAGGAAAAAATAAGTAGTAAAGATCACCTCTTCAGCGGTAATGATCGCCTTTATATGCTGCTCGATCCACCGACGAAAACACCAGCAAAATAACACGAAACTCGTTAGAAATCACCACGAGAAAACCCTACAAATCATTAAATATTATGTTTTTAGAGAAAGCAATTGGGAACTATATCAAGTCATCAGTTCCCTTGATCCATGAAAGCAAAAAGGCACAACCCATCAGAAACCCGTTAAAATCGTAAAAAGGAAAGGCACGATTCTGGAATCAGTCCAGTACGTATGTCTAAAACAATCCGACTCTGTACGCAGCAGCCCCATGACCATAAATCAGCATCCTAAAAAATTACGAAAAAAATCCATTACTAATTTCAAGGAATTCGGCTGCATAAGCCGTTCGATGATTCACTCCCATCCACCAGAAATCCAGGGATAAACAGAAGGCGTCATAATTCACCACATAACCTCCCCCAAAAAAACACCGAGAATTGGCGAGGCGGAGGGGGCATGGCACGGGAGCGCACCTCGAGATTGAGGACGATGGCGCGCTCGCGCCCGAGGATGGTGGATGGGTATGAGAGCAGCGGGTCGAGGATGCGGAGGTCGCGCGCGTTGATGTCGACGCGGTGCATGATGGCATACTTGTCCGCGTCCAGCACCCGCTCCTCCCCCGCCGCGTCGAACAGGATCCAGCTCCGTGACGCCCCCCGCTTCTTCCCCGCCGCCGCAGCATCCCCGACCGCCGCTGACATCTCCTCCGCGCCCGCGGGCAGCTCTCACATCCCCGGTGCCGCCGCCGCCACCCACGTGGACGGTGTATGGCCGTATGGTACTCCCTCCTCACCCTTTTGATTACGGCCGCGAGGAGAGGAAAACGAAACTTCTGCGGTAAAGGAGTAATAAACGGCCAAGACGAGATGGGTAGAGAGGAGAGAAGAGATGCGTGGTTTCGAGCGTGCGCTGGGTTCGAAGGAATTTTCGATAGATACAGTATTTTTCCATCGTGTATTTGTAAATTTAATCACGATGATGGTGTATTTATATATTTGACGTTGTTGGCGTAAGACCATCACCAGATATCACAGCATGCAGTGTTAGCACATGGCCACCGTGCGCCAATGCAGGTGTCGTCGCCGCGTGCCCGCCACCCTAGCCCTTAGTCGCCACCTCAACCGCTGACGCGCTAGCCCTTAGCGCATGGCCACCATGCGCCATCCAATTAGTTAGGACTTAATTAGTTAGTTAAGCTATTTAATTAGTTAGGTTAGTTAGTATTAGACTAAAATTTAGAGAAATTTAAAATTATTGCAAATAAGTTTAAAAAAACTATAAAAAAAATTGTGGAGTCTCTCGACATCGTGTATTTGTGTAAATTTTTTATAATTTTATTCGTTCGGAATTGTTATCGCTATTTCGTATAAGTGTCATGTTCATATGAATCGATAAATGTAGAAAATGAGCTCTAAAAATTATGAATTTTATTTTGAAAGGTCCCCATGCAGTGGACTTGATTGTGTAATATTTTGATAATTTTATATGTATTCTGGTAATTTAGGATTTAGGTAGCGAAAATTTCAATTTTAGATTTCGGAAATTAGGGTATTATGATTTCATGTGACTTGGAATGTATAAAAAAAGCTACATTGCAACTCCATTGGAGATGTCGATATACAATATGGCGCTGGAGTACACACGTAATAACCAAAATACACGTACAAATATAGCAAAATAAAATATGAATACAAATATACCCAAACATAACCTCATAACACGGGATGTACCAAAGTCTAGATAGACTTGTGCATAAACCGGGATGAAGGAGGAGTATTATCACATGTAACTCGATCAAATAGGATACTCTTTGTTTATTTATCGGTTTAATGTGGATGATGTTCTTTAATACTGTATTGTACGACAGGTTATATAAGGTTGTGCCAACTCAGGGAAATACGTGGCATGCAGATCATATAACGATGTATTGTAACCTACGACTCGTGTGTGTTTCGAAAGCTATGGTACATCGTTATTTGATCTGCATGCCACATATTTCCCTAAGTTGGTTCATGCACAATCTTATGTAGCATGTGGTACAATACAGATCATCCACGGTAAACTGATAATTTGACAAAGAGTGTCCTATTTAACGATGTGTGCAACTAGTCTCCACGATGCTATAGCGAGTGCCCCTTGTCTAAGGGCTGCCTAGGGTGGCGGTGAGTGTAGAAGTTGCCAATGTCCTGCGATTTCATGATGTAAGCGGATCGTACAGTAAGAAATGTAACAAGGATGCAAATTGTATATAACTCACGCCTTCGATACGGAGCGCGCGGTGGCTACGATACGCTTTGACATCGTCCGGCCTCACCGAATGAGCCCTCCTTCCCTTGTCGCCGGACTCTCCACGCCGGGTTGATGTGTCGAAGTCGTCCATATCCTCGCGATTCCATGATGTAAGTGCATCAGAGAGTGAAAACATAACGAGAATGTAAATTCTTCATAAATCATGTCGTCAATATGGATTACGCCCGGGCGACTAGATACTATATGGCGGTCGGGCTCAGCCGCATGAGCCTTTCCCTTCCCCTTGTCGCGGGACTCTCCACGCCGGGCTAGTATGTTGAAGTCGTCCATGTCCTGCGATTCTATGATGTAAGTGCACCGTACAGTGAAAAAGGTAATAAGGATGTAAATTCTTCATAACTCACGTCGTTGATATGGATTACGCCTGGGCGATTACTGGGCTCCTTCGGTACCTCCTCAATAAGGTCCGGTATGTAAGGTTTCCACCGCACGAAGGTTTCGACTCGCATCGAGTAGTTCAGCATGTACTTATGTTGGATGAATGCCCTGTCGTACATCTCCAGGTTGCCAATCCACTAGAAGAAGTGGTAGCGTATCTCGAGCTGTCATTACGTGGGGATGAAGTTAAAAATTTAAGGAATTCAACGTAGGCAGAGGAAAATCGATGCGTGCGAAAGAAACGCTTACGAGGTGGTGCTCGCACGTGTAGTACGCCCGGGCGGCGGTGTCTGGATGTGTGGACTGAATGATCTCCACCGGCTCGCCACACACACACTGCGGGATCGGAAAATATGGTGGTACTCGAGCATTTTTCATTGAAAAATCTGCATATTGTAGATGTTTTCCCTTCTGCGCAAGCCACTTGTGCTTCTGCAACATCCTCGCGTAGAAGTTTGCCGAAGAGTTCATAGCTGGGTATCGTGGACTTTTGCGCTATACATAACAAACAAGGTGGAAAACATTACATTACGATTAATCGAATGACGACCGACGAATCGGGTCTCATGGGGACAATCCTTTATTGAGTGCCTGTGGGTCTTGCATATCCTCGCACTTAATTGTGCGGCTAATACTAGTACGCTGACTAGCATTTATGTCGCTCCGAAGTGCCGCACCGCCGCCGCCTTCTCTATTCTCTTTAAGTCCTGTTGGGACCCCATTGCACCATATCCGCCAAAGACCTTTGTAGTTCATTTCCAAGCCGCACGAGTGAAACTCTCCACTCCATGTACCGAATAGGTGCTGCATGTTATAGTACCCAGAGATGTACAAACAGAGACATCCGCCTCATTTGTGCACACGCCTTGTACACATGCGATCATGGCTTGTGGAGGAGCTTCGACTTGTTGCAGGTGCATGTTGCCACATCATCCAGGGTGCATGCCTATTTCCTTTCCCCCTAGCATGATTATTGACATATTTCTGTCGAAGCCCGATCTCGTACTTCCGCCTGAGGCCATCGATCACCTGGATGTCGTGTATTCGGGCCTTCTCCATCTTTCGGTCCATGTGTCTTTGCATGTTCTCGGACCACTACTTGCTTTCGTCCATCTGACGAAATAAACAATAGTGCAAGCCCATGTCTCTTGGACGATCACGATGATAGGGAGGCACCGCACACCTTTGAGAACACTGTTGTAGACCTCGGACATGTTGGTCGTCATAATCCCTTACCTCGCACCGTCTGTGCCATAGAGGAGCGATCATTTCTCCAATTCAGGAGCGTGGCTATTAATCCACTCGGAGAAGCTTATGGCAATACTGGGTTGCTCCCCCTCTAGAGTGGACTCTCTTGTATGCCTCGTAGTCTGGGTGTTCGTAGTCTCTCCAAATGGACTCAAACTTTCGTCTCTAGTTTTGCAGACACAATACCTTGAACGTCTTCATGAGTTCATGACTGCGAAACCGCGTGAACAAGTTAGATGCAAGATGCCTCATGCACCACCTGAATTGCATGTCGTTCCACTGGTGAGACGGATCCGTCCCACGCTGCATGGTGTTAATGGACGCCAACAACCCACATTGCTGTCTGTGATTAGGCAGACGTTGGGCCGGTCTCCCACGACTGCCCTCTTCATGTTCTCCAAGAACCACAGTCAGCTAGATATATTCTCGCTCTCCACAATGACAAATGCCATCGAGAAGTCGGTCATTCGTGATCACCGCCACCGCGGTGAGGATGGTACCCTTGTACCTCTCAGTGAGGAAAGTGTCATCCATCGTTAGCACAGGACGACAAAAATTGAAGCCCTAGATGGCCTAAGTGAAAGCCCAGAACACCCGGTCCAGTATGAAGCGGTTGGACCCTTTCCCAGCATCTTCACGGTCAAGCTTGCTTATGTACGTGCTGTGGTTTGATCCGCAATCGGTGAAGCAATCTCGCACAAGGTTGTACGCCTTCAGATATCTCGTACATGGTCTCGATGACCTTCGCTTGGCTCGTCGGACCTTGTTGTAGCTAACTGGATAGCCAACCTGATTGACGGCTTCTGACATCATCATCTTGGGGAGACAGACATGTCCGCCTCAACTAGGTGTGTGATGAGGTTTGCAACATATGCGGAAGTCACGCCCGATGTCGCTGCAGGCTCACTGAGCTCGCAAGTGTGGTCGATCGGTTCCTTGACCGTGGAGACCGAGCCGAAGATCTTTGCTCGGTGAGCGCTGACCTTATCAGGGCAGCTTTCTACTACGCACTCCACAGGGTACTTTCCGGTGGACGTGCACTTGGTACACACTACCGATGGACAAGGCGTACCGTGCTATAGCTTGTTGCATGGCCATCTTGTCCGGGGAGCGCCGCCAACTAAGAGGGTGTCGACTTCAAACCCCACCGAGCCTTTTTCTTGCGGCAGTACGGGTGAACGCACCGTGATATCATCAAGTCTCGATGCCACGTAAGGAGCACTGGCTTGGTGTGCGTCCGCGTCGGTACCATCCGGGCTTGGGTCAGTGCTATCGTTGGACTCCAACCCGAGAGGCTTATCCGGTAGATACTCGTGGCAGTCGATGAGGGCCGACCACCATGTTTTTGGACCCTCATTTGGTACAAAATTAGGCACTGGACTTCCCTCCGAGGCAGCACATTATGTACTGCCATCTTCAGCTCAGTCAGCGCTTGCCCGCTTGTAGAGGCCCCAGATCATCAAGGTTTTCCAGCGCCCTACGTACGAAATTAACGTACACCATAAGTTTCCCGTGAATGGTTGCCTCGGGCTGGGAGACAATCTCCACGTACTGCCTCCATACTATGCTTCTATTCACCTTGAGGAGCTCCTACACATAATTCGTGTATGTGATCTCCTCGATCATAACTTTCTTTGTCGCTGGCTTTCGTGATTTAACTCCTCTCGATGCAATTTCGCACTGTGAATATTCATCGTGGGAGCCCTCCGCCTCGACCACCTCGCATCGGCATCTCGACAGTCCAACCCATCGGTCCGCTCAGACGAGACCATCGCCAGAAAACATAAACAAGTCTTACATGTTTGAAAATACTTAAAACCACAACAACCACTAAATAATTACGAATGAGTTATGCCTAACTAATTCCCACTTAACTAATTACGACTTATTAATTACCACTACTAACCTAACTAACTAATTAACTAACCTAACTAACTAATTAAGCCCTAAATAATTGCTCACTAATTGGTCGGCGCATGGTAGCCATGCTCCAAGTGGTCGGTGCATGGCCACCGTGCACCAATGCACGAGGTGGCTAGCTTAGGGTCGGGTGGCGCACTCTGGCAAGGGCACCTACGCATGGCGACGGTGGTCGTGCCCCAACGCCACGTGTCATGATATCTAGCGTTGGCGCACGGTGGTCATGCGCCAGCGGCGCTAAATCTGCAAATACGCCGTCGTCATGGTCAAATCTGCAAATACGCGATGAAAAAGCGTTGTATCTGCCAAAAATTCTATGATGATGAGTGGATCTATGAGTACGAGTACGATTAGGAGACACAATAATTTTTGGCCGTTTTGCCACATTTTTAATGTGTATTTACAGAAATGATCGTCTTCAGAGTGTATTTGTAAAAATGACACAGTTGTTGTACGTGCGGCAACCCCTCCACACCGGCCACGTCGCTGAAAGATCTAGACCCGCCATTATGAGTTAATGGAGTGTTTTGATGATTAATGACAAATCCAAATATGAGACTAACTCTTTTATCAAGTATCATCTTTATGTAGTCTCATTTGGATATAAAGGTGAAACACAACGAGGTATGCAATCGACATCTCAATTTATATAATGTTGCATTTCTCGGATCCAAAATATAGGATTGAACTCAACCATAAGTCAAACTTGAATATGTGCATATGATCGTATTACACATTTGTGTATGCACACATTTAGGGGGAGTTTTATCCTATACTTTGTGGTTTCATTAGTATTGATCCATATTCCATTCTCCACATTTATTGAGATCTTTACGTTGAAACAAAACCTTTGAGTATACAAAACTTGTGTAGTTTGTATATACTCATGTTATGAGTATATAGAACTTGTGTAGTTCTTGTATACTCATGTTAGAGTATATATAACTTGTGTAGTTTATATATACTCAATTGTTCTCTCATTTATCTTCATTAAATTTATGAGAATTTTAGTGGTTATCATCAATTACCAAAGAGGGAAAGATTGAGGTATCTTGTCCCACCATTATGAGTTAATGGTATGGTGTGGTAATTAATGATGATCACATTGTGGAACTAACATTTTCCATGAGTTGGATATACAGGTTATGTTCCAGGATGATGAAGACTTGGGATGATCATGAGTTGATCATCAAGTCAAGAGCTTGGTGTAAATGATGCATCATGGGTTGATGCTTATCAAGAAGAGATGATCATGAGTTGATCATCAAGACAAGAGAAGATCCATCATGTGTTGATGGAGGTCAAGTGAAGGATTGCATCATGTGTTGATGCATGTGAAGACTCGGGATGGAGAAATCATCATGTGTTGATGATGTTCAAGACAAGATCCGAAGTGAAGAAATCATCATGAGTTGATGATTGTCAAAGTCAAGGACCCGGACTTGAAGTGTTGATGTGCGCCATCAATCTTCAAGAAGATGCAAGGCAAAGGTATGACTAGCTAGGGCTAAGGATGTGTTCCTAGTCTTTACCGGTCTCGGTGTTTGGTTGATAGACCGGATTGCTAGTATAGGTTTGCCGTACTATTAAGAGGATCTTGACTAGTAGTTTGAGTTAGTCATGTGTTGATAGCTCATTATATTTGCTCTAGCTCATCTATGCATGGAGCTATTATTTGCGAATGTGTTTTGCAAATAGCCGATGCTCATGCATTCAACCCTTGTAGCATGTGACTTAAGTTTGCAAATGCGTTTGCAAATGGTGTAAGTCCATGTACCTTTTTCCTTGTGGTATGATTCCAAAAGTTGGCAAATGTGTTTTGCAACTTGTTGGGAATCTTGCTTGTGACCTTTGTTGGCATGACTTGTCAATTTGCAAATGTGTTTGGCAATTGAAGTTGTTGTAAAGCCATTTCGATTTCGTCAGAAAATCAAGTTCCGCGGCTTAAACGGCGAAGTTCCGCACTCGGACCGTCCGATTTTCCGCGGCTTGATTTTTCCGAGAAGCACCATTTTGGGACTTAGCTAAAATTCAATGTGCAGTAGTTCCGCTATGTGTTGAGCGGAACTTCCAAGAATCGAACTTCCGATATTTAGTTGGCTGTAGTTCCGACTAAAAATCAAACGGCTAGTTTCTCGTCCGACATAGCCGCTATGGTGCCTTTTCTTCTCTCGCGTAGTTCCGCCTTTGCACCAGGAACTTCCGATTGCCCCGATTTTTCAGGATTTGTCTCCCAACGGCTAGTTTTTGTGTGTGAGCTATATATAGCCACCTTGGCTTGTTGGGAGAGGTTGTCGTGCTATTGTTAAGTGATACACTCTTTCTTTGAGCTAAGAGCAAGCATCTATTCTCTTTTGTGCATGTGTTGCACTTGGTGAGATTAGAGAGTAAACCCTAAGTGCATGTGTTGCCTTAGGTAGTGGATTGTGTATCCACGTGAGCGCTGACACTTGATTAGTTCAAGTGAAAGTTCTGATTTGTTACTCTTGGTGTTTGCCGACACCTAGACGGCGTGGAGGCGTCGGTGCTCTGTGACCTTCTCAAGAAGCTTGTGAGAAGGCCCGACGGTTGTGAGTGGTTTGGTGCTCGCCATCTCCGGAGTGGAGGAAGAGCAACCATAGTTGAGCGAGGTGTTGGTTGGTTTGGAACCGGTCCAAGAGTTGGACTTACCTCTGAGGTGTGTGCTCATTTGAGGAGCCGGTCCAACGCTGTTGGGCTTACCTCAACGTGGATTAGGGAGACCTAAGTCTCCGAACACCACTGTAAAACATAAGCGTGTCATCTTGTGTTTACTTGTGCTTTACTTTGAGCAATTTACATTCTTGCTTTAATTGCTTATATATCTTGTATGATTGCTCACTTTGTATTGTGTTCATATTGTCGGTGCACTTAGTTGAGCCTAGTTGATTTAGGTTTTAATTGTGCAAAACCAATTCGCTTTTAGCTTCCGTGATTTATTTATTGGTTTAGCCCGATAAAGTTTTTAAAACCGCCTATTCACCCTCTAGCCGGCCACCTCGATCTTACAATGCTGCATATCGCATGGCCACCGTATGACAACACCTCCATCGCCACCACGTGGCCTCCCCAATCGACCCATCCGCCACATCGATTTTTTCTTTTTAAAAAAATATCATTTATGCATATTTTTATAAGAATTTTTAAATATAGCAAATGAGCTTCAAAATTATGAAATTTTGTGTGAACCCTTTGACCTAGTGTACTTGTTTGAGTAACTTTTTCAAAATTTAATTCAAAAAATTTTAAACGCTTTTGAATTTTTCTAAAACAAAATGTTATAAGGGTTGCCGCACGGTGGTCGTAAGAATTATGTGCTACAAAGGTGGTTGTCACACTGACACCGTCTTTCAAAACACACTCGTAGCAATTTGTTTATAGAAAATTGTTTATGTATAATTTTTTAATATAGCAAGTGGGCTCCAAAAATTATGAATTTTTTTGTGAAGCCTCTTGACAAAGTGTATTTGTTTGTGTAATTTTTTTCAAAATTTTATATGTTTTGAATTTTTCAAAAAATATTTAAATATACTATTTATAAGAATATTATAATATAGAAAATGAGGTTCAAACATTATGATTTTTAAAGGCACCTTACATAGTGGACTTGATTGTGTAATATTTTCTAGAATTTTATATATTCTAAAAATATCTCAAAATTTCAGAGTTTAGGTCTCGAAAATTAGTATTTTAGGTATAAAAAATTAAGATTTTATGATTTTATGTGACTTGGAATGTGCGAAGTTTAGTACCACATGGACCACTCTTGGTGCAACAGGATTATTATAGGAGTAGTGGCAGAATTTGAACTCTCATTGTAGTACTAATTATACTACTATTATTTAGATTTTTGGTACCACACTATTTTTTCGCTCCGAGTAGTACTAATCATACTACTATTATTGGCAGTATGATTAGTACTACTATGGTGGTTCAAATTCTACTCGGAGTGAAAAAAAATTGTATGGTACCGAAAATCTAAATAATAGTAGTGTGTCAACATGGCTGCACCTTCATGGTAAATTTTTTGGCTTTTATCAGGTGTGTACAAAATAATAGTATAGTATCGCAATATTTGCATTATGGCTTTTATCAGGAGCGTACAAAATTACAGTAAAAAATTAGGTGTGTCCTATTGGGGCTTTTATTATCACCGATTGTGGCCTTTCAATGCATTCTCGTAAAACGAATTCACAAAGATGTTTTAGATTACAACAAATATAGTTTGCCATGAAGGTGAAGCCTAATTTTTAAAACTTAAAACCCTAATTTCTGAAACCTAAAAACTTAATTTTTTAGACCTAAACCCTAAATTTTTGAGATATTTTTAGAGGATATAAAATTCTGTAAAATATTACACAATCAATTCCACTCTATAAGGAGCCTTTTAAAAAAATTCATAATGTTTGGACCCCATTTTATATATCACAATATTCATATAAAATATATATTTAAATAAAATTTAGAGAAAAATTAAAAATGTATAAAATTTTGAAAAAATAGACACATAAGTACACTATGTGAGGAGTCTCTATAAAATTTTTAATAATTTTTGGAACCAATTTGCTATATTTATAAATTCTTATAAAAATTATGCATAAATGATTTCCTAAAAAGAAGAAAAAATGCTACAGTGTGGTTACCAGATGGTGGTGTGCAAGAACCACATCAGAGCATGTGGTTGCTGCCTTACACAAGCAAGTACACTGGGTCAAGAGTCTCCAAAAAAAATTATAATTTTTGGAGCTCATTTGCTATACTAAAATATTCCTACAAAAATTAAACATAAATGATTTTTTCCAAAAAAAGAAAACGACGTGGCAATGGATCGGTGGGGAGACCACATGGCGGTGGTGGAGGCATTGCCGCATGGCGGTCGTGCACCAACGGGCGACGTGGCGAACGGGGAGGGGTTGCCGCACGACGGCCGATGCAAATAAAGGTCATTTTTGCGAATACACCAAGACGGTCATTTCAGAATACACGCCTAAATGTGCCAAAATGGTCAAAACTCATAAACACAGAGCCAGGCGAATTAGTTATCGGCGATCGCTTGTTAGTAGAGGAGGAATGCGGAATGGATCACGATTATGTTAGTTGTTGACAATTAATGTGGTACGCCGCTTCGCCTCCAAAAGATGGAAGCCGCCCTAAACGAGGGCTTTTTCTCACCACTTTCTAAGTCTCAAGTCGCAGAATACGTGAAAGGTCGGAAGCCACCGCGGGTATATTCCCGCACTGCTCTAGATTTACCACTCAAGTTCACACGCATCATCGGCTTTTGCCATTGCATAAACCCCCTCCTAGCCAAACCCTAACCCTAATCCCCACGCCTCGAGCCTTCCTCCCGCGGCGCCCCTCCCCATCCTACCAAGCGGCGCGGCACCCTTCCTCCTCCTTTCGTTGGGCCCTCTTCCTCCCGCGCGCATGCTTCACGCCTCTCCCGCTCCCTCCCCACGAGCCAGATCTCCTCCTCCTGCTGCCCCACACGTCGTTGTTCTCCACCGACGCCGCCCTTCCTTCTTCTCCTCCTCTCCTCGCCAGATCTGCACTACACGCCACGGCCCTCTCTCCTCCTCCCTCAACGCCACCGCCAAGCACACGCCTTCCTCTTCCTCCTCACCCCGACGATCCGCTGCCACCATCCTCCCTCCTCCTCTCTCCCCCACTACATATGCTACCCCGCGCCGCTGCCTCGCTCTTGCCTCCTCCCTCGATGAATCCACCCGAGCCGTCGCCCGCCTCCAGCTCCGAGCGCCTCCTTCCTCTCCTCCTCCGACTCCGACAGGGCCCGAATGCCTCCTCCCTCTTCCTCTCCTCCTCCCGCCTCCTCTTCACGCCGCCATTATCCTCCTCTCTCTGCCGGTGACAACAACCCTCTAGCTTTTTTGTTTCATTTTTCCTTTTTTTGTTGTAAATAAATTGTTTATGCAATTATTCTTTATTGCAATAATTACTTATTGCAAATATTTCTGTAATAATTTTTAGTTGCAATAATTATTTATTAAGATTATTTTAGTAATAATTGTATGTTGTAATTATTATTTATTGCAATTATTTTTGTAATAATAATTTATTATTGGTTATCATTAATTACATTAATTGCGATCAAATTATTATTAATTATCGTTAGTTGTCATTAGTTATTGTCACTTGTCGTTAATTACAGTTAATTGTTGTCAAATGTCGTTAATTAGGCTCCCACTTCCGAGATATGGAAAGATTGCACGTCGTTAATCGTTGTTAGTTATCGCCATTTGTCGTTAATCACCATTAGTTGTCGATAATTGCCGCCAATTGCGTTAATTGCGGTTAAACGACATTAAACAAGTCATTACTTGTCTTATGGGCATTTCGTATATTTCTCATCTCGGTTTGCAACCATACTACCTAAGAGTCGATACCAAACACCAAACCTCTTCAATCCAACCATTCAACCCTCGCAGCCTCAAATTCTAAGCCACTTTTCGAAAAACCACAATGTGCCAAATGCACTTTATTTGACTAATTCATGTTTGTAAATCAACTTTTTTGTGGAATTCGTTGTTTTGGAGCTTGTAAAAGGAATGTGTTGTGCACCTCTTCGATGACCGGTTTGGACAACAACAACTTACCCTCTTTCGAGAGGGAATTGATAATATACCTCCGTCAGATGATTTTCAAGTATATACTATCATTCCCGATGTAATTGATAATATACACTCCACTTAGATTGATTCTTGATAAAATAGCATGTTTGCAATATTTTATTAATATTTGTTGTTTTTTCCGCTTCAACCACGTGAAATGACCAGTTACCCTCCTTCCTCCCCTCTCACCGCTGCCGCTGCCATCTAGAAGATAATCCGCCAGAGTGAGACAAAGGTGATTAGGACGCCGAGCTCCACTAGTGCCACCCACTCTTCGCATCCTCCTCCTTGTTGCTGCCACGCCACCGCCGCTGACACCATCTCGCCGACGCCCTCCTCCTCATCGACGGGGAAGACGGCCAGTGCGCCATGGATGGCATGGCGCCCCGTAGGAACGCGAGCTAGGAGGGTTAGAGGCAATGTCGATAGATGGGAGGAGGAGTCGCCATCGGCGCCGACGGCCTGATGGCCTTGTTGGCGTGGGAGGAGGGCGGCGGCGGCGACGCCAAGGTCATCGACGGCCTTCGATAGACTCGAGCCTATCGGAGGCGGTGGACACACCGCCGAGCGCGCGGGGAGCATCGTGGTCCCGTGTTAACCCGCGCGGCGGCGCGAAGGGCGGTGGTCTCGAGGTGGAGGGCGAGCGGAGGTCCCGGAGATCACGCGATCGACCCTAGCACCGACTCTAACCGCGATACAAACGCCTTCATCGCCCCCAAAGCTCTACTCGCCACCGAACCCCTCCACCATCGCCACCAGACGGCTTCTCGCTTGCCCTCCTCCGTCGCAACTTTCGCTTCATCATACTACCCTCCATACCCTCTGCAAGTGTCTTGATTGGCCCATCAAGCTTCGCTCACCGCCGAATCGCCTCCTCACTCACCGCCGCGGCAGCCTCCCGCTTCTCCCCACCGCACCTCCATTTCTTCGCAGCGCCTTGATCACCCCATCAAGATCCACACACCGCTCGGAATCACCTCGCCTCCCCTCCACCACCGGTTGTCCTTGCTCACCTCCCGCTCTCCCACCGCACTGCTCTCGCTTCTTCTCGCGCCAATGCATGGGGCAACGACAGAGAGAGATAAAGGCGTCTCAATGGCAACTCGGTCATTTCGCGTGGTCGAAACGGAAAAACAACATATATTAATAAAAATGGCAAACGAGGTATTTTATCTATAATCCATCTAAATAGATGGCATGTTATCAATTACATCGGCAATAGGGTATATGCTCGAAAACCATCAAAGCAGAGGTTATATTATTAAGGGATCGTCTATGCTTCATGTCATCAACTTTCTTTATCCATCACCACATTTCTTAGTCGAGAATTTTGATCCAAGGATACCACAAGTTTCCTTGTTGAGACAAAAAAATCTAAATTAGACAAAAGTAAATGTAGGTGAACCCTACAAATACAAACAAAAATTCTAAACTAGACAAAAGTAAATCTAATTAAAAATACAAAAATAAATAAAACTAAAAGTTACAAGAGAACCATATTAAAATTAAACATCATTTGGTACTATAATTTTAAATTTAATATCAGTATAATTATAGATAATGATGATAAAAAATTTCAAACCACTAAAAATTAACAAATCCGTATTATTAAATCTCTATTTCAAGTGGCTCGTTCCGTCTCAATCCGCTCTCTCGGGTTTCCCGTCTCAATCCGCTCTCTACGACGACGGCACGTTAGAGGGAGGAACAAATCACGGTTCACCCAGCCGAGCGCACGGAATGCTTGGTGCCAAGTCCCGCGGTCGCGTCGCCGACTCGGAGCGGCCGGTGGGGGTGGGGGTGGGGGAATCGAATAGGACGCCTTTGGATTGGTATGGTCTGCGTTGATATTATAACTGCAAGAGCGTGCCGTCGATGAATCACAGCCGCCCAAATGACACGGACGGGTACAATCACGCAACCTAATACCAATTAATTAGGCGGAAGTAGAGATGCAGTCACACTTCACTACTTCAGCGCTTCATGACAAAAAACAGTGGCATTCACATATCAAAGATGATTGCCGATTATTCTATCCAGTTAAGCACAAGCAACTATCATCATCTCATGACGCTCGTCGGCTCGTCGCCGCCCTGTCCTCTTGCTTTTTCTACGTGGGAGCTTTACTAAGCCAAACCATTGCACGGCCACCAGTCACCATGGCTAAGCCTACTGCCACCGGCGAGTTCATCGGCACTGTCGTCTAATCGAGTTATGATCCAGACAGCCGCGTGTCATTAGCCCACCAAATCCGCCGCCGATCGAATTGCGCAGATCCGGCCCCGGATACTAATGTCTCCAACGAAACGATGGCGCGAGTTAAATTTTGCCATGTTTTAATCGTTCGGAATCGCGTTTACAAAGAAGCATGCATCTAAAGCGAAAGCGGTAAGGAAGAAGAAACAACATGGGTAACGTCGTGCTTCAGCTACGCGGGCCAGCGTGATCGCAACTGTCCAAGTGATTTCCGCGGCTACGATCCTCCAACGGCACGAGCGTGCCTCTGGAGAACGTTACGAAACTGCAGCAGTCCAGATATTCGGATATCTACTCGTCTTTTTGTGAGGGTTTCGTTCGTGTCGTTTTCTTTTTGAAAGGCCGCAGTGGGTATAAATGCCGGGTGATCGATCCAGGTCGTGTGGCAGGATCGTATCATTCTACTCGTTTTCCATCCATTGATTTGGTTGGTTCGATTGGTTTCTACTTTCTAGTTCTCTGCAAAGTAAGCGATCTTCTTCGTACTACATAATAAATATAAAAAAAAATCGCACATAAATAAACAAAAATATTAACTCCGCTTATTGCGCTACTACTGTTCCTCAAAAATTAAAATTTTGTGATCATGGATTGTTTATCTTTGGAAGTTGAAGTTGATGTCGTTTTCCCTCCCCGACGTGATGTCTATTTTCAGCCATTGCCGATTAACAAGGAAGAGGGCTACATGTTGATGGTCATATTCTTCCATTCTGAATACAAGTCACGACTTGGTTCTCAGGGTTATTGGCCTCTTCAGCCATCGCTAGACACATTATGGCAACGAAAGGGAGGTCAGAGGTGGCGGCGGCGGCGCAGCGGTAAGCAAAGAGAAGGCGACAAAGAAGACAAGTGGAGTATTAGGATGAAGAGGACATGGTGCGGTGAACTCGAGACGACGACGTGGCAACGGAGGATGCCTTCGCCTCTACCTCTTCCTCGCACCATCGCCGCCTCCTCCCTTCCCTAAGATTGCCGCTTCTCTCCAAGGTATCGCCTCCTCCCTTCTCTCTTCCTCTCCTGCCTTCTCCCATCCCCGACACCACCCTCCTCGCTACCTCCCTCGCGCCGCTTTCTACGTTGTCGGATCCCTCATCTTCTTGCGCGTTGCCATTGCAATTTTGACCGAGTGTCGGGGGATCTCTCGATGCACGGCTTAATGCCTGACAGCACACGTGGCGAGTCGTGGCACGAGACATGAAGGAATGATACGATAATGAATTTCGATGTGCGATGTGAAGAAGCGGGACGACGGTTTGAGTGTTTACTAAGTAGGGGCATAGATACAATGTGAGTCACGGAGGGTGGCGGCGAGACCTTCTTCTTATCGAGTTGAATCCACATGTTGGTGCGCATCAGAAATTTAGGAGGTGGGAGAGGCCAACCGCAGGCCAGCACGGAGAAAGGACATAGTTTCACCGCGCATAGGTAGACTTTTTCTTTTATTAGTTAATATCACTGCATAAAACTAATGCATCATTGACCCTTTGTGCATGTCCTAAGCACACATGGCGAGGCCACTGGGTGCCAAGTATACACAAGCACCCCAATTTTTTTGAAAATTATATTATATATCTTTTTTGCTATAGTTCCAATTAAAACTGGACTCGATTGCAATTTGATAATACTTCAGATAATTATATGCAAATTGTATACCATACCCTTTTTCAGATTTTGTAGACAGTATGACACATTTTTCTCTACCTATGTGACTCCATGTAAATGGTACGAAAGTGTTTTATTTTATTCAGCTCTTGGGAACTTCTTTAGTTTCTAACTCAAAAATCAAGTGTCCAGTACTCAATTTGTTTGCACCATTACGACCATTACAATGAGTGCAATGATTCAAAACTAATAGATATTTTGCTTACAAATTTTGAAGACATATACGACGTAAATAGGCTACATCAATGTTGACGCTAAGTATAAATGTACTAAAACCATATGTGTTTTTGAGTAGTATGGTATGTGAACAAATACATGGGCATGTGGTGTACCAATAAAAATTTATGGAATGAATATACATTTTAATAATATTTTTACACATTTAAAACTTATTTATCAATGTTAGTAATTATTATCATCATCACTCCATAAAATTAAGTTGTTTTCACATCTAAATGTGTAAAGTAGTCAATTGGTTAGAAAAAAGGCCAACTAATTATATATAAACATTAAGTATCATGTGAATACTGTGAGAACCCAAAATTCAAATTAATATAAACAACATTAATCGATAATTAGCAATAAATAAAATTCATCTAAACAAAAACAAAACCTAAACTCAATATCGAACATGTCACCAAATAATTCCATATAATATTATTTTATCAAAAGTTTACAAAAGAAGTTACAATATGAATTATTACAACAATAATACAACATCATTATACTGAGAGTCAATTACAAAAATCCAGTACAATCAAAGGTAAAGCATTAATACAAACTCGAATTTATTACAATGATCCTTTACATCAAATCAATATATAAATTACAACTTCAAATACATTACAAAAGAAAACAAAATCTTGCATGCATATCACCAAGCCTTCCTTGCATCCTTGTTCATGTATCACCAACAATAACCCATTCTTCGACTAATCCAAATCAGGTCCACATTTTTGTCGACTCACCAAAAGCCAAAAGATCGAAAGCAATCCAAAAGCGATAAATTAGGGTTAGAGCAAAGAAGGACTACCGTCATATTTTATGAAGCTCATCGAGGTTCCTCACCGACCAAGGTCACGACACCATGTCATTTCTGTGGGTTTCATCACCCGACAGCTTTTGAAATCTAACACCCATATTATATCAACTTACCTTCGCAGAAAATCCAAAAATAGTATCGAGGCATCCTTTAGACCAAAGGATCTCAAAGAAAATAGGGAGTTGTGAGAGCCGGAGGATAAGAGGAGGGCAATTTTGGCATGCATGCCAAGGGGAGAGAGCCAACCGAATACCCCCTTCCTCTTAAACCTTTTTCCCTCACAAAACCAACACAAGCCCCCATTCATCAACAGCACAACCAAAAGCCACCACCGAGAGCAAGAGCTCAAGCAAGCAAGCCACCGCCAACCAAAGAAGTAAGCCACAAGCAAAACCCACCGAGAAAGCCAACATCTCCTCCCACCCCATTTCATTCCCACCGCCAAGGCAAAACCCAAGCACAAACAAACCGAAACCAAGCATCACCCACCATCCACAACCCCAAAACAACCCTGCAGAGGTAGTAAAGGATGAGAGAAGCACCAAAGGAGTTGGGAAGACGACAGGCGTGGATCAATAGCGATGACTGAACCGACAACCACTACTAGGAACCACGCCAAGCCAACGAGGGCAACAAGGAGCGACACAAGAGCATTGTAGGGAACAAGTGGAGAACACCATCACCACCACCACTACCAAACCACCACCGCCATTCCATCCAAAACCAACCAAGCCAACAGAGGTAACCCACCATCACTCCCCACATTTATTTTTGCCAATCCAACCCCACAAAGATGAAATACACAAAGGCACAGAGAGCCTAGTCAATAGTCGAGCATCCACCCATTCCATCACAGAGCAAGGGAGGAATGGGTAGAGTGAGGGAGGGAGTAGTATACCTCAATGACATTGGCATGCCACCGCTGTAAAGCTATGCGCACTGACGGCTCGCACTCCCTAGTGTGCAAGAGGTCTCGAGCCCCACCAGAGCGAGCCAAAGAAACACACATCCATCACCTTCATCATGCATAATCAACAAACAACCCACATCGAAATGAACTCAAACCCCAAAACCGAAAGCACCGTAAGGGAAACGAGGGGTACCGGCCAAGTGAAGAGGAGGTCGAACCAAGGCTACCACCCCAAGTCCGACGAGTCAAGCACTCGGCGGGCGGCGACTGAGCAAGCAGAGCCGAGCCGAGCGGGCGTGGACCAGTGCAAGCCGAGCCAAAGGGGCGCAGGAGAGCAGCGTGGGGCACGGGGCGCAAGGGTGGCGGGACCCACGGGAGGTGGCTCCAAGAACAAGGCCCAAGGGAAGAAGGAGAAATGGAGCCATTAGAAAAGAAGAATGAGGAAGAAGAGAAAACAGAAGAGAAATGGGAGCCACAGGCTCGAAGCCAAAGGATAAGGAAGAGATAGAAAAGGGAAATAAAATAAAATAAAAATAAGAGGGAGAAAGAGATTAAGAAAAATGGGAAGAAATTAGGTAACGGGGTAGAAAAATAAATTTTAGTGCAGGATTAGTAAGTAGTAGGGTTAGTTGCGGTAATAAACACATGTAGTTGTAAATGTCGGTACGGTGTAGCACATGCACGACATACCTGTTGAAATGCGACGAACCGCAAGAAGTGTATATTTATAAATCATGTGAGGAAAATTAGCAGTAGCCCGATCGGTAGAAAATAAAAGCAGAAAAAAGTGTAAAATTAATCTTAGGCTTTATAAATAAATTAATCACAGATAGAACTCACTAAATTAGACAAATAATCTAATATGTTAGAAATAAATTAATCATGATACAATAATTAAAATAAACAACCCCCAGTAAAAATCGCCCGTAGAACAGACTGTCCAGGGCCCGTTGATAGCAAACGCGAAATTCGACAACCTCGATCCTAGAGCCTAGAGACCGTAGAACAACCGTGGTTGGGAGTGTTAACTTAACTGAGGATCCAAAAATATTATTAAATTAAAATCATGATAAGAAAATGAACTGATTATTGTACGCCTATTAGCACTAAAAGCAACTAAGTGTGTGTGTATATAATTCGCGTCTGTCAGATAATTACGTAAGGCAACCTCGATACAAGGTATATTTGATCCATATTTCGTTGACGCCGATCTTTTCTACTTACTACGAAGGCAAGCCCATCTCTTGAATATTAACCTAGTTATATTAAATATAAAAGTTGCTTTGATGTGTATATATATATATATATATATATATATATATATATATATATATATATATATATATATATATATATATATATATATATCAAAACTATGTCTCAAAATCAAATCGGATAAAAGAGATAAAGAGATGAGAGCAAGATAACCGAGATGAGCAGCTTATATTGTAAGAGAAATATTAGGATAGTAAATGGGTCCTTGGTAGGGAAAAGAGAAGAGGAAAGAGACGGACCCTTTACATATAGATAATATATAAGAGCCAACAAAACTCTTACTAGGATAAGAGGCCATATTTAAGTGACAACCATTTTTTCTGCTTTGGTAGGCGAAAAATGATACATTGTTACATAATTATGTTCTCCACATCTGTAAGTAATATTGCATGGGTTGAGTTATGGAGGACCCAGACTTGTAGGAAAAGTCGAGAAGTGGGGATCCAATGCGATATAGTACCGCACGATGGAGTGTTGGGTGTGGGAAGTCCGCCCAACCAACATTACGGAACTCTGGTGGAGCATCAAGTAGCATCCCAATACACCGACAGAAAGTAATAGGTGGAGAGTTAATCATGTAACCTCAAAAACGTTTTGTATTCTGAACTCGATACCGCATTAAAGAAAATGCGAGAGACCTAGCTCGAAGAGAGATCGGAGTAGCCATGGGTAAAATGGTACAAAGCCCGCGATGCTAAATAAAATTATGAATTCATACTTGTCTCCGGATTAGAGTCTACTGTAATCGCTAAGGGTTTATCTTCTTACCAATGACAAGTAGTCTTTCCGAATTAAAATTCAAGACGTAAATCTTGGTAAAGTATTTTTCAAAAAGAGTTGAATTAGAAAATGTGATAACGAATGTAAATGAGTCATACGGTGTATCTTTGCTAATAATCGCTTGTCGAGTACACTAGTACTTATTTTTGCTCCTATTCTCCTTTGTTAGATTCTAATCCGACTAGGAATTATCCCAAGGGATGAAGGATACGCGGTGTCGAGGAGGCCACAGGAGGCGAGGGCGCTTATTACGAAGGGCGGACGAGGTGGATGCCTTATTCGGCGAGTGAGACGAATAGACGACTGGTGGAGCAGGGTAGACAAGCAAAGAGAATCCTTTCCTGTTGTAATTAAATAATTGTATTGAAGACTACAGCCTTGCGTGGCTACCATTTGTAATAAAATACGCTTTATCTTATTGTTCACGCGTGTTAACTGGTAAGATTTATTATTCGTCGAGCGGTGTTCTACCGACAGATAAATAGTAATTCAGATGTTTAAGTGTGATCACTTTTCGGCGATAACACGGTGCAATATCTTTATCATCAATAGTGCACCTCTAATACAAATTTTCTAGTTTCGCCGCTACAAGCACATGTAGATGGGTCATTTTCTCACGACCTCGAGTTTGTCGTAAAACAAATACATGGAGATCTCGTACATAATAGAGTGCCTAAGAAAGATGAGACAGCGTCCAAGCCTGGCAATCCATGCATGGGGGATCTTACTAGATTCTAGCGATCAAAACAAAGCTAGATACAGCTAGTGAACGTCGACTCAAAGCTTGAGAGCAACATCTCTGCCGCGCCGAGCATAGATTCCACAGATGAGATAATTCTAAAAAGAGGATTCCACGTTCAACAATGAATTAACGCTAGGCACCAAAACACCTACATGAAAATCTCCGATTAATTACTCCCTCCGGTTAAAAAAAAGTTATTTTAAGCATCAATACGGTCTCTAAAGTATAACTTTAACTATTAATTACTATTATAATTATTTATAAAACCCACCAAAATTATAATATTACGAAAGTAATTTCCGAGACGAATCTACACACATTATTTTCATATATATAATCTAAATATGTAAAAAGTTATCGATAATTAAAGTTTTTAAAGTTTAGCTGCACATTCCAAAACGACTTATTTTTATGAGCGAGACAGAGTAATTGATACCGGCACAATCGCTAAACTACCCTATAGTACTGTTAAATTTTTTTCTAGCCTATGCACGCGATATGATCTTCGTTAGTCACATGCTCAGCAATGCATTGTGTCGCCTTCCCAAGAAAACAATGCGTCCTGCGAAGTGAGTGGCGAGGCGATATATAAATAAGAAGTACTAAAATTGGCTTAAGGTCCTAACATCTTCTCTATATTTTGCTTAGTAACCGGGACAAATCAAGATGATAAGCAAGTTTAGGGGGTCTAAAAATAAAATATAAGTTCAAAAAGTTGAGGGGTACAATCGCATAAGCAATTTACTCTAAAATTGGCTTAAGATCCCTGACCTTTTCGCTATATTTTGCTTTAGTAATCACAAAAACATATGTGGCTTGCAGAACGCACAGTTCGCTACGTAATGAATATGACACGCAAGCTTTCTTGTGCGTTCCTGGAGAAAAAAAACGTAGCTCCAGCACTCTGCCACCCATTAGATCCCATGCACCTGTTCAATACCCATCAGAACGTTACATTACATCTGTACGACTTCTGACGTCTCCATCAACATCAACATCAACAGAGAGATTCACTTGGTGGAAATTTATTGATTTTTTTAAATAATATATTTTTAATAGAAATAAACAGTCAAAAAAATATATTATAAAACTGGCATCTGTCGCCAATTCAATTCGCAACAAGGACCCTAACGTCAGCAGAAAAGGAAGTTATGCATGACATGTGTACCCTTCAAATGAGAGCAATTTAGGGATTCAGTTTTTGCCGCCAATTCGATTGGCGTTAAGGAGCTGAATTGACGATAAGATCATGTTCCATGACATGTGTCCCTTCAAATGAGAGCAATTTAAGGATTCGCTTTTGCCGCCAATTCGATTGGCGCCAAGGAGCCTGAATTGACGATAGGATCATGTTCCATGACATGTGTCCCCTTCAAATGAGAACAATTCAGGATTCAGCTTTTGCCGCCAATTCGATCAAGCGCCAAGGAGCTGAATTGACGATAGGATCATGTTCCATGGACGACTATGTTCCTGCCACCAATGTAAGTCTAATTTTGTTATAAAAAATCATCTATTTATTTCTATAATTTTTAAATGCATTATTTAAAAACCATATATATGGGAACATATCCAAATGCTAATGGGTAATTGAGCGTAAGGTGCTAATGACAATCTTGATCGTTGGATCCGGATTGGACAACCAAGATTAATAAGGCTCCCACCTCCAAACCATTTAATCACCCTACATACTCCCACTTCCAATGCGCCTTCATTAATGCGCGCTCGCATTAAACACTCGCATGCTCCCACCACCAATGCTCGCATTAAACACTTACATGATCCAACGGCCAAGATTGTCATTATCACCTTAGCATTCAATTACCCATTAGCACTAGATATGTAGGAACATATCTAGTGCTAATGGGTAATTCAAGCTAAAGTGTTAATATCAATCTTGACCGTTGATCCAATTGAACAACCAAGATTAATGCGAGCTCCCACCTTTAAACCATTTAATCACTTTGCATGCTCCCACCTCCAATGCATCTTCATTAAACACCATGCGTGCTCCCACCTCCAACGGTCAAGATCCGCATCCAACGGTCAAGATTGGTATTAGCACCTTAGCACCAATTACCCATTAGCACTAAATACATTCCCATATATAGAGAGAGGGGGGCTTGCCACGATGTACTTGTTTTGTTGTATAGAAGCATCGGTACCACTTTGCAAGTACCGTGACCTACGACTGATCAACACCGCTAATGTGTTTGGTTGGGTGAATCAAGATAAATGAGATAAGATGGTATAAGATGGATGTGATGATTCGAATGGTATAGTACAACTTACGTGTTTGGTTTGTGGATGAGGTAATTCAAGATTTTATTTGGTTGCATGAATGTGATGGTACCGGTGGTTCAAGATGGTGTTTGATTTGAGGAATGGAGTTATATGAGTTGTATACACATATGAGTATTAACACGATTAATTATTAAAATATTAACCTGATTATTAAATTTACCTTAATTACAAAAGGGTATTTAACTAAATTAATTGTTTTAACTATCCACTACTTGTTATGGCTCACCGGGTCACGACGATACACAGAGGAAGATGGGGTAATGGAGGAAACACCTCGCCCTCGAACCGCGTGATTCGCTGCTTTTATGGAATCGTTCTAAGACAACATATTTGAAGATTATTCTCATAATCAGACGACCCATTCAGAAGAGTTAGTTCGGTTCACTCAACTAAACACAGGAATATGATCATATTCAAGATCATCATGTACATATATATGACTTGATTCACTGCACCAAACACCCTTATATGGGTAATTACAATTCTACTCCTCTCTGGATTTCACTACTCATATATAATAAATCATAACGAATCGAACTATTGGTTCAAAGAGAATGAACGGCGGTATTAAATTGAGTGCACCGCTTGAACTAAATTCAAAGTCGTTTTGCATTGTGCGCTTCTTAAAACAAATGGCGCTTGACAATCTAACGTTTGAACCATGAAACTGTGAATTTGCATTTGTAGCCGACCAGAGTGCACGGGTCTCTACCGAGCAGGGTTATCTCTTTCAAGAATCACCTACTCCATACATACTACTAGGACGGCAGGCAGCACACAATGCACCCGCTTGTTCTGGTGGTATGATTTCATACATGAATTAGCATAAATGGTAATGATTGTAATTCATAGGAATAGTTTTGTTAGGGATGAAAGAGAGATGTTCATTTTTTGGTTATAAAGTAGGGCCAGTATTAGCTAAGTATTTTGCATGTATACAATGAAGTGTTGTCACGACAACTATAGCCGAAGTCGGGACTATAGTTGAATTGAGGACATTTACAAAATAGGTTGTGAAAGGAGTAATGTAAAAGGTTAAGGATGGCATATCGTATATATCTACTAACTAAGACTATTTATTAAACGGTAATACAAAAGTAATCGATGCTCTTGGGGATGTAGTCATCGCTCGTGGTTCTAGATGCCGATCAGATAAATCAGATAGAGCAAAGAGAGATCAAGAGATCGTAGTAGTATTTTCGTTAAACCGAAGCGACAGCAGTATACCCGAGTCCAGATTGTTGCGCCGAGCTATCTATTTTTTTTTTTGTAGACGAACGGGTTTTCTTTGCAGGTTGGTCAGTCGTAGAGCGGGTAGGAGGCCATGCAAAAGTGTTTTACAGACAAACACAAGAACATTTTAGTTTAAACAACACAGAATAGAATAACATCTTATCATATACACACAAAAAAGTACATGTTACTAATAGAAAGATGATGTGTGCATCAGGTCACAACTCACAAGGATGGTAGAAGGTCATGATTTCATTAAAATATCCCAAATAAGCATAAAAGAACCAATGATAGCATTGTAGCTTTTGTTTAATACTTTGTAATAGAAACTGTTAACAGGTAGTACTGGTCTTTATAAGCAATTGGACATGGTAAGGAAAAAAAACAACCAAAAAGAAATATATCATCCAAAAGTTAACTCGGACTAATTGTATGATTAGTCACCCCAAATAAAAATCAATAGATAGTAGTTAAAACGCTCAAGCTTCCTAGGTAGCATTGGATCCAACATAAGAACTTTTCTAGTTTGTACAGTGTGACTTCATATGACAATTTTATTTGCCTCTATAGTTTCAACAAAGTAGTTTTCAACCCAACAGGCATATCTAAAGATGCAAAGAAATAAGAACACTGAATTCACCAAGTTATCTGGAAAAGAACAACATCATGTACTACAATCCTAAGTTGCCTGCAGCACACAAGACATAGAAACAGTGAAATGGACTAATCGGCTCCACTGCCACACCAATTTGCTCACAACATAAAAGCCGTATAGAACACAGTGAATTGAACTAATTAAATTAATGCATTGCTAAACTGCTACAAAAAATGTAAAGTTCCCCACATAGTCCAGCTGATAACATTAGCAACACCCAAAAATAGTCTATAGAAAGCAAATATAAATGCAGTAGCAGTTGCATTAGCATTTCTCTAGAAATTCCGATCGTTGATCCAAAGTGTCAGATAGGCATCTTGGTTAAAAATCACCATGGTAACAGTACGCTAGGATTATATTGTAGAATGTTGTTTGACACTATCAACAAAAGAAAGAAAATGGATGGATCCTATATGACCCTAGCCGGAATAAGTAGATAGCTATCTGAAACATAATAACATACAAACTGTAAAATAAACATACCAATATAGATTAAGAAATAGAAAGCATACCGCTAACACAAACACCACCTGTTCCATCACGGAACGTGCCACGATAAATAGGCCGCCGTGGTAATTCACATGCTTCCTAAAATGGCATCCCGAAGCGGTAACTGAAAGTTGCATCACAAACATAGGGCAACTCCAAGATAATATGAGCAGGCAGCAAACAAACATATCAAAGGTTAAAAATGTACCCTTCGTCTAAGATACCATAAGCATGTAGGTAACTCAACCAACAGAGAACTGGTTTCTCTTGAGCTTTACGCCTCACTATCAACACAGTACAACCCAGGACCCTAGATCAAGATAGAGAGCATCAAGCATAGAGCAGCATACAGCTAGAAACAAAAAACATATAATCAAAAGCAACCATTAACCTTCTCGCCCATACAAAGAATCATTATACCAACTAATGTACCCCATCCCACGGTATGAATAAAGGATGCTAGTCAATAGCTTTGAAGTAGCAAAGAACAGAGATCCTTCGTCTGCTCAAAGCTCAAGGAGTTATCACCAAAAGAACCCAATATTAGTCCTACTCGCAAAGATGAAATGCAAGTAATAACTATAGGCCTCCCGAATCGCATCCAACAAAGAGGTCGGCATATCGCTGACTATCCATATACAAACATATTTCATTATAAGTTCATATAATTCTCACCATACACATAACATGGCTCTTCCGGATCGTAAATATGACCATACAGCATAAATACAAGAACATTTTAGCTTAAACAACACGTAATAGAAGAACATCTTATCATATACACACAAAAAAGCACATGTTACTAATAAAAAGATGATGTGTGCATCAGGTCGCAACTCACAATGATGGTAGAAGGTCATGATTTCATAAAAATATCCCAAATAAGTATAAAAGAACCAATGATAGCATTGCTGCTTTTGTTTAATACTCTGTAATAGAAACTGTTAATAGGTAGTACTGGTCTTTATAAGCAATTGGACATGGTAAGGAAAAAAACAACCAAAAAGAAATATATCATCCAAAAGTTGACTCGGACTAATCGTATGATTAGTCACCCTGCAATAAAAATCAATATATAGTAGCTAAAACGTTCAAGCTTCCTAGGTAGCATTGGATCCAACATAAGAACTTTTCTAGTTTGTACAGTGTGACTTCATATGTCTTAACAATCTTATTTGCCTCTATAGTTTCAACAAAGTAGTTTTCAACCCAACAGGCATATCTCAAGATGCAAAGAAATAAGAACACTGAATTCACCAAGTTATCTGGAAAAGAACAACATCATGCACTACAAATGTATTGAATAATAGCCTTAGGGAATAAGAAGGCCTTTTGTGCGGAAAAGTGAACTCACGATGTAAAATAATTGATCCGGTTTCAATATGCAAGATCAAAAGAAATCAAGATGTCGATACAAATGTGAGACGACAAAGGCTTGGATTTATAGCGCTATGTGTTCTCGTGACTTCTAGGCATGGTCGATCCCGACATTCAAGTGTAGGGTCGATTGTTTTTGCCAATTGGCTAGGAGGATATGTTGAACATATGTCAAGCGTATGCATTTATGTGAGGAAAAGTATATGAAAGAAGTAAAAAGATCAAGCGATAGAAGCATAGTTGATTAGGGAAGGCTAGGGCCATAGACTGGGAAACACACATAATTGGAGAATCTAAGTAGATCATAGGTACATGAATTGGTGATGTAAGAATAATACATACACGAATTGTGTGCCGAGAATTTCACTGTGGTCCTGCCGAGACAAGCAAGCATACTGAGCCTTATAGGTAGCATCTATATGTACTGTGCCAACATAGACGTATGATTGAACAGACTGTAGATATAATTCAGGAAACGAAAGATACATAGCACGCATAATTCAAGAAACAAAAGGTATGTTTTGGTAGGCATATATAGCAGGAAGAAAAATGATAGGATAAGCCATTCAGACATGGTAGGATAGTGGTACCCGGTGGAAATAGTGCAGTAATGATAGTTCTAAAGCCAATGAATACGGTCCAGTACCTGGGTGCATTTTTTCTGATTCAAAGTAGTGATATAGCCTATGAATGAATAAAAGTATAGGCATGAACCTCCTAGGAAGCATCAGAAAACATGTCATAAAATGACCTGAATGTTATGCTAATCACCTGGAAGCATTCAGATAACACGCCATGAAATGCTTTGAAATCATGGAAAAGTATTATACGAAATAGCAATGGATGGCACAAAAATAAGACACATAATTTCTTAAGCATATAAAAGGAAAATTGGGCAGAGGCTAAGTGTATACAACCAAATGTACTCACTAATAACGAATCTTAGCTAGCAGCGAAGGAGGGAAAGATCAACAATCAGTAGAATCAAGCAGATCAAATGAGCAGCTAACAACAATCTCCAATGTGGGAAGAACATATTGCTTGCATGTTGAAGGTCCTGTCCTCTAGGTAGTTTGTTTCTCATATCTTTGTTCACATATCAAATACAGTCTCTAACATGATCTCCAATGTGGAAGAACATATTGCTTGCATATCAATGTCATGTCCTCTAGGCGCTTTGTTTCTCATATCCTTGTTCACAAATGAAATAAAATCTCAATGTTAGAAACCACAAAACATAGATATGCAAAGGGCAAAATGTCCACATGGCCATCCTATTTGGCACAAGAAGCTAGCATGCGAAATTGTAATGGAAAGAAAAAGGAATTATCATAGGAAAAGGGAAAATTGCATTAGTAAGCAATGCAGAGAGGTAGAGAGAGAATAAATCTCAAAAATTTGAATTACGATGGGTACATACCTCTTACTTAATTTGAACCAGACAAATTTTCCCCATGGTTAGCACAAGATAATTTTGCAACAAAGGCTTCACTTTTGATTACGGTAACAACCTTGAAACATTTAGACAACATGTGATTAAATCCTTCAAATCATGGAAAAATACGAAATAGTCGTGACACCAACATTCTGTAGTATCACCAAGATTTATGTGCGCAAAGAATATAAAAATGGGAAAAGGAATAGAAACAGTGGTGTTGTATGTGGAATTTTGAGAGGCGATTAGCTAAAATGGACATAGAGAATAGATACACAATTATGTCACAGGTTAGGCAACGCATAAAAATGCTATGTATTATTGTGCGGTTGGTTATTGAAGGACACATAAGAGAGCTAAATGAACTATTTAATGGAAGTGTTAATGTATTCCTAATAACCGACACATACAACATTTCCGTAATGCAATGTATATACAAATTTACTATATACCAAATATGTAATGTATGGCAACTAAATAAGCCCTACAGATATGTAGCTTTTATTTGGTAATTTAGAGGGTAAACCATCTTGACATAGCATATATATAATCCAATAAAATAGTTGTCAGCCTGAGGTATTGATTAAAACGCGGCACTATTATATACATGAGACATCAACCTAAACCATCGACTAAAACGTGGCACAACTATATACAGATACACCATGAGCACAAAAAAATTATGTGAGAATATGATGTGACAATCTATATCCAAAAGAAAATCTAACAAAGAATCCAATCAATAAGATAATCACATCCGGGATCTCAAAATTGCTTAGTAGTTCGGATTCCTACTGCTCTATAGAGGATCCGCATCATGAATAACCATAGCCGCAAAAGGAAACCAATTTAATAGATTTAGCCACATGAGACATACAGTGTGTTGTGCTGGCTATGTTCATGAAAGGGAAAATGGCAGAATACTAACTCTAACATATGTGGACATAGTTTGCATGTGTACTGATGTAAAGGGGATAAGAATTCCCATCGGATTCAGATAACCACCTCTCAAAACGTGGCACAATTATATACAGGAGATACCACGATCAGTAAAAATATAGTTTATGCGAGAATATGGCCTGGCAATCTAAAGGCAAAAGACAATTTGACAGCAAACCTATTCAATAAGACACTGCTACAGTTTAATAGCATTTTGGTAAGAATACATTCATGATAATCATCACCAAATGTGGTACCTGAACAATAACAAAAGATGAATAATGCTGACTACATGACATGAAACACAGTACGGACTGTAAGGGCACCAAAGCTTCGACAAAGTTCTGATTATCATTTTTGCAAAATGTCATTTTTTTATTAGACTATGTTCCCGATCTGTTCAGATCTATGTGTTACATTTCAAGCTCTGAATAGGTTCCATCCCTAACCAGATCCATGCATTTCACCTTAGGTTCTGAGGGGTTGTCCATGCATTTATGTGTAAATATTTCTGTGGAACTTTTGGATTACAAAAAATGCAAAGTAGCAGTCAGTCGAAATGAGTCTATTATGTACAACATGCATTTTAACATGATGCATATCTTAGTCTATTTTTTTCCTAGCTTGACAACCTTTGGAGTTCTTGAACCATTGCACGCGAGGATATATTTAGTTAGCCTCAACAGCCATTGTTTTTCTAAGGAATCAACGAAATGGGCTGGTACCTTCAAAGCTCTTGTCCAAGCTTCCAGTCCTTTTGATTAGCGGATCAAAGTGAGGCTTGAAGTAGAGCACTCCTTCAAAGGAGCTGTAATATGCAAACTATAGCAGAAACATGACCATACATACTTGTAAGTGTTTTCACTTTGCATCAATTAACTTCTTCTAGCAATGTAACGATCCTTTGATTCTCTCATAAATATCTTTTTTTACTCTAAAAAAATGTTATGATTCTTAGAGAAGTTCAAGAACAACTTTTTGTTGAACCTAGAATGGTAGACATTAGGGTCCAAGAACCCCCTATTTCCAGATCCCAGTCAATGGTGTACAGGGAAGGCGGTGGTGGGTACCTTGAGGTCGCTTTGCAATGGCAAGACTGTAAGTAGACCTTGTGGTAGACCCAGCTTGTCGCCGATGAGCTTGTCGACTGTGCACACCATCTTGTCGAGAACCCCTGCTTCCAAATCCCAGTCAATGGCGTATGGGGAGGGAGGTAGGTACCTTGAGGATGCCCTTGCAATGGCGGCACCTGAAGTAGACCTTGTGGTCACCGAGGCAGCGGCTGGGTACGGAGATCGAGGAGGCGGCATGGGAGGAAGAGGGAGTGTGCGTCGATGTCGGTGGAGAAGGGCGGGGGAGGGGAAAAGGAGAGAATGGACAGGAGGGGAGGTGCCGAGGCAATGGTCGGGGAGGGAGACGGCCGGGCAGAGCGGCACCTAGGTGGCGACCGGGCAGGGAGATCGAGGGGGTTGCGGGGGAGAAGGGGGGAGCGGCGACGCTTGCCAAGGAGGGCGATGGAGGAGAAAAGGAGAGGGCGGGGAGGGAGACGGCCGGGTAGAGAGGCACCTAGGTGGCGACCTGGGAGGGAGATCGAGGGGGTTGCGGGGGAGAAGGGGGGAGCGGCGGCGCTTGCCGAGGAGGGCGATGGAGGAGAAAAGGAGAGGGTCCGATGCGGTTGCCGGGGAGGGAGACGGACGGGTAGGGAGGCACCGACGCGGTGGCCGGGGAGGGAGATCGAGGGGGTTGCGGGGGAGACAAGGGAGGAAGCGGCATCGCTGGCCAAGAGGGGCGACGGAGAGGGAAAGGAGAGCAGATAAGCGAGAGGGGAGGCGGCGGTTGGGGACGGAGATCGAAGGCGCGGCAAAGGAGGGACAGGGAGGGAGCAGCGGGGCTGGTGAAGGATGGTGGCTTGAGGAGAGAGAGAAGCGGGACGAAGCTATGCAGCTGGCAGGGCGACGCAGACGGACGCGGGCGGCAGAGGAGGGAGAAGGAAGGAGCAGCGAGGCCAGTGAAGGAGGACAACGCGAGGAGAGGAGAGAAGCGAGACGAAAACTCACGAAGGCGCATCTGGAGGGGCGACGTGGTTCGTTTGAGACCGCGCATTCCATGAAGCGCACAGCGCTGAATCCGACACCAATCTCAAGCAGGCTCGACGGCGGCTCCCTTTAGGGGCGACGTATAGCGCTACCGGGAGGCAATCCCATGAGCTTTAATAATAAGAAAGATGCACTACATAATCATAATGAGAGACACTACACTACATAATCATTCAGGTTAAAAACAGCCCTGAGGACATCCAATCTCAAGAGGCCACTACCAGCTAGTACTAATAGCAAAACAATCAACAAATGGCATTACAAAAAATTTCTATTCTACATGTGCATACACATTACACACACTAGCATGCAAATCTTGAGCATATCCAAGGGAATCTAGGGCAAAAAAATTCACCACAGTTACCTGTATCAAGGGAATCAAATGACCAGAGTAATGTCTAAAGATCAAGATCACCCCACAAACCAATTGATACTCACCTATACCGCATTGCTAATCCCATTTGACCAAGCAATAGCTTTGTTGACAATTCACTCAAAGGCCATGAGGCTACTGAAGAAGATATAACACACAAAAATAGTGATAAACTAACTCACCGAGGTCACGGCTTGGCGATGCTAGAGGCACCGGGAGCGAGGAGGAGTCGACCTGTCGGGACCCAAAATGCACTCGAGCCTCCTGTATTCAAAGACTAGTTCAGATCACGCTAGTGCACACAATATCAACATAGGTAAATATCGATCCACACAAGACGATTAATAGAATAAACGGTTAATTTGAATAGCAAATAATGGTTTTGACCTTATGGTTGAGTTTACATTTATTAAGCCACGCAAGGCTGACCATAAATAAATAGCAGCATGGGAAAAAATAAACTTCATGAATCCCATCAAGTCACCACAGCAACCATCGAGATCAAGACCCTAACGATCGACACCTTCAGAGAACTCCTCTTGAAAGCAAAGCGATGACTCCTCCACTTCTGTTTATTGTTTGAAGCAAGTATGAGTACACAACCATACTCGCAAGTCATACCACAGAACGCGATTTATAGATGATGGCTTATTCTAGGAATGGCTTCTGTGGTTATTTTGCAGAAATACAACATATGCAATTGAATACAAATAATAAATTGAAAACATAATTCAAAATAAATAAACTGTAATAATTTATCATTTGAATTCACAAAGACACACAGTCTAAACAAATTATTCATACAGCCATATGACTTAGATCACACAACTCCCTTCCTAAAGGTTTTATGAAAATCTACCCATCGTGAAATCCTCGAAAGATGTGCATGACCGCAGACGCTGTTATTCGAATAGATTGATTTAACACTGCAGAGGTTGTACACTTTACCCACAAGATAAAATCAGTAGCTAGCACTAACCATAACAAAACATTTCATAAACTTCATCTCAACATTGACACTCCCGATGTGCTTTATCGCCCAACCGATACACACAAGATTTGGGTGTGACACACAGCTGCTGGATGTGGATGCGTGAACTGTCTCACGATGTGATAAACACACCTCCACCCCATCACACACCTTAACCTACAACCCGAGTTGTCAATGGCAAGATTCCATAACATACTAAGTTAGGCCAATCACATACTAGGCATGTGGATGTACAAAGAAGGCTTAGTTCAATAGCGCACAAAGTTAAGTCCTTAATTGACCAAGGCAAGACTTCCAATTTCTAACTAACTCACAGAGTTTATCATTCCCAAAGAAATGCCTCCACCATATCACACAGAATCCACCACTTGCCTCAGTCTAAATCTTTTCCCACTACGTTGATTAAGTGCAACACATGCCATCAACGAGGCAATGAGTAATAGCACACTGCACACACAGATTCATCACGCAGTTCCATAATCACTTAGTCCAGTTTATAATTGCAACTCACATGAAATGATGATTCGTGGTATGGCTAAGCAATCTACTCAGATCTAACCAACCCACGCTGGTGCTACGATAATACCAACTAATAAAGAACCAACCTAGGGTGACAAAAGATCATAACATACGATAGACAAGGTGGATATAACAATCTGGATTAATAACTAAACCCAAAAGTATTTAAATAAATACTTGAAATCGAACGCAATACATTGAAACAAAGTATTTTGATAACTGGTTTCAATATGATCAATTATATAACTTGCCTTGGAATAGGTCTAGGTACTGATCTTGGTCTTGAGACACTCCTTCAAAAGTTCCTGAATAATTAATGTCCATGTGTAAATCAAATAAATAAATAAAACAAATTAATAATATAGGCAAAATAACCTCCAAAAATTAAATAAAAATCATAAAAAAATATCTCAAATTTATATAAATTTAGAAATTTGAATGGGCTCAATCGGAGTTGGGATGAAGAAGATATGACTTTTGGAAGATGAAAACTAAAGAAAATACTCTAAATTGGAATTTCTGAATTATTTTTCTATTGAAAAATCCGGAATAATGACATCGACTGACGTGAGCGCCAAAATTTTTGAATTAAAATAAATCTGGGAAAATGGCTGAGAGGCTAACAGGTGGGACCCACGTTCTATAGACCGAGTCCACGGACTAAGGCTCGGGTTCACCTCCTTGCCCTTCATGGCAGTGGAAAGTCGACGTGACCGAAAGGTGGCGTGACATGGCGATGACGGGCAAAGACCGACGTGGCACCGAGGGAAACCCGACGATGGGTCATGGTGGCTTGCCGCTGCGGCGCCTCGGGATGGCCGGCGGCGGCAGAGCACCGGTGAGCCCGACGATGGTGGCCATGAATCCGTGACGAGGCGCATGGGGATCTCGAAGGTGGCATCGGCAAGGACGGAGAAGGACCGGATCGGTAGCAACGGAAAGCTCCGAAGCTTCACCAATTGTGATGGAGGCCCAGACAACCCTGAACTCACATGGCATGGCGGCATCATCCCTGCCCGCACCTAGGGTTTTTGACGCGACGCTGAGAGGGCGCAATGAGGTTCAATGGGGCCTTAAATAGCCTTGAGCGCGACGACACACCTGACTCCAAGGCGGCGGAGAAACCGCTTGGCCACGCTGCGGCGGGCGGCGCATCGACAAAGCGGACCCAACGGAGGCGTTAGGTTTTGCCAAGACGATCCCGCTAGGCTAGCGACGGTGAAATGGAGTTGGGCCGGCGCGAGAAAGGTCAGCAGGCCGAACGGAGGAGAGTGGCGACGGGTGAGCCGACTCACCCATGAAACAAAAAGGAATTAAGTTTAATTTTCAGATTTAAGGAATGGATAGAAATTCAAAAGAGGTCAAATAAATAGCAAATAAATTTAGAAAAATAGCAGAAAATACACAAAAATTCCTTGAAGCACAAGGACCCCAACTAAAACAATTTTTTCCCTAAAATTGATGTTTGGATTAATCACATTAAGTCATTTTGACATGAAGGTCTATATTAAGTTTTAAATAAAAATACTAAAAATTAATAGAAATTCAAATATTGTATTTTCTAACAAGTAATTATTCAAAAGATTTTTAGAGCTCTGAAAATTGGGATGTTTCAACCAGTTGCATGCTCGCCTGCTAGTGCCGAGGCGAAGGTCCCGACGTTGGCTGACTTCTTCCCTCGCGCATGAGACTCCATGCTCATGGCATCCATGCGCTGCTTGACTAAGACGCTCGGATGGAGAGGGTGGCGGATGGAGCAGGGGGCGACTAAGGAGGACGGGGGGAGCACGGGCGGGTGGAGAGGGGGCAGGGTGCTGATGGAGCAGGCTGCAGGGGCGGCTGAGTAGGACCGGAGGGGGGCACGGGTGGTGGACGGATAGCGGCAAGGAGGATGGGGATTGAGAGGACTAGCGGCCTCCTAGAGTCCTGGGCTCCTAGCTAGGGCAAGGGGCATGGGCGCTGGACTGGGCTTTCGTGGGCTGCACAAGCCAAAAGAGACGCCGAGCGGCTCGAGCTTGGCTTGTTTTTTTGGCGAGCTAGGCATGTGGCTAGGCTCTGCTTGATAAATCACGAGCCCAAGTCGAGCCGGCTTGCGAGCCACGAGCTTTTTTCCAGCCCTGACTACCAATTGTTAACCTCCTTATTGAGTGACCTAATCAATTGACTAGTTCTATGCATAAACTTTTTTTCCTTGAAAAAACCAAGCAAGCATAGCATTGGGTTGGGAGCTCAATGTGAAGTTATGAACTGATGGTGTGACACGACCGTCACTAACGCGATAAGAATTCCTGATGCGGTCACTACTATTATCCCTCCTATTGAACTTAATTCTTGTGTACAAAATATTTTGCATGAATTAATTTCAGAATTTTTTGTGAAGAAAGAAATGGATGCGACGCATCGTCGATATGTGTGTGGTGTTGCGATGCGAGCCAGAAGTTGACGCGAGCATGGGCAAGCAATGCATGCAACAGCGCGAGAGGCAAAGATGGTGCAAACGCACGCGGCATGGGACTTGCGGTCGAGTGCAACCAGAGATCGAGTCCCTAACCAAATTGGTCGTGATTTGGGGTGATTTATATGCATGCAAAGAAGAGTCTATGTTGCACATGTTTACAACCAAGAGATTAATTCTGACTATTTAGAAATTGGCAGAGGATTGGAAAGGAACTCAATTTGGTTGGTATTAGCGGAAAGAGTTTTACTCAAATACGATTCAAAGGAAAGATTATGAGATAAATGGAAGGGCAACAAACCACAATCCCTAAACATCTGCAAGGTCACCAACAGAATCTCTTCTATTCGTTGTAACAACATAGGTTCAGTATGTGAATTTTGGCCTACGAAATTTCCTTTCTTTATGTGATCTCAGATGGGGTCCACCATCCAGCCGAGTAGCCGACGTGGCACATCTCGGATGGTGTAACATTCCGTTTTCGAAAATGGTGAATAGTGTTTACCATTTGGTTTTCGCCAATCGAATTCAAATTAGCCTATATTCTCAAAATCTCCTAGCTTCTATCCAAGCTCGGGTTTGTGTTTCAAACCTCTTCGCAATCCTCGAATTCAAAATTCAAGTTTGAATTCATGTTTTTGGATTTTTTTACCCTTTCACAACTTTTCTTGGGCCGGCTCACTCGCCTTGGCCCACTTCCCATCTCCATTTCGCCCACCACCTCCCACCACCCTACTTCCTCGCCCCTTTCTACTTCCCGGCCCCTGTGGTGCTCAAGACGCTCGCTTCTCTCGCCTCCGCCGCCAATCGTTACAACCATGCCGCATGCGCCCCGCGGCCTCCACTAACTCCCCGCCCTTCGGTCGCCGCTTCATCGCCATGGCACCAGCCACGAGCCTCTCGCCACCGAGCCGGCCACGATCGCCGCAGCAGCCGCCCCATGCCACCATGCTCAGACCACGCGAGCGCCGCGCCACCCGGCTCGGGTCGCCACGCCAGCACCTCTCTCCGCCTGCCCCGCCGCAGTTGACGCCAAGATCGCCGCTCAACACGCCCCGCCCACCACCGCCTCGCTTCCACCGTGCCGCGCAGACACCACCTCGGACCGAGCGCCGCCGCCATCAAGCTTAACGGCTCCTCCTCTCTCTCCTTGGCTATAAGAGCCTCTACATCCTCATGACCTCCCTACCTCGCCCCTTCACACCGTAAGCCACCAAAGAAATGCCGAGTTTCTTTCCTCATTGCCGCCAATTGAGCTCCACCGCCGCCATCTCCTCCTCGCACTCCACAGCCGATTCTCGCCATCGAGCGCAGCAGAAGGCCCCGCTTTTTCAGAGATTTTTAAAATTTTAAAAGAGAATCACTCACTGTTGAAGAAAGAAAAGAAATTTGCTTGGACAATGACAGAGCAAAGTTTCCAAGAGTTGAAGAAGGCCTAACAACACTCCTGTTGATTTTGCCGATGTCCTAAGGATTTTGAGATTTTCAGATGCATCCCAAGGACTTGGTTGTGTCCCGATGCAAGAAAGGAAAGTAGTAGCCTATGCTTCTCACAATTGAGGCCTCATGAAGTAAATTACCCCACTCATGACTTGGAGTTAGTCAGAGTGCATGCGTTAAAGATATGGCGCCATTACCTTATTGGTAATCGCTGTGAAATCTACACGGACCATAAGAGCTTGAAGTACATTTTCACTCAGGCTGATCTCAATATGAGGCAAAGAAGATGGTTAGAGTTAATCAAGGATTATGATATTGGGATCCATTACCACCTAGGCAAAGCTAACATTGTGGCGTATGCCTTGAGTAGAAAAGTTCACCGCAATACCCTCGACGACATGAAAGTCACCACTTTACTGGCAAAGGTGGATATAGGAACTTACTAGAGTTAGTTATATTTCAAAACCTTTGTGGGTGGTATGAAAATCAAGTCGGGCTCACCTAGCCCTAAAATTGGATTTTTCCTTAGCCGTCGAGCTCAGTGGTGTTGTTAATGATTGGAGGTAACTCCAATCAAAAGAAGCATAAGGTAGAGGTTTTGACGGAGGGGACTCTTGCTGTTGTTTAATATTTCACAATTACTCTCTTTAACAAAATGCAATTTGTTTAAAATGCTAAGTGATATGACTTTGTAATTATGATAATTGAAAATGTTGTTTTAGCAAATAAAAGAACCCGAGCCACCCTTGTTAAGCCATGCATGTATATTATTGCATCTTGTGTGTTAGCTCGCGAGCACGAAAGTTGTGCTCATTCTTGCTCTCCCCCAAACCCTTCAGATAATGTGGACCAAGGATATTATGTGTATTACAAGGACCCAGAAGTCGATGGACAAGGTGAAGGACCGAAATGGCAACAGAGAGGGGGTGAATGGTGCCTTAAAAATTAAGATTCTCCCCTTCTAAGTATCCACACTGACAAACCATACCCTCTGATAATCAAGAGAAAAGAAACGAACCAAAATCAGAAAAAGGAAATAAAATCTGGGCTGTTCTGTCGGAAATCGGAAGTTCCGGTCTTCTAGTGCGGATATTCCGATAATCGGTAGTTCCGCTCAGTCAGGTGGAAGTTCCGCAAGTCTCTGGGTTGTCCTGACAACAATCGGAAGTTCCGATCTTCCAGTGCGGAAGTTCCGGACTGCGGTAGTTCCGCCGTGTAAAATGCGGAAGTTCCGATTGTCCTGCATGTAAGAACAAAACGCATCGAAATTTCTAAAATCCAAATACTCACAAATTGCTTCTCTCTCGTCAAGTCTCACAGACATCATCCTAAACAACATCTTGACCTCATTGAGAAGGAATCACAGATAAAGATCCATTAATCAAGGCAAAATCGGATTTCTTGAATATTTGACAAGAAAGACCAAAAACTGAAATTCGCATGATTCTCGGAGTCTTGAGTGATGAAACTTTGAGGGTAGCTACTTAATAGCCTATAGATTCAGCATGCCAAGTTTCATGCCATCTCAAGAAGGGAAACACGATTTTCATCAAAGACCTAGACACGGGAAAGAAAAACAAAGAAAGCCAAAAATCAAGAACTGAGATTACAATTGATTTGCTCTTGGGAAAAGTCGATCAAATGATCTTGTGGCATCATCCCAACAAAGAGCAACTCATTTTGGCACTTCCCAACAAGAATCAAGCCAAAAGACAAAATCTCAAGAATCAAGCCTTACGAGGGAATAAGAACAGATGCATGAACAGAAAAGTAAACATGAGATTTTTCATTCCTTGAACTAATGGATTACAGAGAGGCAATTACAGGGGAATGATTACAAAAGAACTCAATCCATCCTCCCCCTCTCCAACTCAAGAACACACAAGAACAAGGGAGCTCTAGAAGAGAGGAACAGAGAGAAGACACACAGAAGACATATCTGCTCTCTCCCAACAACTAAAGTCTCAAAGCAAAACAACCTCTCAAAGCTACTTTTGACTCTAGCAAACCCTAATCCTCTCTCTCACACAAAGTGACATTACAACCAGGCCTTCACCTCTATTTATAGCCCTTGGCTAACGGGTCTCCAACCCGTTACGCCGGCTAAACCCGAACGGATCCCGCTTCCACTTGTGCCGCCTTGCGAAATTACCCTTTCGCCCCCCGTGCACCTTCTAGAAGGTCCCACATTCCTTGTTGTCCACGACTCATAACCACCTCGAGTGCACGCCGTCTTCGACACACCTTGACCGCTCGACTCAACGCCACCGCGCTAGTCCGGCCTCTTCGGCCTCGCCACGACTACCGACGCCCCGCAACCAAAGACAGCATAAGAAACAAATCACATAGCATTGCTCTAGATACTAGAATCAATATTTGCATTAGACTCAAAACCATTCATGAACCACACAACTCAAAATCAAAAACTATGCGCCATCGCTAGTTCTCAAGACAAGCGAAGTTCCGGCTTCTCCGTAACGAAAGTCTCGATGATCGGTACTTCCGCATTCCTGTGCGGAAGCTCCGCACATTACAAAATCAAAACACATCGCCAGTCAATCGGAAGTTCCGCTTCCTGTGGTGGAAGTTCGATGATCGGTACTTCGCATTCCTGTGGCAAGTTCCGCACAAGATGTAATCAAAACAAAGAGAGCACAACCGCAGTGAACCAAATCACAAACTTGTCAACAAAAGTGTCAAATACTCATACTCGCTTGGGGACACCTCTCACATGGTCTCTCACAAGGAAACGATGAAGCGTAGTCTATTGCTATAGTCTAAGTCTCACCTCACCCAAAGGGACTGCTCGGGCTTATGACAACTAATATTATCCAAACCCTTGGTTAATATCCTTCGTACACAGGCTACCCCTGTCGCTTCCCTGTAGAGATATGAGTTCTACAATTTTTGCTTCTGTTGTAGTTTACGTGGTTTTCATGTAATGTAATTAATTTGGCATGTTCGGCCCTTTTGTAAAACTTGACCCGACGTGGTCTATATTACTCTAAAGTATGTAATATATTTGAATGGTTTAGCTCATACCATGTATGAAATGATTAAGAGGATTTGGATTTGCAAAATCTGATCCGATGATGGGGTCCACCATCCAGTGAGTAGCCAACGTGACAACCAAGTTAAAGTGGCTCATCTGAGTATTGTTGAGTAGGTTTGCATTAGTTAATTCTATGTTAATTGGTTCTGAGATGTAAAAAGAACTAAAACACTAGTTTAATTTAGAAACATTGAGTTGTATGGTTTAGAAAGATTATATTACAGTCCAGGCCGAACATGTTGATTTTATACATGTGTGAGAGTCCTAATCGGCCTTGAGGTCTTAGTACTTGTGTTGGCTATATAAACATATGGGTGCGCCCAATGTAAAGGCATAGTTGAATTATGAGTTAAAAATACATATTTATTTCGATCGATGTCGTTAGCGTGAATCCCTAGTTACCAGTCAAGAGTTTCCCATCCAAAGCATGAGAGAGTTGACACAGATTAAGGGCATGCTATTCTTGAGACTATCCACAAAATTTATACAATTCAATCTTCTAATTCATGATCAATCATTGTTCACGGTTTGAGAGGCCACAGCTAATCGCTTCTACTTCAGTTCTTGCTGATCTAGTACGATTCAACCACGTTATTAAGTTCGTTACTATGTTACAAAAGTCGTGTTACTGTGTGAAAGATATAATGTTACCACACCACCGCCAATGTGTTACTACACGACCACAATAGTGTTATTGCACTTGCCGATGTTTCACCATGAAAGATCGGCAACTTACATGATTTAATCTCATCTCAAAATTCGATACGCATCTGCTGGTATCAGAGCTTCGACAGGAGATTCAAGTCCCAACTCGACAGGAGATTCAAGTCCCAACTCGGTTGCTGTGAGAAAGCTCAGCTTCCTCCAGGTGCTTCATCTCCAACACACACCGATCTCATATGTGCAACAGGTAACCGAGTGACAGGCCGAGACCCGCCATGTAGATGACGAATAGCAACGGAAACCGGCTTGACTCGTGAATTGCCCTTCCTTTCCAAGAAAACCTACTCGAGAGACGCAAACCATGAGTTAGAAAACAAGATAACACGAGATAATGATATGTTTAAGAACAGATAAACCTGTACGGTGTTTTAATAACTTACGGCACTGCAACTACTCGGCTGCATACTTTTCTTGTACCATGCTCGTAGCTGAACAATAGAGACGTGGTTGCGGATTGAAGGCAAACGCATAAACACAAATTGGGTATGGATATGCAAGCTGAAAAGACCCAAAATTCCAAATTTTCATAAACTTGTTTGAAGTTTGGTTCAAATATGGGTTTCTTGCCAAATTCGAAATTCTCCTAAAAATCGTGATTCCTCTTTGGTCTTCCGCTTTCCCAGCGAGAGGCCCTCGCGCCGCTTTCTCCTCCGTCCCCGTTGCCTCACGTCACAATGCCGGGCCGCCGCTCCACCGCTGCTCACTCGCCCACCCCGCTCCACGCTAAATCTCGCCAGTACACAGCCACCTCGACAGCCACCACCTGCTCCCTATTCCGCCTAGGCCAAGATCGCCGCCGCAGATTCGCCACGCCGGTGCTCAACGCACCATCCTTGTCACCGCCGCCCGCACCAACACACGCTACCGCGCGCTGAGTCTCCACCTCTCCCGCAACGTCACCCCGCCGCCAGCTTCCCCCTTCCCCGACGCCAATTGCGCGCAGCAGTCCACGCCGCCGCCATGTGTGCTCGCCTGGACACTGCCGCCACTGCCATTGCCGGCTATAAAAGCCCACTACCACCACACCATCTTCATCCTCAACCTCCCCACAACCCCTGGCACCCCCTTTCTTCTCCAACTCCGCCACATCACCCCAATTTTCGCCGCCCCTTCTTCCTTTCCGTGAGCCCGATGCCAATTCACCACCACCCTTGAACCCCTAGTCTCTAGAACCCGTCACCAGCACCTCATTGCCCTCCCGTAGCCAACCCCTACCACCACCCACTCCATCCCCGCCGCCACCGTGTGCCATGGTCGACACCCACGGCCACGCCGCCACAAGCCACCCTAAGCTCCACCACCGCCAAACTCCCTTGGCTCACTGGTGCTCGAGCAACACCGCTTGGCCACCGTGCCGATGCTCGCTTTGCCAGCGCCATCGCCGCCGCCGCTTTCACCGAACCTCCTCCGACCGCTGAATGCCCAAAATGGGTTGCTCGCCATTGATCCTCGCATTTTCCTCGCCGCCACCAACCATCGGTAGAGAGGAGGGAAAGCAGAGAGAGAAAGCAGGAGCTGGGCCCTTCTACCGGGAAAGCCAAACGCTGGTGCCCGAATGGGCCACCAAGGAGGTCCATCAGCCAAATCAGCTGAGCACCGTTCCCACTGTAAGCCCCAGAATGTTCAAAGCACATTAACACCGACCCAAACCCAAGATTATTCACTAATCCACCCACTATAAATAGTGTCAACCTTGTATTATTTCACCCGAATCTATTAGTGAATAGTACTTAAACTATTATCGCTCACACAAACCCATCACTATTCATTCTAGACCTAAAAACATATATATGTCCGTTTTGACCGTTTCGAGCATGTGAATCATATTTTCGACTCTGTTTAGCCAAATCAAGCACCAAATAATCCCAACCACCCCATCACATTTCTTTTTCATTCCTTTTCATTTTTATTTATTTTATGTTGTTCCTAACTCGCCTCCTGTTGAACATAGACTTATTTATTTTTCTTCCATGATAAAACCTGAATTTATTGATCAAGCTACAGAAAGAATTGATCAAGAAACAGGAAATGTAAATCCAATCAAGGACTGCGGATGTGGAGGCAAGTTGCATCCATTTGATCATTTTTAGCCTATATTTTGTGTACTTTTATTATTACTTTTACTATCATATTTATGCCAATTACTTTAATATTAAAATAATACTTTTGAATGCCATGATGAGTAGATAAATCCTATCACCCCACATATACACCCACCTATTCCTGTGTATGCCATATTCACCTTGACAAGGTTAAGTTACATAAAATATTAACAAATGTTCGGCATTGTCACACAATGTGTTTATAATTTCTGGAAAAGTGTATTGGCTATGCGTCGATGGTTTTGGTCGAGAGTTAAGGGCTGAGACCAAGAGGATGGATAACACAAGATACTTGACAAATGTGAGTCAAAGGTGAGACCAAGCAAGTGGATAGCCACGAGTTGGTGTTGGTCCATTTCCTCACTAGAGACAGGTAAGGACAAGAATCTTGCGCCAAATAATAGACACGAACTCGCTCAACCACTGGTTTGGTATATCCAACTTGGCGAGTACATCGCTTCAACCGCTCTTATGGTATAGAGTAGCCACGATTGGGGTGAGTCGAGGGGCTTGCCAGTGGCACTCACGAACTACACAATGGTATGGACTAGTCAAGACGCCCGCGACTCCACCATTGACCGCTGGTTTCCGATAGTCAGATTGACCTTGAACCTACCGTAGACGCTAGAAAGGTTGAGCGGTAAAATACTTTGTTATATTGATACACCGACGCTATCAAAGTTATGCGGTACATTGCATGACAAGATGTGTCATGCTCAAGATAGTCTATACCCTACCACGAGACCATTAGGACGTGACGTTGTAGACTAGTAGGAAAACTAGCAATGGCAAGTTCAAATTATTAGTTTTCTATTTTCTGCTTAGGAAGAATTGGTGTTTAGTCCGCTTAGGATACGATAGGCTAGTAGTGTTTGATTCTGACATCGAGTTGTATACAAATCTATTGTAAGCAACAAGTATATTTAAGAAAAACATATGTGCTCGAAAGTAACAAGAGACTAATATCCAACATCTTATGCCCCTGCCTTCTAGTTTCTATCTATCTTGCATTGTTGTATCTTCAGATTGCACTCGTTTCCCATATACGCTTGTCGCTATGGCGCCTGTGAAGCGCCGTCAGTACAAAGCCACCAGCTTCCCACTGTGCGCCGAGATCAAAGCAGTGGTGACAACTTGGTATTAGAGCTTATGGCCAACGATCAAGCCGCGATGGAGGCCACACACGAGTAGATTGCAACCTTGACAAAGAACCGTGAATAACTCAATGGACTTAGATGAAGGAGCATTTTGATCTAAGACAACTACTTTAACGAGATCGTGACCAACTAGTTATTCGAGAACCGTGGAGACGGTTTGCTTCGACTTCGACGGGTTTAGTCTCTGGAGCTCCCTACCATGCTAATGGAGGTTCGTAGTTGGTTGACGCACCACCCCATTTTTATCTACCGGAGTTTCCAAAGCACGAAGGACATGAAGACCCCTGATGGCTACAACGATGTGGGTAATTTTTCGCGCCGTAAGACCCCGTAAAACGAGAAGGTCCGCTTGCCTCATACCACCTCATCAAGCGCTATGCAATAATGGTATTTCCACTTGAGAGAGATGAAGGTGAACCAAACTGGCATAACTTCAAAGAATATCTCAACTTGCGATTTGGACCATCCATACGTCACAACCCGTTAGGTGAACTTAAGGAATTAACCTGCATCAAAGACTGCCAAGATTATCAAGCGCAGCTTGGCCATCCCGTCGAAATGATAATTTGCGTACTTAGACAACACGCAATTGTTCACACCCAGCCTCCGGGAACCGATCCACACCGACGTCGAACTACATAACCCTGCTAGTCTCCAAATGGCCATGGCATTGGCAAGGGCATACGAGCGACGAGCCCAAGTCACGGGTCAGGCAGCGATGCCGGAACCAATTCGGTCGGCGACGACGTCCGTGAAAGCATTCACCACGACAACATACAAATTTCAACCCGCCCTACCCATTGTGCCAACACTGAAGTCGGGCGCGGGATTCGAGCAACCCCACCGCACTATGCGTCGCCGTTATCTCACACTGGAGGAGATGGAGCAGCGCCGAACAACAGGGTTATGCTACAATTGCGAAGAGAAATTTACTCCTAATAACCACTGCAAATGGCTTTTCCTCTTACTATCTCCCAGCCGGTAGCTCGATAAATGATACGCCAAGATATCAAGCATTAAACCACGCACGACCCTACCATGCAGCCCGGTGACAGCGGGCACGACGCCCTTTGGCGCCCTTGACTCGGTTCACTCACGATTTCATCACTCGAGGCACTTCGTCATACGGTGTTGGTGTCCACCGCTACCGCATGGGCGTGTTGGTTGCTAACGGTGATCACGCTTCAACGACGGTCTCTCGTCCGACATGACACTAAGCATTGCATCCAAGAATTCCATCGATTGTTATTCTCTCCCATTAGATGGTCAGCAGACGCTGGGGCCAATCTTGTGGGACTTTGAGGCATCGACGATGTCCTTCTCGCACAATGATCACAAAGTGCAATGGTGTGGCCTTGGCGCACCATCCGAACTCGCCATGGGCGCATTAAATAGACTGAGCCGAGCTCATGGACACGCCATCGCCTAAATTTGTTACATCGCTTGTGGAACCGACAACGCTACCCTCGCAAGATCTTGTGACCATCATATTCATCTATTATCGGGACCTCCCATGTCGGGTCATTCCATACCGCTACCCTCACTTATCAAGGATGAATTGGAACGCCAATGTGAGGTGATGTTATGCCAAGGTATTATATGGCCTAGAACATCAACTTTCTCTCACCTGCTCCTCATTAAGAAGCATGATGGTTCTTGCCGCTTTTCCGTCGACTATTGCGCCTCAATGAAAAGACAATCACGGATAAGTTTCCAATTCTCGCTGTGGATGAGCTTATCGATGAACTTCTGGTGCAAAATTTTTCTAAGCTTGATCTCCAACAGTTATCATCAAGCACGCATGCACCTTGCCTACATCGCCAAAACAAATGCCCACACACATGAAGGCTTATTTGAGTATCTCGTCATGCCATTCGGTTGACACATGCGCCGCAACATTTCAGCGCAATGAACAATATTCTCTCGACCTTACTTACGCCGCTTGTGTTGGTTTTCTTTGATGATATTTGATTTATAGTCAGACTTGGGCTAAACATCAACGCCATGTCAGTGCGATTCTTCGTCTCCTCAGACTACATCAGTTGTTCCTTAAACGGTCCAAATGTTTTTTTCGAGAAGACTGTGGCTTATTTGGGGCATGTAATCTCAGCAGATGGGGTTGCAATGGACGAATCCAAAGTTCAGGCACTCCACTCTTGGCCTACACCTCTTCTGTTCTAGCACTTCGTGGCTTTCTTGGATTGGCAGGTTATTACCGTAAATTTATAAAGAATTTTGGGGCCATTGCCGAACCCCTTACTCGACTTCTCAAGAAGGCAACGTTCTTATGGAATGATGATGCCACTTGTGCTTTCCTCATATTGCAAGATACCTTGTCCACTGCACCAGTACTTCAACTTCCTGATTTTGGGGTTGATCTCATTGTCGAATGTGACGCTCGTTTAGGTATCACGCCGCTCTTCATCAAGACAATGGGCATCTTGCTTTCTTCACTCGCGCATTGGTGTCTCGACATGTGGGTCTAGCGGCATATGAACGCGAGTTGATTGGCTTGGTTCAATCGGCCCGCCATTGGTGACCGTATCTTTGGGGATGTTGGTTTCTTGTCCGCATAGATCACTATAGCCTCAAATTTCGGTTAGATCAATGCCTTTCGACGGCCCTCAACATCGCTAAGTGAGCAAGTTATTTGGTTATGATTTTCATGTGGAATTTAAGTCGCCGTTTCTAACATAGTCGATGCCCTCACGACATGATCAAGAGGACAATGCCATCTTCGCCACAACGCCACAATCCAAATCTTCATCGATCTTCTAGAGACCGCCTAACTCTTAGTTGGCTATGCTCAAGGAACAAATTATCACGGACACTCTTGAGGTGCCTTGGACAGTGGTTGATGGGTTGGTCCTTCACAATCAATGTGCGCATGTTCCGACCTCCTCACCAGTGCTACCAACAATTCTGAGTTCATCTCATTCGACGGGTCACAAGGGAGTTCAAAAGACTTTACACCGCCTCCGTGCTGATTTCCATGTCCCCAATGATCGCAAGTTGGTTAAGGAATTTGTTCTCGCATGTACCATATGTCAACGCAATTAGTCTGAAAATATGCACCCCACCGGTTTGCTTCAGCCTTTGCCAGTTCCTTTACGAGTTTGAGAAGATATTAGCATGGATTTTGTGGAAGGATTACCACGTGTTCATGGGAAGTCGATCACATTAAAGGTTGTGGATCATTTTTCCAAGTATGTGCATTTTATAACTCTCACTCATCGTGTGTTCTTTGATGAGACAGTTTGTTTACATGGGATTCCCTATTCTATTGTGAGCGATCGAGATCCTGTTTTCACGAGTAACTTCTGGTCTGAACTTTTTCACCTGTCTGGCACCAAACTCAACTTCAGTTCAGCCTTTCATCCTCAGTCCGACCGTTAAACCAAGGTGACTAACAAAATTATTGCAATGTATCTTCGATGCATTACTGGTGACCAACCTCAGCAATGGATTCGTTGCTTTCGTAAGCGTAGAGATCGCTATAATACTTCTTTTCAAACTTCTCATCGGGAGACACTTTTCATGGTGGAATATGGCAGGGACCCACCTTCTCTTTGGCCATTCACCGCGCTGGATACTCGGATGCCAGTAGTCGAACAAATCCTTCAGGAACGAGATGAACTTTTGACAGATGTGCGAGATCGCTTCGCTGGCCCAACAAAGACCATAAGCTTCATTATGACAAGAACACCGCGAGTTGTAGTTCTCACGGGCAAAGGTATGACTTCACTTCATCACCAAAGAAGCTTTGTCATTAGCACATAATGTCAATCGTAAGCTCGCCTTGCTACTATGGACCATATCAAGTTTTGGCTAAAATTGGCAGGTAGCATATCATTTACAATTACCACCGCAGATGCTCATCCATGATGTCTTTCATGTGAGTTTGTTGAAGTTTTATCATGGCGAACCGCCATCAAGATTTCACCGACTTACAACAAGGTCACGTAATTCCAACTCTCTACGGTGGTATGAGCTCGCTTGTGCCGTGGTGTTAGTCAAATTTTGGTGCACCGAAGGATTATCTAATCCAAAGCCACATGAGTTCCTAGAAGAGTTTCATCAAAAGTATCTTCTATTCCACCGAGGACGAGCCGCTTACCATCGAGCGGGAGAGATGTCATGGGGCATACCTATACTCGCCAGAGACCATCAGACGTGACGTTGCAGATCAAGAGGGAAAACTAGCAATGGCAAGTTCAAATTATTAGTTTCTATTTTTGGTTTAGGAAGAATTGGTGTTTAGTCCGCTTAGGATACGATAGGCTAGTACTGCTTGATTCGTGACATCGAGTTGTATACAAATCTATTATAAGCACCAAGTATATTTAAGAAAAGGCATATGTGCTCGAAAGTAACCGAGACTAATATCCAACATCTTTTGCTCCTCGCCTTCTAGTTTCTATCAATCTTGCATTGTTGTATCTTCAGATTGCACTGCTCCTCAGATACGCTTGTCGCCATAAATACCGAAGCAATGTCTAGGCCAAAGCCACCGCTTTCCTACTCGTGCTACCGAGATCAAAAGTGTGGTTGTTATAATACAACTTTTCAATTATATTAGATCAATACCGTAGTATATATATACTACATTACAAACCCTAACAAGGGCTAATGGTCTCATGGCCCATAAATACATATGGGCCATATACACATATACATAACACTCCCTTCAAACTCAACATGGGTCGAGGATCCAAATATTGAGTTTGGAGAGATAGAAGCGATGTTGTTCTCAAGTTTGAGCTTTATCAAGAAATCAATGACTTGAATCTCGAAGGTACATACTGAAGAGCAATAGTCTTCTGTTGACAATGAGAACGTGTGAAAGATGCATCCACACCAATGTGCTTAGTCGATCATGCTTCACCGGATCAAGAGTAATCAGATAGCACTAGTGTTGTCACACAGAGAGATGCAGAGTACCGCATGATACACCAAGATCGCCTAACAACCAACGGCTAAACAATCTCAAGTAGTAGTGGCCAAAGCTCAAACTCGCCAAAGACTAGACCGTGAAATCGCACTGCTTTTGGATTTCCAAGCAATAAGTGAAGACCCAATAAATATGCAACAGTCGAGACATATCGCCTATCATCGGATCACTCGCCAAGTCGAGTCCAAGTAAGTATGAAGTCAAGCCGAGTCGCCCGAGAATAAAAGAGACAACGATCAACAGTCCCTCGTAGATAACGCAACACACGTAGTAGGTGAGCATAGTGAATAGACGTGGGAACATAAACAAACTGACTGAGCACATGAACATAATGAGCAATGTCGTATGCAGGATCGCAAGGTAGACAAGGCTCCCAACAATATGATGATAACGAGAAGGATCTTCACAAAGTGTCGCCGAGGACGGTTAAGATGAAGCTCCATAGGAGTAGCAGTTGTCCGACTGTCAATGAGACCAGAACGAGTAAGTAGATCCTGAATATAGCGTTGCTGAGATAGATAGTAGCCATCATCTGTGTGAGTGAACTCAATCCCGTAAAATAATGTAGAGGACCCAAATCGACATCAAAATCGCCATCGAGCCGCTGCTTAACAAAAGCAATATATTCCTTGTCATCTCCAAGAATCGCATATCATCAACATAGAGTAAGAGCATAGTACGACCAATGGAGATGTATGAATAAACAATGCAGATCATGATTACTCTGGGAGAAACCAAGAGTTAATACAATCAATCGAACCTCTCAAACCAAGCACGAGGAGCCTGCTTTGAGACCATAAAGAGCACGACGAAGGAGACAAACATGACCAAAGAGAGCCACAACACCCTAAGGTGGAACCATATAAACCTCCTCCTCGCAAATCACCATGAAGAAAAGCATTCTTCACATCCATCTGAGAGATAGTCCAAGAGCAAACAGCAGCCACAACGATAAGAGTGCGAACCATTACCATATGAGCAATAGGAGCAAATGTCTCATCATAATCACGACCATATGCCTCATCAAAACTACGAGCAACTAGTCGAGCCTTGTATCTCTCAATGTAACCATCGATTTTGTTTTAACTTTAAAAATCCACTTGCGTGTAATAGGAACAAAGATGAGCAGTAAAGGAACAAGATCCCATGTATGAGTACGATCCAAAATACCAACTCTCACCATAGCTAATCGCCACTCAGATGAACAATGCCTCCGATAAGTGTGAGGCCTGCACAACAAAGCAGAGAAAGAAAACCATATCTCATAGGAGCAAGAATAGTAGTACGATCACGAAGCTCATACCGAGATGACGGTGCCAATGGGGATCATCGTAAGGAGTATCATCAAGACTAGCCATGCCATCAAAGGAGGAAAAGTAGTAAGTCGAGTATCGAGAAACCCTAGACCGACGAGTATAGTGAAGAGGAAACGGTGATCCGCTAAAGATGGAGAGGAAGACTCACGTAAGAAGGTGTATCGACAAACAATGGGCTAAGATAAAGAAAGAGAGAGACTCACGGAGAGAAGGACCGAGTGGCAAAAGAGTAAAAGTAAGGATAATCCTCAACAAAAGAAACATCACGAGAAATACGCATACGCCGAGCAGAGGGATCATAACAATGACAGCCCTTATGCTCAAGACTATATCCAAGAAAAACACACTCAACTGACTGAGCTGTTAACTTGGTGCACTCACGAGGCGGAAGCAAAACATAGCAGGTACAACCAAAAACTCGAAGATGGTCATACCGAGGGGGAGTGGAAAACAAGAGCTCTCCAGGACACTTTCCCTCAAGGCGAGAAGATGGTTGCATATTAATGAGATAGACAGCCGTAGAAATTGCATCAGCCCAAAAATATCGTGGAACATGAGATGCAAGTAAAAGAGTATGAGCAGTCTCAATAAGATGACGGTGTTTACGTTCAGCAACACCATTCTGAGCATGGGCGCCAGGACAGGAAAGCTGAGGAAGAGTTCCCTCAGCGGAGAGAAATTGACGAAAAGCATGGGACAAGTACTCCTCCCTGAATCAGAACGAAAGGTCTGAATAGGAGTGGAAAACTGAGTGTGAACCATACGAGCAAAAGACTGATAAATAGGCAGGAGTTGAGAACGATGTTTCATAAAGTAAACCCAAGTATATCGAGAATAATCATCAATAAAAATGGCATAATAGATATGACCACCTTTAGAAGCAAAGGGAGCAGGACCCCAAACGTCAGAGTGAACCAACTCAAAAGGATGACTAGACCGAGATGTACTAGTAGGATATGGAAGTTGCAACTGTTTACCAAGCTTGCAACCCTTACAATCATAACTAGTGTCCACAATGACACGACCTAGGACACCTTGACGAGCTAATGTAGAAAGACGAGATCCACACAAATGACCAAGTCGATGATACCACTGAGGAAAACTAATGTAAGTCAAGCTATGATCAAGATGCATGAACTAAGAAGATGGAAGACTCAAAGTATCAAGGAAGTAGAGACCTCGAGAATCTCTAAGGCGATGGCCGCACTAACAAGAACTCCCGTCCGATGATCCCGCATATAGCACGAAAGTCATCAAACCCAACAAAATAATGCATACGCCAGTCGACCAATGCATATAAGATTCATAGAAAGTCGAGGTACAAATGACACTTCCGAACAAGAAATGAGAAGTAGATAGGGTGCCCCGATGAGGATCGAACATGAGGTGCCATCAGCTGTCTGTACACGGGAACCATCCAAAACAGGTCGACATGATGCAAGGTGAGACTTATTCGATGTCATATGAAAAGAAGCTCCAAAATCCAAAACCCATGGAAGACTAGTACCTGATAGAGAAGAAGAGGTTACAGAAGACCGCACACCACTAGGAGGAACATCGATGAAGGCCGCCGAGCTTGAGTCCAAGAGCTCGAGTCAAATCAAACCGACTCAACCGGGTGGCAAAAGTTGAATCCCAACAGTGTAGGAGTGGTGGCAAAGAACCACGCCACGACGACGACGACGATGAGATGCGTCAAGCTCGATGAAGGCGAGCACCTCGAACAGATGACCAGCTTCTTGCAAGTGAGAGCATATAACCCGTTGGATGCAAGATCGTGAGTAGAATAGGTCGATAAACCTCCGGCGAGGTGCCGCAAGAATGCATCGAGGTGGTATCAATCCGAATAACAAAGAGCGAAGTCGAGTCTCCTCAAGAATCAATGCAAAGAAGGGCCTCCTCCATGGTTGAAAGAACAACACGCCCCAAAGAGTTGAGCACGAATAGACTCAAATTCGGGCGAAGGCGCATAACAAAAGTGAATATTAAATTCGCGATCATGATCATGACATTAAATTTCGACCCGCTTTGCTCGCATGTACCAAAGACATCCAAGATAAGAATAAGGGACCATGGAGGTCAATCGCCGTGGAAATGCAAGTGAAAGAACCGTAGTACTCTCAATAGACATCTCCTCGCGACGTAAATCATGAAGAGTTTGTAAAAGAGAAAAGCGACGCGTCCGACCGGTCCGCTTCATAACAATGTCAAGATACTCCCACATCTTGCAGAACTTGGAAGATCAATGAAATCCATCCCGATTGAAATTTCAAGATCGTGACATAAGATACCCATAACACGATCATCAAGATTTCGCCATATCAGTAGCTTCCTTCACATCGCCTTTCTTTGGCCGAAGGCTCCGCCGAATATATGAGAGAAGACCAATGGATCAAGAAGCATGTGGACCGATGACGACCATTCACGATAATTTTGACTATCCAAATTTGATATGCGGTTAGAAGAGCACCACCCATACCGAGAGGAATAGAATTACCATTAGCCATTGCACGATCGAGAACTACCAAAGATGCATGTAGCGATACGGAGATTCGTGGAGCACAATCGTCCACTGCATTTAAATCACCGAGGCGAACCGAGCACCAAACGATCGATCGAACCGAGGCGAACTCGAACAACCGATCGATGCTTAAATCCTCGAGGCGAACCGAGCGATCACCACGCTGCCCCTTCTCCTCCTCTCGTCCATCATAACCGAGCGACCACTCACCGAGAGCGCTTCTTCTTCTTCCTCTCCTCCCGCCACATGCAGACCGGCGCCGATCCGAGCCGCCGGGAGCGGGGCGATGGGAGCGGCGGTGACTCGTGGAAGCTCGCGCGCTCTGGCCCAACCTGTGCAACACCACACAGAGGCGCGGAAGACCAGCGCGTGGAGCGGAGGATCAAGCGCATTTGGCGAGACGCACCGGCACGGGCGGCGAGGAAGTCGCCGGAGGCCCGGCACGGGCCGGAGATCCGGCGGGAGAGCACCGCGAGACGCACCGCGGCACTCTCGAGATCCGGCGCGGCCGCGACTTCCGGTGCAATCAGGCGCCGGGAGGCAGACGCGCAACGCCGCCGATAGATCCGACGGCGGCTGCAACTCGGCGACATTGTCAGGAGATCCGGCGGCGGCTACGACTAGGCGGCGTCGACGGACGGCGAAGAAGCAATGGAACCACGAAGGTAAACTACACGACGACACAGTAGATTGGTAGGAGAAGCTCTGATACCATGTTATAATACAACTTCTCAATTATATTAGATCAATACTGTAGTATATATATACTACATTACAAACCCTAACAAGGGCTAATGGGCCTCATGGCCCATAAATACATATGGGACATATACACATATACATAACAGTGGTGACCGTATGAGTTTGAGGTATCTTATGGGTAAAGTTATGCAACCCTGCTGAGTATAGTTAATGGTATTTAGATACGCTATGCTTCCGGTTAATGAAGTTGTGTTCGTGGGTGATTCCAATTTGTGGCATAAGTAGATATTTTGATATGTTAAAATGGTATTTACAATTGTTAAGTAAACCCCTGATGTTATATTAGTATGATTTTATTGCTTTAAATGCAAACTATTTAAACTCAAATGTTGTATCTATATATACCTGATAGGGTAAACCCTCAACAATCAATTGAATTCCTAGCATATAGTTAAGTAGCTTTTCTCATGTGGCTTGTTGAGTACGTTGTATACTTAATATTGCTAAATTTTCATCAGAAGGTGTATCAAAGGATTGAAAGACACTTTGGAGGTCGTGTTAGGGTTGCGACCGCACTTAACCTTTCCTGCGAAGGCTATTTGGTTCTTCCAATGTAAGTTAAAGCTTAGCTTGAGATGCCCATTTTGTTGCCGCAAAATAGCCATTATGCCATAATTCAATCAAATTAATACTTTTAAATGTTCGTAAGAAGGTTTGGTGCCATTTCGTCTTCAATCAAAATCATAGGCGACATGCGCACACCGTACACCTCGCTTGAAAATGAGGTTGTTTCACAAGCTAACAACCGAGAAGTACACATCTATGTGCTTTGACAAAGCCGAGATCGAATCCTGGCCGGCCTCACGCCAACACAACAGAATCGGGGAACCGGATTCAAATACCGCAGAAACTTCAAATTCGAATTCAAATTCAAAATTCCAACAGAAACATCTCAAATTCAAATTTATTTGGAGGAATTTTGACCGAGTTTTTTTCTGGAATTCGCCTCCGACATCGCCGGTAATCGCTTATTACGCCTCGCGGATTCCTCCAAAACGGTATTTTGATCCTGGACAGTGCTACGTCATGTGTCCTCCACAGCTTATGCGAAGTCTTAGCAATATTTAACAGCATAAATAACTTTAAGGATTGTATTTGTAACATCGTAGAGCAGACATGTTTCTAATAAAATGGCAACCAGTAAAAAATTCTGCAGTTTATAGACTTGTATATTTGAGATGAGTCTCAGCTATGCGGATTCATATATTTTTTATTTTACCACAAACGAGAAAAACCATACAGCACAACAGAATATTGAACATTACCTATGAAGTGGAAATGTAAATTACGATATGAGTATCAATCAATTCTGCAATTTATAGTTTTATATTTACTCAAATGCTAGCAGCCATCATTCAATGTAAAACATGATATCTAGAGTAGCCATTTTTCTTTAACTACTTTTTAATCCTTACCACAATGCCAATTTATTAAATGTCATCTTGTGCTATTGTTCAAAAGTTAAAATAACATGTCCTTTCCTCTGGATGAAGATGGGCTGATGAACCAAAGCAATGGCAGTTTCGGGCTATTTGGCGAGCTGGAAGACCACAAGCAAACTTTTCATGATAGGGACTAGGTACTTGGACCCACAGGTATTAAGCATTCTTTTGCACCAGTTGGTCATGAGTCGTGGCTCGGCTCAAATGGACACGGGCGGATCTTGCTTGACCCGGTGCACAGGACACCGGGTCAAAAATCATTTTCCTTTAGATATAGTCATGTATATACAGATAGACACCCCTAACTTAAGATAAAAGGACATCCCAAGCTAAAAATTAAACATGTTTGATATATATAGGAAGTGAGGACCCCTAGTCATTTTCGCTCTGATCCGCCACTGAATAGACAGATGAAAGTAGCAACCTCTAGCCGAAGCCAAAGGTGGGGATATGGAGAGCTTACAGTTGTTCTTTGATGCTTCAGTTATCGTGAACATTGACAATGGAGAACATGTTCTCCGAGAATAATGTATATCAATGATGCAGTTAAAAATCTTACCATTTCATGCCGTAACTTATCACGTTCCTTGATGTTAGTTCTGGACTCTTCCTCAGTTTTATGATCAAATTTTCAGCCTACAAAAAAGGACAATGCAACAATGTAGCGATTCAGAAAGTGTCCTCAGAATTGATCCAATAATCCCTCAACCAAACATATTGGTGTTACTTTTTTTCTTACCTCTTCTAGTTTTACTTCAAGATTATTAAGTTTTGACTTCAGATTCTGAACATCTTCAGTTACCTGGTACGAATAATGAATAAAGTTAACCAGCGGACTGCTAAATAAACGCATCAGAGCTGTTGAAAGCTAATCAAGTGACTGTATTTATTATTTCTAGTCAATATAAAGATAAAATGCAGTTTGGAGGGAAGAAGTAACCTGTAAGTTTTAAGCACATTTTATCTCACTTCATATTTACAATTTTACATTACAAATAAAACTCTGAGTTAATGAAATAATAATGGGCTAAATGCCACAAATGGAAATTGTTTTTTAAAATAAGCTAAACAGAGGCAGCAAGACATGCAAAATACTTGGGAATTGGAAACTTACATGAGATAGATGAAGATACTCTGCATTGATAACTCCATCACTTAAGATGGCAACTTCTTTGGAGAATAAATATCTTTAGTGGTGGAGGAGATTCATTTAAGGCCACACTTGTTTCTGTTGAAGAAAAATGAGAGTCTACAGAAACAGTAGGAGTTTCTTTCAAATGGAGAGCAGATTCTGTTGAAGTAGCTGGAGCTTCTTTTGATGGGATTGGAAAATCTCTCAGAACAGTAGGAGTTTCTTTTTCAGGGAGGGCAATTTTACTTAGAATAGCTGGAGTTTCTCTTAGAGGGGAAAGCTTGCTTTCAGGGGATGAGGAAGTTCATTCACCACATTAGGTACTTCATTCACAATATTCAATGTCTCTTTGCCACAGGAACCTCAACAGCTGTCTTGGCATTAGGAACACCATTGATGGGTTGCTCTACTTCAGGTTGAGTTGCACTGACAAGGATAACTATCAGCTTATTCTCCTCAATATATCTTCCAGATTCTTTGGAGAACTACAAAGACGAATAAGGCAGATTCAAAATAAGGGTGAAAGATGAAAAGAAAATATCACACAAGCCAAACACAAATTGCTGCATACTTACAAAAGCAGGAACAATGCCTTCATCAGATGTACCAAAAGGAACAACTGTGGTCTGCACAAGAAACTTGTCTTTATCTGCAGATCTGGTGGAGCAGTCCTTTGTGCTTGCATAGTAACTACATTTTGGTAAACAACATAGTTAATGAAATATAAAATCAAAATGAAATACAATTTACGTTGAGAAAACTTAAACAAACTAACAGAACAAGTAAAATGCATAAAGATATTTCCTGTTCCTCAAAGCAAACTAATCACAGCCATTGGATGAGTACAGCAAGTGATACAGCAGGAGTCAGCTTATCATGAACGAATCACATAAGTGGACAACTGATTTTGCACTGAAAATCTATACATGCTAACTTTACAAAAAAATTTTGAATAATTAGTACATAAATTGATTTCACCAAAGGTTTGAAGTCCACTCATGTCAACTACAAAAGGGAACACGTGACTTGCACAACACTTCGTTACAATCAATTCTGAATTTGGCAAATCACCATTATCATCATCAGTCAGTAGAAAACTACACGCACCTGTAAAATCACATGTTGCCCTTGAAGAATAACTCCTGTATTCGGCCGAACACAGTATCTTTTGGAGAAGTTGTTTTAACCTGGCCAAAATGCTTGATCAGTAGTAAATATGAATTATTCTATTTTCATATGTCATGAACCTTAGTTCATTGGGGGTAAACACTGTAGAAAGGAAATCGACGCGCATAGCTTAGAGGTAGAATTGCGCTTAGAGGTGGTGTCATGGGCGTGGCCTAAGGGGAGCCACGGGCTTGCAAGGAATGTTACGGGCGCAGTACAGTACCACGCATGTACTGTTCATCCATGGTTAGTTTCTAATTAGATTGATTTGATTAGTTTGGAAGCTTATCTTCAGTTAGTTGTTTCTATAAGTTATAGATTGTTTCTTAGGGTTTAGTCAAGTTATCCTATAAAAAGATGACATTGTATCTTCTTTAAGCAAGCAAAGATAAATAAATAAGTTCATAGTCCCTAAAGTTCAGCCGTGGTCGCTCCTTGACCGCTATTCTAGATCTATTTCTCTCCCAATCGATGCCCTCCTTCACTTAGCGCCATTCTACTTCAAGTCGTCGCCCGATCTCCTCTAACGGATGTTTGCCCTTGTTATGTACTAGGTACATTACATCTATTATGACACCAACCACCACGACCTCTCGCGCCGAAGTTGTCGATACCACCGCTGGTTCCGCCGCTACCATCCCCATGGGCGACCCAACCGAGCTACCATGGCGCTACGAAACCCATCGTAGTTGTCCTTTGCGCCGGCATTACCGTTGGTTCCATCGCTGCCATGCCCACAAGCGATGCCACCGGTTACCATGGCCTCCACCACATCTCGAGGACAAGCCGCCGTGAAGGGAGGGTGAAGTTGTCATGGGTGTGGGTCCGGGGAACCACGCCACGCAAGGAATGTTATGGGTTACTGTAGCATGTATGTACTGTTCATCCATGATTAGTTTCCAATTAGATTGATTTGTTAGTTTAGAAGCTTATCTTCGCTAGTTGTTTCTATAATTTAGAGAATGTTTCTTAGGGTTAAGTCAAGTTATCCTATAAAATGGATGGCATTGTATCTTTCTTAAGCAAACAAAGATGAAGAAACAAGTTCATAGTCTCTAAAGTCCAAATTGGTTGTTCCTCTCGACCGCTATTCCGATCTATTCCTCTCCCAATCGGTGCCCTCCTTCATACTGATCATGGGACTAGTTTAGAAATACACAGACGATTTGGGGGTGTTACTCCCGAGTCCGACAGAAATGGTATTAGAGCCATATTGACTGTTGGTCGTGACCTAGTTAGAATGGCCATTAGTTGAGAAACTTCAAAACTTATTTTATATAACAAGAAAAATAATTTGTTTTCTCCTCATCTTGGTCATCTATCTATAGCTTCTTCATAGCAATTCTTTCTTACCTAATTCTCTCTTCACCATTTTATAATGTTAAATTGATCCTCTTTTCCTTGAAAATTTCTATAGATAGCCAACACGTTTCTTACCATTACAGTTAATACTACAAGACATTGAGCCATCGAGAAAGTATCACCGTCGCTACCATCCAAGGACAATGGACATGATTAATCGAAGACCGTGGTTTTGGATTTCTATCCAATTGGGAAAATGGGTGGGTAGCCTTGTGATAGGAAGGTATCCTTCACCATTCGTTGATGAAAGTTATCTGACTATAAAACTTGAGAATTTATAAAATGAATTTTAGTTATAGAATAACTGCTTTGGATCTTAGTACAAATATTTAAAGAAAACATTGCTTTATGCAAATTCAACCAATAAGCCTTCCTTTGATATATCCTTGCATGCATTATAATATGTTATTGGGTGTAACTTGCGAGCACGAAATTTGTGCTCACCCTTACTTCATGCAAATAAATTTCAGAGGAGAAGGACTTCGCTACCGATGTGGATCTCGACAACAAGGCCGCTGCCCCGATTTCCTATGGCAGATCAGCTGGACTCCACTACTTCTTTGTTTTCCGCTGTGTTTGTTTAATGTTGGCTTGTAAGCCTTTCTGGTAATCAACTCTGCTTATTAATAAAGTTATGCAAATTATGGATGTTACCATATTTGTTTACTGTGTGAACTAGCTACTGATCATGGGACTAGTTCAGAAATACACAGAGGATTTGGGGATGTTACTCCCGGGTCCGACAGAAATGGTATCAGAGCCATATTGATTGTTGGTACTTTCCATCTAGATAAGACCCTATTCTATCTCTAATTAAACTCTAACTTGGTAGCAAAGTAATATGTTGCAAATGACCTAGTATTGTGGCTGCATGTATGCTGCCATGTACATCATCTCATATGGGCCCTAATGCGCTGCTAGCCAGCCGTACGGCCATATGCACATGACAACTACTCCACCCTATCACGATAGCTCATCCTCGAGCTAAGGTAGTGGCCATGGTTGTAGCCCTTGCAAGCCCCATGTCGACGAGAAATCGTGACGCCGAACCGGTGACCTTGAAGACCGTGGCCTTCACGCACGAGCGCAAAGAACATCAACATCTTCGCGAATTGCCATGGCGGGGGTGGCAATCGCGCAAGCACAACAACATTGTGGTAGATTTCACGACGACGAGGTTGTCGCGCAGCTTCAAGAATGACATGGTTGTTACGGCAGATTTTCGCAAAGATCGCAGCAAGCCCGATAGTACCGCCAAAGGTTTTGGTGTTGTCGTGGCGTGACATGCCAAGACCGTGGTGTCGTGGTGAGTTTCGCAGCTACACAACAAGTCATGGCAGCAACCAGAGCTTCCAGAGTGCCGCAATCGCCTCCTACGGACTACGATGGCGCTAGCAACGCCATGGTTGTCGTGGGCTCGCCCAAAGAAATAGCAGATGGCAAGACCGCCACCGCCACCTCTTGTTGCGCTTCTTCGATCTTCTAAAGTGGCATGCATGTCGAGGAAGATGACCTCCATCTTCTTGTTGTTGTCGGTGGCACCAAGGACATCATCTTGTCAGCCAGTTAGCCTTTACCATGGCCAACAACTTGGCAATGTGTCTTGTGGTCTGATCGGAAGCCATAGCCTTGGTGGCGTGTTGTGGAAGGGATCGATCGCTCGATACCAATTGTCATGAACCTTAGTTCATTGGGGTAAACATCGAGAAAGGAGAAAAAGAATGACTTTAGAGGTAGAACTACGCTTAGAGTAGAGGGCGATGGTAGGGAGGAAGGAACATGACTAGGAGAATAGATTGGAACATTGGGAGAGGTAGACTTGATTTAACTTATTCATTGCTTGATCTCAATGATAATATGCCTCCCTTTATATAGGGATAACACCAAACAATTCAATCTAACCTTTCCATCTAAAGATAAGATTACTTTCCATCTAGATAAGATCCTATTCTATCTATAATTAAACTCTTAACTTGATAGCTAAGTAATATGTTGCAGCCGCCCTAGTATTGTGGCTGCATGTATGCTGCCATGTTCGCTGCCTCACATGGGCCCTAATGGGCTGCCGCCGGCCAGACGGACATATGCACATGACAATATATTAAGTCATAAACAGGAGAGCAATGACTATATATATGAAATAACTAGGTGTATAAACCAGATCACACATGTCTAGCAAATTTAAGTATCAAGCGCTGGCAATACTAGAAAATGTTTTAGTTTACAATGCTAAAATTTGAATGTAAGTTAAAATTGCATACCAACCTTGAATGCAACATATTCACCTGTTTTGTTCACTAGATGGACAGAGCATGAACTTTGCTTCTTCACCTCAACTGGCAACAAGAAAAAAACACAGATATACTTATATATTTTAGATGGTCTAAAGTATGCATTCAGTGGGCTATATCACAATTAGAAAATGTGATCTAAGATAATAAGAAAACCTAGTTCATATTGACTAACCTCTGAAGAGTAACATACTAACAAAACAACATAGCTCTGGCAGCTATAATGTTACATGTTGTAAAAATATTCACTGCAACAGTGTTGAATTGACAAATACAGATATATGGATTTTGCCATCCTTATATCTTTGAAGAGGAAGGTAATATTCTGTAATTAAATCAACTGTTTCATAAAGCAGCTAGTAGTAATTCATTCACATTTCCCAAGGGTAAACCAATGCTACTTGAGGACATCTTTTACATTACAAGCTGTCTAAGACCTCAACGCGCCAAAAATGTACAATCCAGTTCTATTTCATTACCAATCGACTCACTTTAATCACTTGTATGTTGCTTCTGTGGTTATCTAACATGTATTATCACAATCTAGCTTGAACCAAAAGTCCATTTATTCTATTTCTGTATTATGGGCTGTACCTAAAACCTTTATCCTGTTAAGTTTGTTTCACAGGTTTCTCCTTTCCAAATGTGAGGCTTCTATTTTTTCCTTAGTTGAGTTCATTTCAACCACATTCATAACTTCGTATACAAGACAAACTGCCACCAGCCCTAACCACCTTATTGACACAGGAAATCCAAATAGAAAATACACAGTTTGGTACCGAATCTCACCCTTGAATCATACATGCAACAAATCAATTTGGATAAAGGATCTGATAGTCCCAAGTCTTGTACACAGGTACGAATACAAGGCAATTCGTCCCCATTCAACAAAACCACCATCATATCTTGTCATGAACGCAGAAGGCATTTACACAGATCATCTAGTACGATCTAACACCATCACCAATACACCCTGCTTGGTATAAATACGGAAATAAACTAGCTTGGGCCCCATGTTGTTACTGGTCCCCAGTGCCCAACTAAATGCAATGCGATTGAACACAGGTCAAGTGGGTTTCGTCCTAACCTCACTCATCGCGTGCAGCCACATCGTCCTGTTTCACCACCTCCCTATTCAGAAGTCTAACGCACACACCAAACCTATTCAGCAACATTTGCAACACACCATGTTCTTATACTCTTTTTTGTCTCATCAAAAGGAAGTGGTGAACAAACAAGCAAGGAATCTAGAAAGCCAGCGTTGCAGCCAATTCTCCGAATGCACAACATATGTGGCAAGCAGATCCGTCACATGCCCGTGCACCAAACTTGAGAACCACTCACGCTACATGAACTACCTCTTCACAGATCACAACCAACCACCACCACTACCGCAGTACCACCACCAGAAAGACAAAGGACTCAACCTCCTAAAGTGACGACTTTATTAGGGAAAATACAACCTCGACAAGACAAATCCAAACTGTATGTATCAGGTTACAAAAATGTTAATGGTCACAGTAATTCCCTAAAATTTGTTTGTATAAAACTAACATAATTGCTAGTGATTACTATTCTATCTGGAAGAATGAGGAAAAGAATGCAATATTTACTCAATTCATGAGTACTAACTGGTCCCCAGAAATTTCAGCAATCGTTAACGTTACAAAAGGAGGTAACAGTACAGTTCAGTTTCAAAATGGCAAAACAAAATTTCAAATAAGAAACTAACGGATACAACGTTGCATAACATGGTACAGGTAAACAATTTAAACTACATTCTGAAATCGATTTTAATCAAAGCCCGATTAAACCATACACGAACTCACCCGCTCCTCAAAATCCCAATTCAACCCAAGCGGCAAAAACAAACGAATTAAACGAATCAGCAAATTACACACCACTAGCTAATCAGCAACCCGCTCACGATCAGAGCACACCACACCGACAGCAGAGCAGAGCAAAGCAAAACGATCGGCTAAGCAATCGGCGTGCCGCAACCGCAAGCGCGCGCGTCGCACCGATCCACCGAATTGCACACCACGGCGCACTCAATCCATCACACAGTTGCAGAGGAGATCGGGAGGAGCGGCAAAGAGTCTGTTCGCATCGGGGTACGTACAGAGGAACTGGAGCTCGCGGGGGTGGATCTCGACGAGGCCGTCCTCGCTCTCCATCGCCGCCTCGCCTCCCCGACCGCGCGAGAGATAGGTCGCAGCAACGCCACCGCTACCGCTCCAACCACCCACTAGCCTGGGAGGCGACTCGAGGTCGATGCAAGTATCTGCGCCGCCGCGCGCGCGCGCGTGTCGCTGTCGGGAGGGGAGAAAGGGGGAGGTGGGGAACTGAAGTCCACGGACGGGGACGCCACTCCGCCTCCAACAACTGCGCGACGGTTTCGGTTCGGCTGCCGAAAAGTAGCAGAGTGCTGGTGGTGCGCTTTCCGTGGGTACGTCCTAGGGACGCAGAGCGGGAGGGATTTGGCGGGCCCCGCTGCTTAGAGACGGGGCAGGCTGCGGGGTGGACTGACTCCGGGATAGGTGGTGCCAGACGGGCCGGAAGGCCCTAATTAGGTATGAGCTATTTAGGTACGGTCTATTTTATATGCTAGATAAGTTATATTGTGTTGGTCTATAGATTGAGCCATCGATCTCAGTATAATATGATTGTCTCACTCTGAGCACGATTAACTTATCGAACTGGTATCGGCCTTTTTAGCCAATTTGTCACAAAATTTTGAAACAAAATATATAAAATTCTAGAAAATAAATAATATTAAAAAGTACAAAAATAAATTTATATCTTAACTACTATAATTCTCATTTTACCTACGGAGGCGTCGTCCCACCCACCATTTACCTGGTCACACTATCGGCCTATAATTGTGCGTGGTACTTGTGGTGATTCTGTTTGGATTCCACCGAACGCATTGTTTGCACGGTTTACCTGTGCTCTATGCTCTGGATTTTTCACTGGATGAGAGCACGGGCTTTGGCTTGTATCTGTAGTTATGGTTCCTTCTTTTTGCATTTGATTGAGGCCCCTAGGTGGCGTGTACTACTGTGTCACGTCCGCTCCTACTATTTTTGTCTGTTTTGTGCTGCCACATCCTAGGGATACAGATCAACATAGATACTAGATTGCATAGTAAACATGAACAATGACCTACAAATCACCTAGAGCCATTACAAGATTCATGGAGAGGGGGTAGGGAGCACAAGTTAGCAAGAGAGGTGATAAAAATGTTTAGCATTTTAGCAAATAAGTTTCCTACCTGGAGTATTAAAACGTGTAGTACTTGTTTTTACCTATTAGCAGACTATTTCTTATATCAATGTTTAGCATTTTAGCAAATAAGTTTCCTACCTGGAGTATTAAAACGTGTAGTACTTGTTTTTACCTATTAGCAGACTATTTCTTATATCACATTTACACCCACTTTGCACTTAACCTCCTGCTCATTCTTTTGGACTCCAACAACTTGGTACCAAAATGGGTTCTTCACTCGCAGCATGTGGTATTGCTCCCCAATTAAAATTTTGCTTATTCTCAAGCTACTGCTGTCTGCCAAATAATTTACATGGCTGCTGTGTTGACATTCTTCACGTTTATGGCTGCAGAATATCCAATGATTGTTGGACTACTTGGTTGTTAGTTGTTACTATCCGGCAATGGTAGACGTAATTGTGCAAACCGTTTTGTTTTTGAGTGCTAACTCAACACTAAAAATTTGTAGGCACCCAGATTTCTTCATCTGGATTCCTCTGTAAAATCATTGTGCTATTCTTCTAATCAAGAATAGCACTTCACGCACAATGTAAATCAAACCATACATGGCGAAAATCATTTCATTCATTAATTTATACATCAGAGTTTATATAGACCGCTTCGGGCCAATTTTTACAATAAGAGCCTGTCGGTGTATTAGAACCGATCTTACGTAAAGATTATTTGATTCGGGGGGTCTCCTAGAGATGAAATCACGCAGAGTAGTTGACACGGGATGTTTAGACAGTTCAGCCTTCTCCGAGAGAATAATAACCCTAATCCCGTGGGTGTGGTATTCTTAATGATCGAGTAAGAAGCTAAGACTATTACAGAATAGAACTTCTCCTACTCGCCTTGATGCCCTTATATAGTCGTGAAGGAGTAGCCGCTTTGCCCTCGCAAGAGGCGCCTTAATTGAGCCAAGAATGGGCGATGATGGCGAAATTACCGCGCATTGGCTTCTCCACGCCGTCCGCAATTATCATTCAAAGATAATGGGGTATTTAAGCACTATTACTACGCGGATAGTAGTGCGTGCGCACTGCTCGATTCTTTAATCAATTGGACCCACTTGCCTCGTAGGTTTGATTATAAGGTGGTCGGGTCTACCCGGTCGAGGAGAACTTACGACCGTGTAGTAATCGTAAAAGGTCTTACGACTATGTAGTGATCGAGAAAGACTTACGACCATGAAATGGTCGAGAAAGACTTACGACTAGGAAGTAGTCGTAGTAAGACTTACGACTAGGCAAGAGTCGAGTAAGACTTACGACTATGGGGGTGATTGTAGAAAATCTTACAATCACTTCAGGGCCTCTCCTTATAAAAATAAGGGTACTTCGAGACTATGTGACATCATATTTACCCATAATAAGAATTATAGATAATAGATAAAATGAGGATTATTAGATCCTCGCCATCTAGCCCCCACTTCAAGTGAAAGTAACTTACTTGGGGAAGGATTCGCAAATGGACTTGCGACTATGAAAATGTCGAGAACCATAGTCGAAGGAAAACTCTTCGACATTTGAGTATTACTTTGACCAGAGTTTGCTTGGTCGTAAAGGTTGCTTACGAGCATCGTAAAGTCATAAAACCTCTACAATTGTGTAGTGGTCGAGTAAGGCGATCGGAGAAAAACCTTCCGATCGATACTTCCTTCGACTGTAAAGACTTGGTCAAGAAAGTGATTTTGCTTGGAGGTGACAAAACTAACCTAACTTTCTCGAACAGACTCGTCTGGGAATTGCAAACGAATTCCACAGATCTGTTGATAAACGGTTCCTGGCGATTGCAATCGTGAAGATTGCTTATGACTATTAGAAAGTCGTAAAACCCCTACGACCGCCCGGTGGTCGTAGTAGGGAATCGAGAAAAACCTTCCGATTGATACTTCCTTCACCGTAAAGACTTTGGTCAAGAAAGTAATTTTGCTTGGGGTGACAATACGCACCTAATTTTTCTCGAACTGACCATCTGGGAATTGCAACCGCCTCACAGCACTTGTCCGATGAAGCGGTTCCCGGCTGCACAACCAACTCCCATAGACCTATAGCCGAGACGGCTTCCGGCCGCGGAGATCATGCGGTTATAAAACTTACCAGAGGTAGACTTGGTTTTTACCTTTCCTCAAATCACTCCGCGTTCTTCGAGCTCTTGCTTTCTCCGTCCTCGACTAGGTTTCATCTTTCTCCGCCAACCCAATCAAAAGACTTCTGCTTCGAGCTAAATGGCCAAGAGAGTTTCGAATGGGAAGAATCGAGATGGATGCGCTAAGATCAAGATCTTGGTTGATGCCGGAAGATTCCGAGAAGGCTCGTAAAGTGGATTCCGCCATCGGGCAAAGATCGCCATCGGGGAAAATGGGCAAATCCCCGCCTTCCAAGCGACAGAGTGCGCCTCGATTGCTCGCCCATCCCTTTCTTACAGAGTACTTAACACTTTGGGGTGGAACCGTGAACTTAGGTCCCAATTCCATTACCATGTTGAGTGTGTTCGTATCCGCAGGCGAGGCGACTGGGATTCCATGGATCTCGAGCTGCTCCAATATTATTATGGGATGGCTCGACAAACCGAATCGCTGAAGTCGTGGTCCAAACTCCACGACTCAAGTCGAAGGAGTATATTCAGAGTTTCACCCGGCCTTCGTGGTCGGGCCGAGAAAGAGGTGGTTCTACCGAAGGTCACCTCAAGACACCTTTCTTTCATGGAAGGTCGCTGAAAAGAAATCTTCATGGGATTCGACCTCAAGATATTCACGGATTAGCCTTATATTCAAGCCATTAAGGACTTGAAGGAAGAAGGGTCGACCGGATGGCATGTGGTGAAGGATTTCATCACACGCCTAATTAGTCCTTCAAGAAACGAGCATCTCCTATGTGGAGATACTCGGAAGAGGAGACCCAACCGAGACTATGAGGAGGGTAAGTAATTTGTCGACTTAGCTCTCGCTTGATCTTTCTCAACCTTGTCTAATATTCTTATCTATTTACATGATCTTTCACAGCCGAGGTTGACTCTAGAGTCGACTCATCTCAGAAAGTCTCCGCCACTCCGAGGGGCGGTTCTCGTCATTGCGGCTTTGTCCGCAGATGAAAGGATAGAGCGCCTAAAGGTAATCAAAAGTTGATTCTTTCTTTAGGACTTTATAGTCGAGAAGATACTTACGACTAAAGGTGATCGAGAATATCTTACGATCGTGAAAGAGTCGAGAAAAACTTACGACTTGGCACTTGTCGAGAAAAACTTACGACTAATTAGTCATTCTTCTTTTCTGCTTTGCTTTACGTAAAGTAGGCATGGAAAATCGCCGTGACGCACGAAGAAGTCGTGATCGATGACTATTGGCGCCGGGTTGTCGAAAGACAAAGGCTCGGCCTCCTCCAAGAGACGCCGACTTGTAAAATCGCCGACAAAGGGGAGCAAGCTCAAGCTCGTCTTTCGACTGCACTTTCTACAGGCTCTCGCAACCGTAGTCAGATTCAAGCCGAGGCCGCAGCCATCGGGCCGAGGAGGTTGAGGCAAAAATCTCTTAAGCGCAAACCTCGCAAGGCTAAGGTACCTTCGTTATGACAAAGAATCTTTCGCAGCTTCGCCACTCCTAGTTTTGTTAGGCAACCGAAAAGGAGAATTGGAAAGATTTTGTGTCTTTTATGAAGGACGATGTCGATCAAGACAACTCGCAATCGAGGGTAGTGTCGCTTTTGGAATGGTCGAGACCGATCTCGCCATCCAGAGAATCAGAAACCGAGCTCGTTCCTCGCTCAAACTCTACGACCGCACGTGGTCGTAGCCGAGCCGATTGTTGAACCTCACCGCACGTGGTCGTGGAGAAGAAGAGGTCCTCCGCTGGGAGGATTGCTCCAAAATTCCCGGTTAAGACCAGGTGCAGGTATGTGAAATTTACTAAAGTGTAAGAACGACATTTACCTTTTTTCTTTTCACAACCCGATTTGCTTTTCTTTATTTCACCGACTTCTTCACCCTGAATGCTTCCACCGAGAAGTCCATTGCCATCCCTTCACCATCGAGGAGGTAGCAATGGAGGTGGTCGGCATCACCCTTGGCCCAGTGGCCGATGAAGTCGAGACTCCTCAGAGTGACTCCCACATCCGCCAAGTCGTAGCTACGATCCTTGAAGTAGCGGCCGCATCGTTGAGGTGGCCGCCACGATCGCCGAGGTCGAGAAACAACAGGCGCACTGTGGAAGCCTCGTCAAGGCGGTGACCACTTGTGCACCGCCTGGGAAGGAAATTGTAGGAGGCGCTCTTCCCTACCCAAAGAGAAGTTACGAACCGTAATGAGAAAATTTCAACTTCGTGGTGACTTCTTTGGGCCTACCTCCGTCGTGGGGTCTTCACACAGATTCGTGACCGAAGTCCCCATCCCAAAGATATTCCCAATACGGAGAATACTTTTGATAACGAGCGCCGAGAAGGTGTGGTGGGACAAAGTCGCGAGGATAGATAAGTCGCAGAACCCTGACCTTGTATATTCGATGTTTGCTAGACGACTATGAATGTAAGTATCTTCAAAATACTTACATATGTGACTTTCCTTCTCTTCTCACTGCTTTCTTTTGCGTAAAGCTCGAGCAAATTGTCGCTTGTCTGTGAGTACCATCGACAACTTTTAGAGCTAAGACAGAGAAAGAACTACTGTGCAGAGGCAGAGAGATGGTAAGTCACTTATCATTCATAATTGTTTTTGACTTAAATACTGTGATAATGTTTTACGAGAATAGTCATGGAAGAAACTCATGACAAAGTACTAGTCGTAAAAAGCTTACGACTACTTACGACTGTAGTGGTCGAGAAAGACTTACAACCATGTCGTAGTCGTGAGAAAACTTACGACTAGGTCAAGGGTTGTAGAAGTACTTACAACCATTCTACTGATGTTTATCTTCGCTCTCGCTCTTTGTAGGTTAAATAAGGATACGAAGACCTTAGTGACTCACTCGACTATGAAAAAGAAGAGTCGAGGAGGCTAAGGAACGGTATTAGTCCTCTCTGATAGACTTCGAGAGACCTGCTCGCATCTAAAAGATTGCAGAAAAATAAACAAGAAGTTCTCAACTTAAGACCGCTTTTGATCTTTAACCTTTACCCGACTCTCATTTCTTCTCCGATAAAGAAAAAGAGATGCGAAGCTCCGCATCAAGTTCAAGAAAAGCTTTGGTCATTCAGAGTTTTCCCAGATTACCTCAAATAAGGATCAAGAACTTGAGGGTCTTAGAACTCAATTAATGTAAGTAATTCTTACCTGCTATCCTTTTGAGTATTTTCCTTTTCTAATGCCAATTTTTTGTTCGTAAATTGGTGTCCAATTGAGAAGCCTCGAGGTCAAATCCAAGAGAAAACCTTGATCTACAATGAGTCCATCCGCATCGCTAAGATGAATGCAGAGGACATCGAGCATGGGAGAAAAAGCACGCAAAGTATTGCTTCCCATCGAGAAGAGGTTAAGAACCGGATTCTCAATTAGTAGGTAAGAAATGCTTTTACCTATAATTATCTTTGTGTTATCTTCCTCCGTAAGTTTATTTTCGCTTGACCGATTTTATTCTTTTCGTAACAAGTGGTCGAAAACAAGAAACTCATGAGGCTTCGACTTGTACCCAACAGAGATGGAGTCGATGAAGACTAGTCTTCAAGGCAACATCACTCTCCCAACAATGTGCTTAGTGAGCTGCATTCGAGGGAAAACTCCTCGAGAAGATACCATAGCCGCCACACAAGTACCATTGGGGAACAAGTCGGAAAATTGCAAGAAATGGTGACCACTCAAGGCTAATCAAAATCAATCAATAAGGAGGCAATGAAGCCGAGTAAGTTACGCTTTGGCTAAACTTAAAGCTCAAGATCCTCGCTTTAATGTGCAACCAATTGAAGCCGAGTTCGATTGTTCAATCGAGGCAAATCGTCTGATTGAGGAAATGCAATTGGTTGGCAAAAGGTGGCGAGGAAATGCAACTAGGCTCTCCCCTTCGAGTAATCTTGTAACTACCTTGTAAGGCGCATAATATCTCATGATGAGTGATATATGATCCATCTTATTTCCTAAAATTATCTTGTCGAGTAGTTAGTAACTCAAAAGATAATAAACGAATGAAAGACTAAGAATTGAAGTCAAATTAATAACTTTATCCTAGCCCTCGATTATTTGCTTAGATTGTTTAGACAATCTAAGTAAATAGTGTTTGAAATGGGGTTTCAAAACAAAGAGAGGTTTGTTTAACTTATAGTTTTTGTTATGGTTGTCAAGCACTTGGTCAAAAAGTAGAAACGACTCGACACTAGGAAGTTCCTTCTAGTGGGCAAGACCACGCAGAGAGAGAAAGGCTTCGACTAGGTGATGTTACCATCTCCGACTAGTTTAATCAAACCAAGAACAAAGAACTTGAGTTAAGCAAACGCCTAGAGGACTTTAATAATTCGCTCGCCCTTTCTCGATGGACTCGATAAGTCTTTTCCAAAGAGCAAAAAGTAGGAGACTGAGCAAATGCTTAGGAAGTTCCTTCTAGTGGGCAGGACCACATGCAGAGAGGAAAACTTCGACTAGGTGTGTCTCTTCCTTCACCGCTAAAACGAAACGAGTACATCAAAGGTGGTCGAATAAATGTATCAAGTGCACTCTACTTAGAATATTTTTTGGAAATCACTGAAAAAATAAACTAAGATTGAGAGAGTTGGCTCTGAGAACATTTCGACTTGATAGAACCCGAGCTCTTTGTATTGGCTGAAAAATGAGTAACGAGTCGATGCTAGGAAATTCCTTCTAGTGGGCAGAACCACATGCAGATAGGAGAAGTTTCGACTAGATGATGTTACTTGTTTTTCGACCAGTGTAAAGAAAACTGGGTGTTTTTGTATCATAGTCGAAAGATTAAAAAAGCACTACTCAGGCAAGAGAGGTAGAAAGAACCTGGACTTTTATTGCCTGAGAAATTGGTCACACATAGAATTTGCGTAACTGGTCGATGTTCCAAGAGTTTGAGAGAACCTGTCCATCTTCCATCGCTAGTCGCATCGACCTCGCCGGTTACTTACGACCATCGTAAGGACCTTCCCATTTGGGGGAAAGTTTATTCCGATTAGACTTGGATTGGCAGAGCCTCAATACCAAGTCACCTACAAAGAAGGTCGCGAGGTTGGACCTTACGATCATAGTATCTGCGCAGGCTTGTTGGTAGACCGCGAACGGATTAAGGCTAGGTTTCTCCTTTCTTCGAGTAGGTTAATGTCATCTCGTCAAGTTGTTCCCGATCCGAGTTGTTGAAAGTTTCAACTCGTGTCGACTGTAATTTTAGCTCCGAGGAAGCATGGCTTCGCCCAACACTAGAAAAATGGTGTTTCTCCCGTTGCTCGATCGGTGGTCGCATTTAACCGCCCATAACACGGAGGGTAATTCTTGTACCCAAGCCCCGAGCGCTAACAAGTCGGGTCAAGACTCGGTTTTAATTCCTCGCATTATTTGGCCGCTTGCACGCTCGACCGCCCGCTGCTTTGGGATGTGCAATGTAGCATAGCATAATTTGGTACCCAACTCGCCGCAAAATTCCTCAAATTTTGCACTTGCGAATTGTTTACCATTGTTCGTAATTATCCGACTTGGAACTCCAAATCGGCTAATTACGCATCTCATCATGAACCTTTTGTCGCTTGCCGATGTTATCCCGCCATGTGTTCACTTCAATCCATTTTGTGAACGTGTCAATAGCCACAAAAGGAATTCAAACCTCCCGGAGCTTTGGGAAATGGTCCTAGGATATCGAGACCCTGTGTCGCAAAAGGCCAAGAAAGAGGTATTGTCCGTAATGCTTGAGCCGGTTGGTGTATTTGTCTACCATGGAATTGGCATTGACACACTTTTAACCACCTCCTTAGCATCATACAGGTCAGAGGCCAAGAAAACCTTGTCGAAAGGCTTTACCAACCAATGTTCTCAGGAAGCATGTGTCCCACAGATGCCACTCGTATATCGTGAAGGAGTGTTATTCCTTCGCTTTATGAATGCATCGCATGAGTATCCCTTGGGTTCCTCGCTTGTAGAGGACTCCTTCACCAAAGTATACATTTTGGCTTTTCGATAAACGATGCGCCTCAAGATCATCTTCTGCACGAACCCTTGCGAAGATACTCGAGATGGGAGTCATCCGTATCCTCGTAGTCTAATGAGGCCATCTCAATAGGAGGTGTCTCTGGTTCTTCGACTGTAGAGGCGGCTTTTGAGTTGCTCCAAGAAAACTCCTTTGGTACTCAGATCGAAGAAGCCATCCGAGCAAGTTGGTCTCATGAGGAAATTATCCTTCGAGGGATGAATTGTACCTCGAAACCTAAAAATGCTTTTCTAGCTTGCGAACTTCCGATAAGTATTGAGACATTGTCGAGCTAGAGCACCGTACTCTTTCCCGACTTGATTCACGACTAGTTGAGAGTCTCCTCTCACGAGTAGTCGATTTAATTGAGAGTGCTTCGCACTCGTATGCCGCCTAGCAAACCTTCGTGATCGCCACATTATTAGTGGCCCAAAGTTTAATTGTATGGCATACTTTAAGGTTTCTCCGTAGGAGATACCAGACCACCCGACCCGAGCCACTTAAAGTAAGTGACCGTCAAAGTACATCATCCACCGGTCGTGGGAATCAGATCGGGATCCCGAATGTGTTCAGATTTGTCCATTCGGCGACAAAGTCCGCCAAGATCTGGGATTTTATGGCCGTTCGACATGAATGGAGGTCGAACTCCCAAGTTCGATGACCATTTTGCCATGCGTCCCATTGCTTCCTTATTATGGAGGATTGCTCCCAAAGGAAACTCGCACAGACATGCCTATTTTGTGCACTGAAAATAATGCCGCAATTTCTCAAGACATGAGGAGGGCATATAGAAGTTTTTGACACGAGGGTAACGCCCTTAGGCCCGTAAAACTTCGCTAACGTAGTAAACCGGTCGTTGTACGCTTTCACGCTCTACGACTAGTATCGCGCTTGTGCCTCGTGGCGTGGCGCCTAGGTAAATTAAGAGCGCCTCTTCCGCTTTGGAGAAACCGTAGCAGAGCACTCGAAAGATACCTCTTGACATCCTCAAAGGCGCTGCTTGCCTCGCTCGACCACTCAAAACCTTCATGTCTCCCGAGAAGTTTAAAGAAAGGTAGTCCTTTTCTCCTAGTCGTGCGATGAAACGACTTAAAGCCGCCATGCACCCAAAGTGAGTTTCGACTTCCTTTTTGTGTTTGGAGGACGATCTCGAGGATGGCCTTTATTTTTCAGATTTGCTTCGATTCCTCGCTCGGATACTAGGAATCCAAGTAATTTTCCCAAGAAATTCCAAACACACACTTCTCGGATTGAGTTTTAAGCGGTGCTTTACGAGGTTGTCGAATGTTTCTTGTAGGTCGCTGATATGATTAAGTCTCTTAATGCTTTTACGACTAGATCATCAACATAGGCTTCCAAATTCCGCCTAATTGAGATGAAAAAGTCGATTGCATTAGGCGTTGAAAAGAAGCACCGCATTCTTTAGACCAAATGGCATTTTGACATAGCAAAAGGTACCAAATGGAGTAATGAATGCGGTCTTTTCTTCATCGCTTAAACACATATTGATCCGTGGTATCCGAATATGCATCTAAAAACTTAATATCTCACAACCTCAGAGAATCAACCAAATTGATCGATACGAGGTAAAGGGAAATCATCCTTTGACAAGCTTTATTAAGATCGAGAAGTCCACGCTTTATCGCCATTTGCCGCTTGACTTTTTGACCATTACAGGTTAGCCAACCACTGGGTGGTTGACTTCTCTTATAAAGCCCGCTTAAGTAGCTTATCCAACTCGATTTAATAGCATCTCGCCGATCAGGCAAATCTCCGTAATTTTTGTTTTACTGTACTTTATCGGCCGTAAAGCTAGCCTCGTGCTCGATCACCTCCCAGGGACTCCGGCATGTCGGATGTTTGCCACGCAAAGACATCTGCGTTAGCTCTGAGGAAGGTAATGAGGGCGCCTTCCTATTTGGGGTCGGAAGTCTCCCGATGCGCAGTCTTGAGGGCTCTTCCGTCCAGAGGAACCTCTTTGACTTGGTCGTTCGGCTTTGGTGCGACTTTGGGCTTCGACTTGCTAGTCGGTCGACTTTCATCTCGAGTTGGTATTTGACCAACCATCTCGAGGATCGACGGCCGCAGACTATACGCCATCTTTTGTCACATCAATGGTGATCACTCCTTTGGGACTCGCATCTTAAGACATTGATACCCGTAATGAGTAGCCATTAAGAATTTTGCCAAAGTTGGTCGTCCGAGTATGGCGTTATATGCCGATCGAAATCGACCACATCAAAGGAGACTTTCTCATCTCGAAATTACTTGGTGAGCCAAATGTTAAAGGAAGAGAAACTTGGCCAATAGGTTTGGTCAAGACCCCTGCGATTCCATGAAAGGAGTATCGCATCGCCTTACCTTTGTCCCGGTACTTGCATCTCGCCCGTGGCATTAGTAAATAATATGTTCAAAGAATCGCCACCATCAACCAACACTCGATTGACCCGACAGCTTGTTGATGGTGGGTTCACCACAATCGGATATCGACTGATCGACTCAGAGTGATTGGGCAGTCATCCTTCTCAAAAGAGATGGTAACTTCCGACCACTTCGGTAATTTATTGACGAGAGGAGTATGTATGGAATTTACCTCTCGTCCGGCAGCTTTAAGTTGTCGTTTGGAGTCGTATGCCGATGATCCTCCGTAGATGTGCTCAACGGTATGTTGTGGATCTTGGAACGGCATCTCCTCATCATCCGACGACTTTTGGCCACTCGTATGTCCTACCTGCTCGAGAGTAGGGAGTGGTGCTTTGCCGTTGTAGTAGTCCTCGAGCTTTCTTTGGAAAACTCGGCAGTTGCGGAGGTCATGTCCTTCCTTTTTATGAAAAGGACACCACCTTGGTTTGTCGTTCCTACGATCGTATGCTTACCTTTGCCTTGATCGAGTACGACTTGGTGGTTTGGGGCTCTCCATCTTTCACGCCGTAACCTCCTTGGAACCACCGGTTTGTGGTTTTGACTTTTATTTTCTTCTTGGACTTTTTGCTTTTTTATCCTTACCAACTTCACGGCTCTCGAGGAGTATATGTTTCGATCGATAGTGTTGTTCCACTCGACCGCCTCGTAGCGCCAGCATATCGATCGGCCATCTCGAAGAGCTCGGCAACAGTGTTGGGAGGATTCAAAGCAATGTCCTCCGTTATCCTTCTACTACGGACTCCTTGCTTAAAAGCCCTGATCACAGAGGAATCAGAAATTTCCGGAATTGAGTTACGAACCTGACTAAAGCGTTTGATGAATTGACGCAAAGTCTCGTTGTTGTTCTGCTTTATCCGTGCAAGTCGCCTTCTTTCCGGGCGGTTGTATGTGCCTTGGAAATTCGCCTGTAGAAGATCGCAGAGGTGTTGCCAAGAGTAGATCGACTCGAGTGGTTGGTTTAATAACCACGATCGAGCGGATCCTTCGAGCACAGTCGGAAGGTAATTCGCCATTACATGCTCTCCTCCTCCTGCTGCTCGGACAGCTGTTGTATAGATCTGAAGAAATTCGATGGGATTTTGAGATCCATCAAATTTCTCCATGTTCACTGGCCGAAAATGAGGTGGCCAGCGAACTGCTCGAAGGTCAGGCGAAAATGCCCGGCATCCGGTAATCACTTCTTGACGCCTTCTTTGTAGGAAAGAAGGGTTAATGTCACCAGGTGATCGTATACGACGATACCTGGTAACAGGCTGACCTGTTCTGTAGTAGGTCTCAGTTCTACGAGGGGAATACTCCTCGTACTCCACCCGTTGTGAATTTCTTTGTCGAAGTGGTGAATGATCACCTCTCCGAGGGGCTTCTTGATCTTCAGCCGATCGAAATGTATTTCTCCGAATAGGGGATCGATTCGACTTATGGCCGTGTCGATTCCTACGTAGAGAAATATTCGATTGACTGGTAGCTGAGGAAGTCGTATTGCTGCGACTACCTGAATGTTGTCGATGAGGTACCTCCAATCTTGTCATCACAGTTCAAGTCTTTGCGTAATCTCTTCAAAGAAAGAGATCGTACCTGGCGCTCGAGCAAGCTCTTGGTTTGATTCTCGAGCAAGTCGTTGATGTCCCGGAGTTCTTGTACCTCCTCCGATGATGTTGAATGCGCCAGCGAGTTCTTCGGATCGCAATTTTCTTTCTTCTGACGACATCAAAATCCTCCTCATCAGGTCTTTGAGGCCTTCTTAGTGGAGTGCGAGAATGTCGAGGATTTCCCTCGCGTTCATCGTAGTGTTGGTTCTCTCGCCAATGGTGGTGCCCTTGCCATTACCACGGGGCGCAGTGTGTGATCTTCGGGAGTGTTTTATCTCGGCCTCCATGAGGTCGACTTCGATTGGGGGAAGGACGAAGACCTCCGCTGATGATTCTCACTTGCGCCGAGGCCTCCCGCTTGAGGAGTGCTCGAGAGACACCATCTCGCGACTTGGAGTAATCCTCCGTAGGGGAACTCCGGTTATAATCGCTCTGCTCGCAAATGAGATCTGCGGGAGACGGCCGAATTTGCAGAAAGCATGCTTGATCCCACCCTCTCCGGAGTTACCCCGAGAGAGGATCACTAGATGCCGGTGGAGTCCTCGAATGGTGGCTCCCGAACTTGACTTACCAAGTCGGACCGCCTTAAGGGACTTGAACACTTGGAGAAAAACTCGCCGTGTTGTGAGTCCTCCCGGGAGCGGTTCAGTCGGATTGACCCTTGTCCTTTGAGGGAATTGGCTCCTCCGTTGGACGTATTGTTGTGGGGATAAGGATCCTCCTCAACTCCATTAATGGGATGGTTTCTGGAGAATAATCTCCGAGGCAACATCACCATCACGGATGCATCACTCGGCCGAGTCGAAACCGCATCCATGTCGACGCCTCACAGAACCGCCAAGTCAAACCAGTTCTCTCGCTCCATTCTCCTGCCATGATTGCATGAGATTGGAAAAAGAGAGTATGTTGACAAGAGATTACCGGAAGATCCCCACGGACGGCGCCAACTGTCGGTGTATTAGAACCGATCTTACGTAAAGATTATTTGATTCGGGGGGTCTCCTAGAGATGAAATCACGCAGAGTAGTTGACACGGGATGTTTAGACAGGTTCAGGCCTTCTCCGGAGAGAATAATAACCCTAATCCTGTGTGGTGTGGTATTCTTAATGATCGAGTAAGAAGCTAAGACTATTACAGAGAATAGAACTTCTCTACTCGCCCTTGATGCCCTTATATAGTCGTGAAGGAGTAGCCGTTTTGCCCTGCGGAAGAGGCGCCTTAATTGAGCCAGTAATGGGCGCATGATGGCAGTAATTACCGGCGCATTGGCTTCTCCACGCCGTCTGGCAATTATCATTCAAAGATAATGGGGTATTTAAGCACTATTACTACGCGGGATAGTAGTGCGTGCAGACCGTTCGGATTCTTTAATCAATTGGACCCACTTGCCTGTAGGTTTGATTATAAGGTGGTCGTGGTCTACCTGGTCGTAGGAGAACTTACGACCAGGTAGTAATCGTAAAAGGTCTTACGACTATGTAGTGATCGTAGAAAGACTTACGACCATGAAATGGTCGTAGAAAGACTTACGACTAGGAAGTAGTCGTAGTAAGACTTACGACTAGGCAGTAGTCGTAGTAAGACTTACGACTATGGGGGGTGATTGTAGAAAATCTTACAATCACTTGGTGGGCCTCTCCCTTATAAAAATAAGGGGTACTTCTGGAGACTATGTGACATCATATTTACCCATAATAAGAATTATAGATAATAGATAAAATAAGGATTATTAGATCCTCGTCAGGACTAAAATTTACAATTGTGACATGGCAAGGATACGACATAAATGGGTACACGTTTTATACGGCACCTCAGGATAGGAAGAGCACAGTCCAGAACAACGGTGTCTGCATAGATGCATTTCACGAGGGGTTCAATACCGCGGGGGCACGCGGGTTGAACTCGTACTATGGGTTCGTAGAGGAGATTTGAGAGCTTGACTATGTACTTTTCAAGATACCCCTGTTTCGATGTCATTGGGTTAAACTTCCGCAGGGCGTGAAGGTCGATAAGTACGGCGTCACTACTGTGGACCTCAAACGTGTCATTAATAGAGGAATCCAACAAAATTGGATTCACTCAAAAATAGTTTACACGAAAAAGTTATGCATTTTTTAGGTTAATTGCATTTTTCAGTTAACAAATAATCCTTCTCGGGAAAATCCAAAATTAAATCGACGTGGATGAACTTGGATCGTTGATCTTGGATACAAGGGCCCAAGTCCACGGGACAACGCGCGCGTGCACGCGGCTCACAAACCCCACTGTTGGATTTAGATCCAACGGTCCACGTGGATGGAAACGTTCGGACGGTCCGAACGTTCACGCAAATCTGGGCCGTTGATCTAGAGATGGACGGCTCACAACGAGAGTGCTTTCGGACGGTCCGAACGTTCACGAGAATCTGGGCCGTCCATCTAAAGATCGACGGCTCTACATATGTGTATGTCTGTTCACATCACAAACGGTTCTATAACAGAACCGTCTGTGATAGTTAACATCACATACGGTTCTTGTAATGAACCGTCTGTGATATCAACATATCATAGACGGTTCAGCTATGGAACCGTCTGTGATATTAAAATTAAGGTTTCTCTGTTAAGTCATCACAGAAGGTTTCATAACGTAACCGTCTCATGATAGTTAACATCACGACGGTTTGTTTATGGCACCGTCGTGATGTATTATCCTGCATTTGTTCTATCATAGAACCGTCTGTGATATCCAACTATATAAGTCTTCTGCCCGACTCGAACGGTTGTGCACTCTTCTGCCTTAGTCTTTTTCCACTCTTCTCTGCCGTGAGAGCTGAGGGTTTACCAGCGCCTCTCGCCGTCCACGCCTCCAGGCCAGCTCCGCCTCCTTCGTCCACCGCCTCCGTCCGATGCCGCCCCGCCTGCCGAGCATACGGTGAGTTTCCCAGCGCCGCCTCCCTTCGTCCATGCCTCCCTCGGTCCGCCGCCCACTGCTGACCACCGGTGAGTTTCCCCGTGCTTCCCACCTTCTCTGCCGTGAGAGCCGAGGGTTTACCTCGGTGCCGCTCCCGCCCCTGCCGAGCACTTGAGGGTTTATGTGGCATTTTTACCACTTTAGATATTTTACTATGCTGTGCTTTTGTTTGAAATGGGGTGAGGCTCTGTGTGCTTGCTCGGCCAGGGGGATGAACCGGCGAGAGAAGGCTCTGGAAATGGGTTGTCTTTATCGCCTTTGCTTTGTTGTCTCCATTTGTCTTTGGTGAGCTCTGCTCGCCTTCTTGGCCTTGTTATCTTTGCCGTGTTGGGGCTGTTAGTTGGATACACCTAATGATGTCTACCGAGGGTTTGGGATTTATTGGGATGTGCACTGTAGGATTTGACTGCAATTACGGCAATTGCCGAAAGTGGGTGCTGAATTCTAATAATGCCGAATGATGAAAACCTATGGAAATAAGACGGTGCCGATTTACTAGGTTGGCCTAGGTATCATGGGTATCTCAGTGCCGACTAATCTGGGTTAGCCTAGGTGACTTGAAAAACCAAGATGCCGGTTAACCTAGGTTGGTGTAGGTAGTCTCGATACTTAGGGTGTCGACTAATCTAGGTAAACCTGGGAACCGTGATGATTCTTATGGTACACTGACGGCAATTTATTTTATGCTAACTCTAATTTCTCTCCATCCTACCCTCGTAATCTTTCCACAAGACGGCTCCCATGACACGGAAGAGGCCATGCCCTCCTGTACCTCATTCTGTTTTGATAGGTTTTGGTGTAATGATTTATTCCAGAAATTGTTAGGGTGAGGTGATTATTGCTTATCTTTGTTTCTTTATGGTATGATACTACTACAAAACAGGGCTGAGATGGCAAACGTTGAATCTATTTGTTTGTATTTTTTGTGCAATTTTATATATTTTATTTACTATGTAATCATTGCATACGTAACTTATATAGATAGCAAGTAAGCGAGATGGCAGAGGCACCGTCTTCGCCGCCGTCAGCGACGTCGCCAAATGCATCTGGATCTCCCATCAAGGTGGTACGCAGGCGAGAAGGCAGAGGAATCTCCAAATTGCCCTCGGGCCGCATGACGATCACGGAGGTCAGTGACGTCGGGATCCCGCTGAGTCCCAAGAAAGCAGCTGCGAGATTCCGGACCGTCTGCGGGGTACTTGCAAGGGAACGGGTCCCCATCACCACCCCAACCTGGAAGTCTCTGACGGATGTACAGAGAGACCAGTTGTGGACTGAACTTTCTGCCTCGTTCACTTTCCCTGAAGCAGACCAGGCACGTGTGTGATGGCACACGCTGCTGGCGATGTTCCACGCGTGGAGGACCTTCAAGAGCCTGCTTGTCACGCAAATGCGTGAACACGGCCTGGGCGCCCTTCACGACGTATCAATTTTTGTCACGGATACATGGGACGCCGTGCGCGATGAAGACGATCGCCGATTTCAGAGCAAAGTGCGGCGCATGAGCTATCCAGCACAAAACACTCACCCCACGCACTCGGCACGACCACTGGTACGCGGTAAAACCACGCAGCGGGCGGCGGAGGACGAGACCGCCGCCGCGACCATTTGCCGAGATCTCGACGAAGCGCCGAGCACGTTAAGAGCGAGGCATCACCACGTCTTGAGGCGACATCTCTTTCACAAACCCGGCAGATGAGGCAGTATCTCAACGCCTGGTAAATTCCTCGAACCACTTAATTGTTAATAAGTCCATAACTTCATGGTGTCTACAATAACATGATGTCCTCTTGCAGGAAGAATTGACTTCCGCATCTTCCCAAGATTCCTTCGAAGTAGACAGGGAGATCTATGGCCCTTGGAAACAAAGAGCACCCGGGTCGCACGCGAGGCGTTGGGGTTTACGTACCTTGGAGGGATGGATTCCCACACAACACCGACATATATAGGAGTAGGAAGAGATCCAAGGACCAGCACGACGCTCGGTTGGAACATGTGATTATTGGAAAATTTCAAGGACAAATAACAAACTTGCAGAACCAAGTAAATCAACTCATGCAGGCGCAAGCCGCCCCTGTTAATTTGGGAGCAAGTCCTCCTCGACATCGGAGTAGCGTCGCGTCCACACATAATTCTGGACATGGCGACGTGCAATTACCGATTGACGCCATCGACGTAATGTAGATCTCTGGAATGCTCCAAATATAGACTTATAGGACGCCTTAGCTAATTGTGTACCATTTTGTAGGAGCCGACGCCCTGCAAACTCCAAGTGAGGATGGTTGGGTCGATTCCTATTGAGGCTGGGCGGGGTATGGTGTATCCATACCAGGAAGGGGCAGTGCAGCACGGTGCCAAGCTGGCGCAAGGTTACGCCAGGGTGCAGGTGGACATTTTACATGACAATTTCATGGCCATCTCACTGGAGATTCCCCCGAACGAAGAAATCAGAACACTAGGGAATGCCACGCACACTTCTATCTAGTAGCCCAAGAAGGACATCGTACTGGACCCTTCAGTGACGCGATATCGACAGGACCCTGCCTCTCCAATAGGACCCTCGATGAGTCTGCCTCAACCAAAGCTTCAGAAGGCTGCCACATCGCTTCCCGTCGAGAAGACGGCGAAGGGACAAGAAAAGCGTGTCACCATGTCGGTCCCTGAGGCGTCTCACGGGAAGACGTCCCTCAGCAGCCTCGTTAAGGAGAAATCGAAATCGAAGAACATTAAGGCACCTCCCAAACCCGTAAAATACTCATTCGGAAGTCTGTTGGTCTCCGGCGCAGAACTAAAGAGCTCAGGAGTAGCTTGTTAAGCTTTGCATGATTGGTACTTGCGCAAGACCCGAGAGATGGGGGGTCACACTGGAATCACCGTCAGATACGGGAGGGAGTATTTTCTCCACGAGCCTGGCCACTTCGTCGTGGGCTTCGAAGAGTTATTTGACCTATACAACCTAACTGCCCTCGACGTCTCACTTCTACGATGCTGGACACTGTAAGTGTGTACAATCAATTTCTACACTCACGTGATACCGATAAATATCATAACTCATTGCTTATGTACAGATATATTATGAAATGTGCCCGTCGAATCAAAGAACTGGTGGGTTTCCTCGACCCACACGTGGTCTCTGAGCAAACAATCAACCAAGACGCATCCTACGTTGAGAATTACATAAAAATGAGATTGCTTGCTCTGGACGACAAGGACTACATAATGGTGCCCTCCAACCATAAGTAAGTGCTTCAATATTTGCTATACAAATTACGTTTCAACATAGGTTTATGACTATAGCGACATACACGAGTAGGTTCCACTGGATTCTTCTGATTCTTGTGCCAAAGAGGAACATGGTATTGTACCTTGATTCTCTACTCAACAAAAATTACGACTTCACCCTTCTTAAAGGAATAGTCGACAAGTATGTTCATTTCTTCCGCACATAACTCTATTGTAGTCTTTCTTCGTTTGAAATGGACAAGGATAACTTTTTTGAATCATGTAGTGCGTTCATCGGCTATGTTGCCGAGGGAGGTTTATACAAGGGAACGAGCGCCACACTGACTCATAGGATGCGATTTCCGGTACGCGCTACAACACAATAATCATATATCATACTCCGTAATATTGTGTCTCGAACTGACTGCACATATATATGTAACTCTATTTTTGCAGTGCCGCCAGCAAAAACGAGATCACCTATGCGCATTCTACGTATGCTATCATATGCAGCTATTGATTGCTTCTAGGACGTACGATCCCCAGGTTTGTCAATCTCGTAATAATTATCTCCTAATTATAAATTTAAATATATGCTTACTACTTTACTCCTGCTAGCGACAGGGCTTGAACATAGAGTTAAATGCACTCGATATGGACCAGGTCATGCACATTCGATGGGAGCTTTGTGGCTTCATCAAGGCAGACATAGTTAACACCACCGGAGAGTTTCACGCCGTCGACACCGATGAACGATCTCGAAACAATTGATTCAATATTGTAATTCACTTTGACGGGTTGTAATTCAATTTGTAACTCTAGCGACAATGTATACTTGAAACATTCTTTTGTAATTGATTTTGAGTTAAATGACCACTTTGAGTTGTCAACAATTATCTGTGATATGTTTCTGTTTGCTAGTTTTCAGAGGGCGTGGCTAGCAATTCTTGAGGTTAGCTGAAAATATGATAAAAATTAATTAGGACTAAATACTTATCACAGACGGTTCTAATCACGAACCGCTGCAGGATATCTGATATCATGAGGCGGTTCATGGTTGGAACCGCTTTGTGATTCTCAGATATCATAGACGGTTCCAACCACGAACCGTCAGTGATATTAGAATCGCTGCACGGTTCGTGGTTGGAACCGTCTGTGATAACCGTCTGTTATCACAGACATAAAATTTTAGACGGTTCAAAAACCGTCTGTGATGACTGTTACGAACCGTCTGTGATGAGCTTTTCCGTAGTAGTGATTGGTTCACTGCAAATGATATTACTATGATCGATTTAATTGTAGTATTCTTGGTTTGTACTTCTACTACGGTTTGAAATTTCAAAAGCTTCGGAGCTAGCTAGCCCAAGTAATCCTTGCATGTCTTCTGTTAGCACAAAGACCGGGATCACACGCACTTTGTGGACGCGCACTATCACAAGTGGGAGTTGATGAACAACAAAGAACACGCACAGAGTTTGCGACGCCGCAAACTGCCAAGCGTCGTTTTCTGCTTTCTCGTTATTGACTCGCTCAAGATTCAACAGACCAACAAACTACATAAATAGACATGCTATGGTGGTCCGCTATCGGCGCCACGTCTAAACGTGTGCACAACTACTAAATCCTGCATGCAACCAGATAACACAAGCACACGGTCAATCACTTCTTACTCCAAGCCTCCTCATAACTCGCCACTGAGCACTACTACCATGCCTACATGCAAGCACTATTCAAGACACGTCAACAGTGAAAAGACTCAAGGACAACTTGGACACGTCCATCCCAATGTATAGGTCCATGCAGGGGCGGGCCGCGGATCAGCCACTTTTGGCCCAAAATTAGGTTTTTTATAATTTTATTCAAAGATTTTCATCTGGCATTTTGATCATGGGCCTCGAGTCATTGCACTAGGGTCCCGAGGCCCAACTCTGCCCCTGAGTCCATGCAAACTCAATTAACATTAACATGCAAAACACGAGGACAATAAGATTAACACAGCATTATTTATATTTATACACACACACACACTTCTAAGAGTATGTACTCTCACTTGCAATATACCACTTAAACGTACATATTATACTTCCTTATCACTTTCAGTATACTTAAATACCAATTACAAGATATTCCAATACGACTTGATTAAAAAAAATTCATTAGAGCCCTTTGTTTTTGCTATACACCTTTTTCATATATAAAAAAGTATATACATAAATTTTGCTATAAAAAGTGAAATTTTGGTATCATCATACGATTTAAGTAGTATATAAGAAGTGGGAGTACGTACTCTCATGAGTACCATACTATTTTCTTATATGTATTTATGTGTGTGTGTATATATATATATTAAAATGATGTTATATACTGGTGAACTCTAGTACTACATATCCATACTATCAATATTGCATGCGGATGTGTGTAGTGGAGGGAGAGAAAAAGTGATGGGAGTTAAAGATTGCAATGCTCATGCTACTAGATGAATGGTGGAGATGTGAGTTCCATGCCACGCCAAAACTCCATCATATACATATAGGACTACTATTCTCATATACATGTGTGTGTTGTGTTGCCATGCAAGTTCTTGCTAATGCGCAGTAGATGACTTGGCACCAAGAAGGGAACTATTTGCATGTGAAGTTTGAAAGTTGGCGTCGCCGACACTGCTTTTCAAACATGTACCGATGTACGGAGTACTGCTGGCGACCAGTGTGTCGAGATCATGCCAGATCGGTTTTCACGGTGCCATCACCAAAGGGAAAGATACAAGGGGAATAGGCCAATCAGGTGTGTGCTGCATGCTTATTATTGTATACCAGTACATGTAAACGCTTTAGAAATGTCAGACAGACAGCTAGTGGACAGCAGTACACTACTGTACTGCTGATGTCTGATGTCTCCCAGCTAGTTGCTAGTACAATACAGTTTGCCAAACACCAACAAAAGTCGATAGTGAGAAAACGTTAATTCAAACAATCACTGTACCTGATGGACGCCACACTTCTGTGTCGCAAGCAACTAGCTGCGGCAATAGCAACGCCTCGCAGAAAATGAAACCAAGCCATTCTGGCGTTGCCTTTCCTGCAGTGTGTTAACCTCATCTGTGCTTGCGACGGCGACGCAGAGTTCACTTTACAGCAATAAGATCTGCTAACATATAGCGCAAACCCATATTCTTATTTACGCCTGACTCGGAACACATGAGCATTCTGTGTTGTAACCAGGCCTCAGGTCCATTTTTTTTAGGAACTGAGCTTGGATGAGGCTGTACGCCCCCACCACGCAGGTGCAGATTTATCAGCCCTTCAGTTTCGGCAGTTCCTGGGTTTGCTGACGACACATCAAGATAGCTTTAGAGAAGTTCCACGGCGATCACAATTAAAAAATAACGTCATATTCAGGCAAAACAAGGCGACTAACGTACACATCCTCGCCCTCTAAGTTGGAAAATTATGTACTTAACTTGCGGTTTGCCCAGGCTTTATTACTAGCATATTGTTCCGCCTTCGTGTGTTCTATTTTCTTAGGCCCATATTTTTGGCACCCAAGTAAATTTGTTGCCCGGAGGGGAGAGGGATGGAGGTGTTTGTGCGTGTGAAGAGAGAGAGATTTTTCTCTGTCAAGCAAAAGCATGAACGCCGAATGGGGACAGCGGAGATGGAACAGGCCAGAACATGCGCCAACCTGGCTAGCTATAGCTAGCGAACGCCGCAGTACTTGACACTTCGATTTAATAGGTGCAGGAGCTAGTGCATGTACGCCGCAGTACTTGACACTTCGATTTAATAGGTGCAGGGGCTAGTGCATGTACGAGCTATGGGATCGAATATCGATAGCTAGTACATGTACGAGCTATGGGATCGATTTCACCTGGTACGTTGAGATCTCACTGGACCGTGCATGCATGGACGTACACGTCGGTTTGGCCCTATCCACTCTAACCAAAACGGGTACGTACGTATTGAGAAATGATTGAGAGAAAAAAAAGATCTTCTTTATTCTTATCTTGCATATGTATTTATACATGAAGAAGGGGTAGCAAAAAAGTAAAAGGTGTCATGAAAGGGTGACAATAAAGTAAAGAGTGTAAGTTACAAACAATGTTTTGCACATTGGGCATTGTTTCACAACACTCCCCCTTGGCCAATGTGTCTTCATATGATCTTCTAATTCATCATCTTGGAAAAACTCCTCCAAAAACCCTGTAGGAAAAAATATGAGGAGAACCGATAGAATAGATATGCCATGAAAAACTCCTTTAAAACCCAGTGGGAAAATTTAAGGAGAAAAGTTGATATGGCATATATCTGTTCATATCTTCCTAAAACCCCTGTGAGAAAAAGAGATATATTGTGGATATCGTGAGGATATGTGCACGATCTCAAGATGATGAGTCAATTGGCAATGACGTTGTTGGTTTGCAAAATCTCGCGTTTTCGGGTTTGCTCCAAGCCTGTCAGACCACAGGCGGTCTGACCGGTGGTGTCGGGCGGTCAGACCGCCCGTGGAGGAGTCCGACCGGCCATGGTGGCCGGTCCGACCGCCATATTAAAAATGGGTTTTTGGAGCTGATTCAAAAATAGGTTGTGTAGGCAAGTGAGGGGAGTCTCCTGGATGTAGTCCCATCATTTTTGGAGCTCCCAGTTAAAAGTTCTATTCAGTTGAAATTTCCAGAAGGTTTCAGAATTTCGGGCTGAATTTTTGGCTAAGTCTTTTTGACCGGCCCGACCGCCGTTGTGGGAGCGGTCGGACCGGCCTGGAATCGGTCGGACCGGCCTTGTGGGGCGGTCAGACCGGTATTGACTTGGAGGTACCCAAGTTTGCATTGAGTTGATTTTGATTGTGTTTATTGTATGAACTTCAATGCTTTATTGTTGTATATTGCATTGCGGAGCTGACGTGGGTCAAGTTGTGAAGAACTTGTTCCGGAAGCGGTTTGTTTGTCTATTCTTTGTGGGTGGCTTGCGTGTCAACGGCGTCAGCGGTGAGTGGATCGGGACTACGCTTGGAGAGCCGAGGTCGAGCGATCATGGATACTGGGTGGTCGTGTGACTCAAGCATGGTGCGAGATGGGCAAGATGGATCGAGCGGGTGGTTGGTGCGGTTGGTTGGATCGGTGGTCTTGATATCGGTCAGAGTCTCTGGGAGGTTCAGATGGGATTCGGACAAGAGAGGCTTGGCGACGTGATGAGGACCACTGATCAACCTACACGTGGTGAAGCAGGCGATTGCTTCAGTAGTTATGTGTGTGTGGGTCCCATGTGTTTTTGGGTCCCAAAAGTGAAACCCTAGCTCTCTAGTATAAATAGAAAGGGGGGGAGATGGAAAACCCCCTTAAGCACTCATTTGGCATTCTTCCTCATTTTCTAGGGTTTGGAGGAGAGGAGAGGAGTTTCTAGGGTTTGGAGTGTGCTCCTTGTGTGAGCTCTTGCCCTCCTTGTTGGAGAGGCTTTGTAAGCATCTAGTGTGATTAAACAATCTTGTGATGCTTAATTGAAAGATCATTTGCTCCCTTTGTGCTCTTCCCCCTTTTTGGATGATTTTGGTGCTTCCTTGATTCAAAGGTTTATGATTGGTCCCTTTGACTATTTTATCTTGCTTTGATGTGTGGGGATACTCCTAGAGTCATCTAGATCATCAACCCCCACGAGCAAGTCTTGAATCAAGATTTTCATATTTCTAGGGTTTGTGCACTTCTTTGTTAAATCCTTGAGAGATCGTTTCCGCGAAGTGGATCTGAAGGATCGTCGCTAGAAATAGGTCTCCAATATCATTAGGGAGGTGTGCTCGAAATTTGGTCAAGTTTCATTGGTTGAATCAAAAGTTGGATCAAATTTCGTTTTGGATTTGGGTTGAGTTTTTCAGTTCTGGACTGAACCGGTCAGACCGGAGTTGCAACGGCGGTTCGACCTTGCGTGTTCAGACATTTGTCTTGCCGGTCGAACCGTTGTCACCGTCCGACCGCCAGATTAGTTGCCGTCGATCATTGGTTGACCGTCGGTCAGACCGCCAGTACCAAGTTCAGAACAGTGAGTTCTTTTCTCCATTTGTGTCGTATGGTTGAGGGGTTTATCAAATCCAACACAAGGCTTCCACTGTGCGCTTACCGATCTTCTTAGCTTTCATAGCTAAATGAGTAAAGTTCGTATTGTATTTGATTTAGGCGAAAAAGTTTTGAAAGCGCCTATTCACCCCCCCCCCTTTAGTCGCTTTTACGGTCCTACATATATTAATGATTGTGTTGTCATATTGCCTCATTAAAAACCTTGATGAGAAACTCATAAAGAAAAAGAGTACAATATTTTATCTGAACGGGTTGAGTCTTAGGAGATTTCTCCCCCTGACATCTGCAAATCACGTAGTCTTCGCATACCAATTCCATGAACACATTTTTGGAATGCGGAAGTTGGTAATGACTTGGTAAATAAGTCTGCGAGGTTATCACAAGACTTAGTTTGCATAATAGTGATTTCCCCACTCTCTTGCAATTCATGTGGGTAAAATAGTTTAGGTGCAATATGTTTTGTGATATTACTCTTTATGTAACCCGTTCGCATTTGAAGAACGCAAGCAGCATTATCTTCGTAGATAATGGTAGGTGATGAAATAGCACCTATATCACATGATCATTGTATGTGATTAATCATTCTGCAAGCCATACACATTCACGTGATGCTTCATATAATGCAATTATTTGAATGATTAGTGGATGTAGCCACTAGGTGCATTTGAAGACTTTCAAGAGATGGTCGTTCCACCGTAAAAACACAAAGCTGTTTGAGATCCGGCATTATGGGGATCGATAAATAGCCAAGATCAGATATCCTATTAAATCCATATTTTTATTCTTTTGAAAGAATATACCGAGATCTTTAGTGCCTTGAAGATATCTAAGGATATTCTTCACTCCTACCCAATGTCTTTTGGTTGGAGTAGCGCTGTATCTAGCAAGTAGATTTACCGCAAATGCAATATCCGACCGGGTGCAATTTGCAAGGTACATAAGCGCTCCGATAGCACTGAGATATGGAACCTCGGGTCCCAATAGCTCTTCATTGACATCTCGGGGTCTAAATGGATCTTTTTCCCTGTCTAGAGATCGAACAACCATGGGGGTTTTCGATGGATATGCTTTGTCCATATTGAATTTTTTCAAAATTTTCTGGACATAGGCTGATTGATGCACTAGAATGCCTGTATGAAGGTGCTCAAGTTGTATACCTAAGCAAAATTTGGTTTTACCCAAATCCTTCATTTCAAATTCCGTCTTAAGATGATTGCGTGCTTCATCTATATCTTGTGTGTTACCAATGATATTAAGATCATCAACATACACAGATATAATGCAAAATCCTGTTGAGGATCTTTTTATGAATACACATGGGCAATCATCATTGTTGGAGTATCCCTTTTTGGTTAGGAACTCACTTAGTCGGTTGTACCACATTCTACCCGATCGCTTCAAGCCGTATAAAGACTTGTTCAACTTTACACAATACATATTGCGATTTATGTTTGGATTCGAATTGAAATTCCATCGGGAACTTTCATGTATATGTCCGAATCGAGTGACCCATAAAGATATGCAATCACTACATCCATCAACCAAAAGCTAGATGATTTTTAGCGCCAATGAGATTAAATATCGGAATGTTATTCCACTCATTACTGGAGAATATGTTTCATTGAAATCAATGCCGGGTCTCTGCGTGAACCCTTGTGCTACAAGCCTTGCTTTGTATCTCACCACCTCATTGTTTTCATTCCGTTTGCGGACGAAAACCCATTTGAAACCGACAGGGAATACTTTGGGAGGTGTATGTATCACATTGGTGAATACATTTCTTTTATTGAGCGAGGCTAACTCCGCTTGAATTGCATCCTTCCATTGGTTCCAGTCCGAGCGCTGTTTGCACTCTGCCATGGTCTTAGGATCTGGATCATTTTGAAGATTGTTTGCAATTGTTGTGGAAAAATAAATGTCGACAATTGTAGTCTTACGATCATATGATTCTCCAGAATCATTATAGTTAGTGGAAATTTCTTGGACCCCTGATGACTCAATGTTATTTCCCAAAACATTTGAGTCGGGGTATTCCGATGTCCCAGGATCAGTGATTGAGTGCACTGTTGATCTAGGTTCAAGGATCCTTTGGTGTCTATCAACTTGAGGTTGATCTGTATTTACATTCTTTTGTTTCCTTTGTCGCTTGTTAGAAGCTTTATCCGCCATTTGTGCCGTACTTCTCCCCATCTTATTTTGAACTGGGAGTTGAGTGGTATTTTTCGGTACCTCCACTCTTTCAGGCACATTTCTTGCAGGATTATAGGATTTTGTGACACCTTTATAATCAGTAAATGCATCTGGCAGATTATTTGCAATGTTTTGCAAATGAATAATTTTCTGAACTTGAAGTTCAGTCTCTGTAGTACGTGGAGTGCAGGCGAGAATGCCTTGAACATTCCAATTAATTTCCTGGCATTCAGTTTGGTACTTATTGTCTCCCCCTAATGCCGGGAAATGCTCCTCATTGAATATGCAATCGTGTCGTAAACAGGTCCCTGTTAGGGGTTCGAGGTATTTTATGATTGACGGTGATTTATACCCAACATAGATCCCAAGTTTCCTGTGCGGTCCCATTGAGGTAGGCTGCGGTGGTGAGATCGGTACGTATGTAGCGCAACCGAACTTTCGCAGATGGGAAATATCTCGTGGATTTCCACGTACTAATTGTAGCGGGAAGTGCTATGATATGCGCTGGGCGCAATTGTATTAAGTCGATGGCGTGTAAGATCGCATGACCCCAACATGATGTTGGTAAGTTGCAATTCGTAGTAATGGTCGTGCAATGAACTTGATTCTCTTGATAAGAGATTACGCTAAACCATTTTGTGTATGAACATATGGAGCAGTGTTGAACTTGTATCCCAAGAGCCATACAATAATCATTGAAGGCATAGGATGAAAATTCAGAAGATTGTCCATTCGAATTGATTGAATTCGATATTCAGGATGATGTGCTCGTAATGGGATGATTTTACCAATTAACTTAGCAAATGCATGGTTTCGTGTGGATAAAAGACACACATGTGACCATCTAGTAGATGCATCAATGAGAACCATGAAGTACCTAAATGATCCACACAATGGTTGTATAGGACCACATATATCTCCTTGAATGCGTTCAAAGAATTTAAGTGGTTCAGCTCTGATTTTAAGATAAGAGGGTCGTAAAATCAATTTTCCGGTTGCACAGAAGTGCATACAAAATCGAGGATTAGGAAATTTTGTTTTGAGATATGTATGACCAATAGAATTGCTAATAATTTTCCTCATCATTCCAATGCCTGGGTGGCCAAGGCGATCATGCTATGTTTGGAATGTATTAGTATTTTGGAAAATTACTTTGTACGCAATATATTGAACGGATTTGATGTATGTATAGTACAATCCGGAGTTTAAAGATGGAATTTTCTCTAGTACTTGTTTGCCATATCCGTTATTTTTGGTTAAGAGTAGATATTCCTCTTTGTTGTCACTTTGGGTTTCAATATGAAAACCATTCTGACGGATATCTCTATAACTAAGTAGGGTACGTGTTGAATCGGGATACAAGAGTGCATCCTCAATCTCCAATTGTGTACCCATAGGGAGAGTGATAGAAGCGCGACCAGAGCCTACTATCGTTGCATCGCGTCCAGCGATTGTTAAAATATTTCCTTTTCTCCTTGTAAGGGTTAGAAAATATTTTGTGTCCCTAAGTATAGAGTTTGTGGTACCGCTATCCACAAGGCATAATTCCTCCTCCATTGGATTGACTCCAAAATCTATATACACAAAGAAAAGAATTTAATAAAATTCTCGAAGTAATATATAGAATACATACAAACTTTATTTTGCAATATCGAATATGTTCGATATATGATTGTAGCATACAAGCTTACAATATAGATGACAACATTATTTATATTACAACATAAAAGTACTTAGAAGCTATGGAACTAGGAGTCTATTTGAGATCTCCAAACATGTCTTGAGAATGAAATTCTTCAAGTGTATCCTCGGTGCACATGAGATCATCCTTCTTTGTAGAGGCACATGTGTCTTTGAGTTCTTGAATGAACTTTTAAGAACATCCGGCTTCTTCATTGTTGGATGTGAGATTGAAGTGTGCTTCAAATCTCTTCTGTTGAGCATTCTTGCCTTGAGCCAAAGACTGGAGGTAGAGGTTCACAAGATGCTTCGGGGTGTCGGCATTTCTTGGTAGGATGGTTGTAGCAACCACACTTTTGACAAATCTCCTTTTTGTCAATTTTCTTACCAAAATTGCCTTTACCTTTCTTGAATCCACTTGATTTTTGCTTCATGTTGCGTTTGTGTTTACCTTTAAAGTTCTTTGAATGGTCTTTTGAACCATTGAACTCATTGTTATTTTGATTAGCATGAACTTGAGAAGTGGAGCGGCCCGATGGGGCGTTCTTGATTATTCTTTAAAAGAAGTTCAAGATGTTTTTCTCTTCAAGTAAAGTATGCATAAGATCAAAATAAGTTTGGTAATTCTGACAAGACGCCATTCTTTGCTTTGTAGGGACCTGTCGGATGGGAGCATTGTAGAGAGTCTTCTCTATTTTATCCGTGATCTGTTGGTTCCTTCTCACAAAACCGCATTTAGAGCAAATAGTATGAAGGGCATGGTTATAGTCTCCAAGCTGCTTTGAAATCTTGGAGTCTAAGATGTGCCCATTCATGATTAGCCTCGTAAGATAACAACTTTCTGCATTGCATATCTATTTTGAGGGCTATCCATAAAGTAAGTGGATTCTCCTCATACATATATTCCGCCTTTAAATCTGGATGTATGTGATTCCGTATTATGTTTAAAACAGAATATTCCACAATATCCGGAGGAATTTGATCTGCGGGAGGATTAAATATCACCCTTTCCAACCCACGTGTGGTGAGGTTGATCTTTAAGTCCATAGCCCATGTAGGGTAATTGGTACCATCGATAGCGAGCGGCTCAAAATCTTTGGTAGCCATTTAAAACCTACATGAAAAGTACACCATAAATAATTAATTTACATGAGGTAAATTAATGTGTATGGTATTGTTGTAATAAAATGCAAAATATGTGGAAAACAATATGAGTATTGTATTCCAAATGAATATATATACCCAAATTAAATATAAAGGGTGGTTATATTTATAATACCGTATAATCACAATATTGGTGGTGAACACCAATTTATTGTATGGCATAGCGTACAACTAAATGTAGCAAAAAGGGCTATAAATTGTGATATTATGGTATTTATGTTAGGTATAATATTTCTTCCCCGGCCGCGCCATGCGCCGGCCATGCCTGTAATACCCCGGAAACGAAAAGAGTAAAGAATCGAATCGAGTAATTTGAATGGAAGCCGGGGAAAGAAAAGATAATTAAAGGAGTAGAAATTCCTGAAAAATAGAAGGGGTTTTCCATAAACTCTCGACAACTGGGCACTGGGCCACGGCCCAGAGGGGCCCATGTGGTGGCCGGCCATAAGGGGGGGGGGGTTCCCACCCCCCAAACCCTAAACTCCACATTTCTCTCCCCCTCCCCCCTTTGGAGCAGCCGCCCCCCTTCCCCCTTGCTGTGCGCCGTCTTGTACGTCGATTTTGGATAAGTTGCGTTCGTTTTCTGTCCTGTCCATCTCTTAGAAAGTTGTAGGTATTGTTCTTAGCTTTCCATATCCATCGAGATCATGTGATTCCGCTTTACGGTTTAGGAGATATTATTTTTTTAGTGCGCGCTGTTCTGTCTGTCTGACGAGAAAGATCTGTCGGCTTGATCCTAGGTTTTGATTTAGTTAGAGGCATTTCCAGAACATCCACCCAAATAAGTTATTGTATCCCATTAAATTATCTTTCAAAGATGATAAAGATCATCTCCATTGGATCTGTATAATGAAAGTTATGATATTTTCTTTACCACTGTTCTGAATTCTGAGCAGATAAATGTTAGTGTTTTCATCTGTTGTTTAGACTACTGTAGAGGCCGAATCTGGGGTTTTTCCCTTCTAGAGTTTTATTCCTGGGAACGTTAGCTTTCTTTTGGCACCGAGATCAGGAAAATCCGATCTGTAGTTTGGGAGATATGAATTTTTGATTACGAACTGTCCGGTCTGTATGAAAACTGAGGTCAGTAGGTTTGTCCCTCGGTTTTGTTCAAATTAGGGGCCGAATCAGAACCTTAACCCAACTAAGTTATTTTATCCCTTAAAATTATATTTCCAAGCTGATAAGAATCATTCTCATTGGGTCAATAGGTTGAAAGTTACGCCGTTTTCTTTATCTCTAATCTGTATTCAGACAGGCGTAGATGGGTTGTGTTTAGCTGATAATTAGCCCTCTGTTTTGGCCGAATCGGGATTCCGCCAACTAATGTTTTGTAGCCTGGGCTGTTAAGAGTAGTTGGGCACTGGTTTCAGGTCTTTTAGATTACAGATAATTAATGGTGATTTTTCTAGTATCGCTGCCAGTTTAGCGGTAATCGGTACATTGGGTAAACTTGGTAAAATTGATCCGTTGTTTGTGTGGGAGAGATAGAGGGATGGAAGGGCTCTTGTAGCAATGTCATACTTTTTCTAGTATCATTGCCAGGTTTAGCGGTGTCGGGCTGTTGGGTAAACTTGGTAAAATTGATCCCGTTGTTTGTGTGGGAGAGATAGAGGGATGGAAGGGCTCTTGTAGCAATGTCATACTTTTTATTCTTATTTCGATTATACATTTGTTTAGGCGGTGAGGCGGTGAGTGGAGGGCATATTCGTGTCCTCCTATTACGTCACATCGCGGAAGGCAAAATACCCTATCTTTGTTTGGTGATGTTTTCAATTGTTTGCTTGATGTTGGGATAAATTGTGAATGCCTTTTCTATCCATCCGATGTTTATTTCATTTCAAGAAGATGATTCTTGTGATTAAAGAATTAGCATTCATTTCATGGTTGCATTCCATTACATGTAACTAACTTGTGTGGCATTCTTGATATATTACATTGTGTGGGAATGCATACTTATACTTGTTTACACTGTTGTTGAATGCCATGTGCCTTTTCCACTAATGTGTGATATTCATTCATACCATGAGAAATCATCATGTTCATTCATAAAATTCATTATGACCACGGAAGTGGATTCTTTTTGGTAAGTCCCATCAATTCCAGTATGGGCATTTGAAAGACCCATCAATTCTAGTATGGGCATTTGAAAACCCATCAATTCCAGAATGGGTACGTGTGATCCACCATTCCAATGTGGGCCACGTTGGACACCGTATGAAACATTCTTCATACGGTAACTTTAAGTGAACACCGACGGGTGTTACACTCGCTATCCAGTATAAGTCGTGATTAGTCCATTCCTTCAATACATTCTTTCATTCCATCCATTCATGTATTCATTCCATTCAATCATATATGTGTTCCAAGATTTGTTCGTAATTCAAGCTGGATTGTGTTGTCCACTCTATGTTTGATTATTCTTGTATGTACTTGCTTGAGTCTTGACTCACCCTTGCTTTGTATGTTTTAATTAGGTAATTGAGGAGAAGACAAGATGATTTGGTGGGGTAGTCCCAAGACTGCGCACTTCACTTTTATCCAACGAATAATTATTATTACCTTTCAGTCAAGCCAACTTGTTAAATAAATTTCCGATTTTTAATAATCCAACTTTGGTATTGCTTGACTGCTCGTGGTATTATAATCTGTTTATCCGTTCTTTTCCATGAATCGGTGATCGTTTATTGTCATTCTTTAGAAATTATTGTTGATTGAATCTGTATAATCCGACTTGAATGCTATTCTTAGTAGTTTGATAGTTTTGTGTGACATCTTAGCTTCCGAATAGCGTGGTGTTACAATGCCGAAGTTCGCTGAAGCGCCGGTTTTGTCTTAGCTCCGGCGCCATCTGCCATGCTGCCATCTTAGAAGCGCTTGCAGCCCGGCCGATCGCTCTCGGCCAGCGCCATCGCCGGTCATCTTGGCTTTGCCGCGCGCCGAGCTTCCTCCTTCGATTTATGTGGATGAAAATGCATCCTCTGCGGAGGATGCTTGTATGGGGGTGCAGATCCGAAGACCGGGACGGCGGTTAGCCGCTGCGGAGGCATGCGCCGGTCGCCGGTAAGGTCCATAGCGTGGGGCCTTTGCCGGTGGGCAAACGCCGTGCGTCGCCCATGGACGACGATGAGCATTCTGTGTTGTAACCAGGCCTCAGGTCCTTTTTTTTAGGAACTGAGCTTGGATGAGGCTGTACGCCCCCACCACGCAGGTGCAGATTTATCGCCTTTCGGCAATTGCCTGGGGACACGTCAAGATAGCTTCAGAGAAGTTCCACGGCGATCACAATTGAAAAATAACGTCATATTCAGGCAAAACAAGACGACTAACACATCCTCGCCCTCTAAGTTGGAAAATTATGTACTTAACTTGCGGTTTGCCCAGGCTTTATTACTAGCATATTGTTCCGTCTTCGTGTGTTCTATTTTCTTAGGCCCATATTTTTGGCACCCAAGTAAATTTGTTGCCCGGATGGGAGAGGCATGGAGGTGTTTGTGCGTGTGAAGAGAGAGAGATTTTTCTCTGTCAAGCAAAAGCATGAACGGCGAATGGGGACAGCGGAGATGGAACAGGCCAGAACATGCACCAACCTGGCTAGCTATAGCTAGCGTACGCCGCAGTACTTGACACTTCGATTTAATAGGTGCAGGAGCTAGTGCATGTACCAGCTGTGGGATCGATTTCACCTGGTACGTTGAGATCTCACTGGACCGTGCATGCATGGACACGTCGGTTTGGCCCTATCCACTCTATTCAAAACGGGTACGTACGTACGCACGCATGCACGATCAGTGCATCAGCGCGACTCAAACCGATCAACAAGCACGCACGTACGCACGGGCGCTCCAGCTAGCCAGCAGCAATCTAAATCGTGTGTTGGAACACGTGTATTTTGCAAGAGTTTTATAGGGAAATAGAAATTCGGGGAAAATTCCGCAGGGCATTAATAGGATAGAGCCGGGGGCCGTCTGATTTGGAACGTACGGCCTCCTTTGACCAGCCGGCACGGTCCATCGATCAATCCAACAAAAGGACGACGTACAGGAGAGGCACAGGAGAACGAATCCACGGCAGGATATGATGCTGCTGCATGTGATCGATCGATCGATTGATGCATGGGCCATGCACGCACGCAGGCGCGGCAGTGCAGTACTTGCACTACTCAACGTCACTGTGCACGTACTCGCACGCAGCGTATAATATTTGTCCTGTGCAAGTATGCAAAGGCGTCGACGACCCAACACACGTACAGTTGCGTCCATCGTGGGTTCGTCGGGTGGCCATCCTGTCACTGAAAGCATGGGCAGGAGGGGCTAGACCTTGCGAGTTTTTGGCCCAAGCGGTATGGTTTTCGTTGGTAACAGTTTGTAAAAATGGTAGCACTAGCCATCGCGTGTAACGATTTTAGACTGCAGTAAGAATGGAACAACACGATAGGACGCAGGTGGTCACGTACCGCGTTTAAAAAGTGTTATAATTTCCTTCCTAATCCGTAAAAGGAACCTGTATCTGTGCAAATATGCTTAATCACTAAATAACAGAATATCCTCCTGTGGTATGTGGTCTCTCTTGTCCCCCCCATGTTGTTCAATTTCTGCTACGTTCTGAGAACGCTACAGGTAACACGCGACGACTGACTAACCTGCTGTGGCATCAATTTTATAATTTTATTTGATAAAAACTACTTTTACTATTACGTATGAAAAACATGCCAATCTAGCCTAACACCGCATCTCTCAGTCGGTTCCAGGTCACTGGATGATCGATAGATGTTAATTTGTTTAGCCTGCCTGACTGACTAGACAGTCCATGTTCTTCTACCTTTACTAGTACTGTAGCACTGCGAACTGGTACTGTTAACGAAGTGCAAGTTATCTGGCATGTACTAGTTTTTACTGTCCTGGAGGTGACTACAAATTACAGTTGTGTACCAAAAATGTTCACCTTAGTTCAGAATTTTTACCTCAAATCAGTTTACACACCGCTTGCACCGCGATAACTTTTTTAAATTTCTGCAAAAACTAAAATGTTTCATGTCATATTCCTACGTTTTAACGGGCCATTAGTGCTGAAATTTTGCATATAGTACAAAGAATTGTTACAAAACTCCATCGCAAAAAAATAATATTAAAGAATTGTTGCAATACATTCAAACTAAGTTTTACAGGTTTTCAATACTTATTCGATTTTCACAGCATATAAATTATCGTGCTTGGTATTTAATGGCAATACCCAATACTTGTGTTAATTTACTACATTGTTTGGAAATTTTTGCGTCGTATTCCTTTTTTTTCTTTAAAGGGAAATTTACTTTTTTATTCCTCTTGGTATCTCTGTTTTCATGGAACTTTTGTATTCCTCCTTGAACAACTTTTGTTGTACTTTTTTTTAACCAATATGTCATATGTTGATATGTGATCCGAAATCTAAAGAGATCAAGGTCTGATTTGTTTTCGTCTTCGACTCGAGTCGGTTTTATGTCAGCATATATATATCTCTTGTAAGCTGCACGGAAAGAGTTCACGACTCATTAAAATATCTACATTCTGTAAACACTTTTTCTGATATAGTGAAGATCGCCGTCTTGCGTCCATAGTTTTTTTCGAAAGGGTTTTTCACGTAAAAATCGATGTCTCCTGATCTACCTTGTTATTTTCCTGTCAATTTGTAACAAGTGATATCAGAGCCACGTTCATTGCATGTTTTCAATCTATGGTTTGTTCGACATGACGTCATTGAAGTTTGATCTTCCCCTGCTAGATCGGGACACGCGATTCTCTTTGTGGCAAGTCAAGATGCGGCGTTATTGGCCTTGTCGATCTGGATGAGGCGTTGGATGGCTTCGGGAAAAAGGTAGCCAATACTTGGTCCGATGAAGAGAAGGGAAGGACCATAAGGCACTGTCCCAAATTCAACTTCACTTGCATAATAATATTCTACAAGAGGTGCTGAAAATCACATCGCCCAGTGTTCTATGGCTGAAGCCGGAAGAGATATGCAAATGATCTCACCAGCAAGATGCATCTCAACCAAAAATTGTTCTTACACAAGTTGCAAGGGGGAGGTAATGTGTTGAATCATTTGGTCTTGACCAGTCCGTAACTCCTTACGACCAGGTTCGACTAGCCTACGACTAGCTCATATTTGATCTCGACCAGTTCGTAACTCTTTACGATCATGTTTTGACCACTTAAAGATCATGTTCGACCAGCCTATGACCAGCTCGTATCTCCATACGACTAGTCTGTATCTGATCAAACTGAAATACCAGCTCTGTATTCTCTCTTTGCCTCACGATATCTGGTTGAACTCCAGGTGAGATGGTGTGTCATCCATGGACTGTTCAATACTTTCTTGATCGAGTATCAGATAACATCATGTGGTCGAAGTCTTCGACCACCAGTGGCATGGCCATGCACTTTCTTTATCTGACCACATCGAGGGGCCCAGAGATATATCTCCTGTTGTGTTAGGAGGGGCAAATCCCATATTCGACTAGTAACATTCCTCTGCATGTTTCATAGCATACCTGAAAACTACCTTTATAAGCGCCCGATTCACGAGTACCGTTTGACAACCCCAAAATGTACTCTTATACATGTAGAAAACTATACAGATCTCGGGTCTAAGGATTATACATCATCATTGCTAGAGACCAACTGATAACACACGAAATCATAACAACTCAGCAGTGTCTCAAGGTGGGTCAATCCAACACCAAGTTCTCTAATAGGTGTTCACATTATTGATTCGATATCCTTATATCCATGACCGGTAAAACATGGTCATTAGTCAAAACATGTGCTGGTCGATAGAATCACTTTGGTGTTCGATCGGTGACATACGACCAATGATACATTTAGAATGATATCATCATAAGTTAAAAGAGTTTCACCAACAAGTCACATACTTGTTAATCTTTATAACTGATGATTCCTTCAAGGAATAGAATAACACTTATTAGGTACCCTCTATTGCAATTGAAAATAAGACTCTAATTGAGGTCTGGCTTGGTTTCTCAGTAAGTTATTCAAAATTGAGAGTTTTTTGTTATACTACTTATGCTCATGTTGATAATGAAAAATTAGAGCTAGAGCTGTTAAGTGCATCTTTCTTGGTTATAAATTTGGTGTTAAAGGATATAATTTATGGAATCCCAAAACAAATAAGGTTGTGATTAGCATAAACGTTGTCTTTAATGAATCTGCTATGCTTCATGATAAACTACCTACTAATGTTCTTGTTGAGAATGAGTAGATTTCAAGTGTTCACGTGAAGCACTTTGTTGGTTCAGGTGACACATCAGATAAGGAAAATATAGTTGTTCATGATGCACCTATTGTTGAGCAGCAACCATAACGATCCATTGCAGTTGACAGGCCTTGGAGGGAGATTAATCCGCCCAAGAGGTTGATTAAAGAAGCTAATATCGTTGCTTATGCTGTAAGTGTGGCAGAAGAAATTGAAGGTAATATAAAACCTTCATCATATATGAAGCTATTAACTCTATTTATTACAATAAGTGGATAACTGCTATGCATGATGGGATGGAATCACTTGAAAAGAATGGCACTTGGAAATTTGTAAAATTACCAAAAGAGAAGAAGCTCATCCGTTACAAGTGGGTTTTCAAGAGAAAAGAAGGTATTTCTCAAAATAATGAAACAATGTATAAAGCAATGTTAGTTGCCAAAGGTTATAGCCAGATTTCAGGTATTGACTTTAATGAGGTTTTTCCCCCCTGTTGTTAAACATGGCTCAATTTGCACTTTGTTCAGTATAGTTGCTATGCGTGATTATGAGCTCCAGCAGTTAGATGTAAAAACTGTATTTTTACATGGAGAGTTAGAAGAAGATATCTATATGGATCAATCTGGAGGTTTCAATCTATATGGATAAATCTGATTATGTTGGTGATTTAGACAAGAGGAGGTCACTTACATGTTATGTGTTTACCATTGGTGGATGTGCTGTGAGTTGGAAAGCAAGTTTGCAGGCACTGTAGCTTCATCTACCACTGAAACAGAGTATATGACTATTTCTGAAGCATGCAAAGAAGCTACATGGTTGAGAGGTTTATGCACTGAGCTTTGTAGAGACACTTCTTGCATTACTATATTTTGTGATAGTCAAATTGTTATATGCTTTACAAAAGATCAGATGTTTCATGAAAGAACAAAACACATTGATGTCAGATATCATTATATTTGAGATGTCATTGCTCAAGGTAATGTTAAGGTATGCAAGATAAGTACTCATGATAATCTTGTTGATATGATGACAAAGCCAGCTCCAGTTACTAAGTTTGAGTTTTGATCAAGCTTAGTTGATGTTAAATTTTAGTTCAAAAGACTTTCGGCGCTCGGTGGTTATTTATTGTTGGAGAAGTTTTTTTTATATGCTACAAGGAGGGAATTCGTCTCAAGGGGGAGATTGTTGATATGTGATTCGAATTCTAAAGAGGCCAAGGTCTGGAGACGCGAAGTGTCATGTCTTCTTTTTCGGATTTGTTTTCGTCTTCGATTTGAATCAGTTTTATGCCAACATATATACCCTTTGTAAGCTGCACAAGAAGGGTTGACGATTCATTAAAATCCGTGCGTTTTGTAAGTATTTTTTTCTGGTATAGTGAAGATCGATGTCGTGCGCCTGTGGTTTTTTTTTCCCACAAATATTTTCCACGTAAAAATCAATATCTCCCTATTTTGAATCTACTTTGCTATTTGCCTGTCGATTTCTAACACCATCTCCAATTTGTTTCTTTTACGATATATGTAAGTGTATTTTATACATCATACATGCAAAAAAAAAAAAAAAACTTTGACTACTCATCCTATGTGGGACCGAAAGAAGTAGAAAAATAGAGATACAAAATGTTCGCATCTAAATGCTGTTTGCACCATATCCATCCACTTGCTTTAACTAAAAAAAATTAATGAAAGTTAACACTATTAGGGTGTTTGCAATTAAGGAGTTCTGAAGGAATTTTGCAGAGTAGGAACCCCTACATAATTTTTTCGTACAGGGGTGTTTCATTTGTGAAGGAGCAGCTACCAAAACAAAAAATCATTTAGGAAGCTCCTCTAATTTCCTACATATTTTAAAGGAAAGCAAACATTTACTCAAGCGTCATGGTAATTTTGTTTTTGAGAATTGAAAGGGTCTCTCTCTCTCATGCCTTCCACCAAAATCCCTGTATATTTTCTTGTGAAGCATTGAAGCACCTGTTTCTACTCAATACTCATTCATGTATTCTAAATTCTTGTGATATTCCACGTACCATATTCCACTAAAAAAAAGAAGAATTGCATGGTACTATATATGCTCGTTTCAACAAATAGTCCAAACCCAAATGGGCCTCAACCCATTTTTGTTCTTCTTTTTTTTCAGAAGAAGCCCATTTGTGAAAGTCTGGCCCGTGCCACTCTAGGGTCCGAAACAATGGACCTGTTGGCCCAGCCCTGGCTAATTCCGCTCTACGACCAGCCCACACCGCGCGCGCATGCAAGTGGACAGCTCCCTGCCTCTTTGCACGTTTTCCTCTGCGGTCTCTGCTACCACGTGCCAGGAACGAGATCGGGAAGATGCCGCCCGTGGTGCGCACGAGGAGCGTCTCGGCCGTTGCGCTACCCGGCAGCACGCCGCTCCCGGCGCCGGGCCGCCGTGTCCCGCTCTCCCCGTTCGACGCGTACTGGGTCGCGCTGGCCCCCGTCCGCCGCGTCTTCCTCTTCCGCTCCTCCCCGCCCCGCGCCCCGTTCCCGGACGTTGTCCGCGCGCTCAGGTCCTCCCTCGCGGCGGTGCTCCAGGACTTCCACCCCTTCGTCGGCGAGATAGCCTACTCGCCGGAGTCGCAAGCCCTGTCCATCGTCCTCCCCGAGGGCGAGGGGGGTGAGGGAACCTGCGGTGTCGCGTTCGTCGAGGCCGAGACGGACCTCGAGTTCGAGAGGCTCGTCGAGGAGGGCGCGGAGCACGACGAGGACGCACTCCGGCAGCTTGTACCGGACATCCGCCGGGACGAGCTCCCGGCCCCCGTGATGGCGGCGCAGGTACGCGTGTAGTTCAGTGCTCGCCGAGGTAGGTAAATATTTGTCCCTTTTTTGGGTGCGTTCTTGACAGTTTGAAACGTGTGGGTGCGCAGGTGACGGAGTTCATCGGAGGTGGCGGGGGTGTGGCGGTGGGGGTGGCGGTCCACCACGCGGCTGTGGACGGGCGCGGCCTGTGGCGGTTCTTGCAGATGTGGGCAGCTTCGGCGGCGGCCACCGCGGCCGGTGTAGAGGAGGGCGGGGTGGCGGTGGGGCCGGCGCCGCTGCACGACCGGAGGCTGGTGCGGTTCGGCGGCGACGACGAGCTGGCCGGGTTGTTCTTGCGGCAACTCGCGCCGGACTTGCCCAGGGTGAGTTGAAGCTTTCACTGCTTGACTTTACAAAAGTTATTAAAGCGAAATTACCACGCATGATCAATTCAAATGATATTACTACTAGTATGTAATATGTGCACAACCCATCCGATAAAAAAAAACAATTCAAACACGTAGGTGGTTTGAAGATAACTCGAAATTAATAGGCCCCATTTTGTCATGTAAAATTCGTGTTCCAAACAAACCCATAATTTTCACGGGCCATTTGAGATCTCTCGCTACGCTACCCGTGGGGATGAAAATTAAAAGGGAGCTCTACTATATTGCAGTCAAACGAATTCTATATGCAATTTTAGACTCTTTACTATAAGTATCCGTAAAACCGCAATTCTATCAAGTACGGTATCAACTAATTTGTACGAGGACCCATACAAATAGGCCATCAGAATATCATATTCTAGACAGTAAAGGGTGTGAGACAGACACCCTCGGAGGAAGAGCACTGAGCCGTGAGTAGTACTGAGCACCCAAATACTGAAATACCCAAATGAGGCAATGACCCATCAAGGCATCACGCCATCACCCACCCATTCCCAAATCCCAATCATCAAATTTCGCATGAAGCCATGAAGGGAGATCTGAATCTCAAAACTAGAGGAGTCTACTGGAGGAAATGGGAGCTACCGAGAGAATCGACGGGTGACGGAGTCCGAGTCGCCGGCTCGCCGCAGTCCGCGGCCCCGTGCCCGGCTGGTCGCCCACTGAGTCGCCTTCGGCAGTTCGACTGTGCAGCTCGTCCTCCATACCATGCCCTAGCCCTAGTCGACGATGCACCACGCACGCTCATGGACAGTGGAGCAGGGGCGACTGGGCGTTCAAGCCCGGCTGAAGGCCTAAAGCTAGCAAAATAGCATTGATTGGGCTGGCGCCCAGCTAGGCCATAGGTCCTTAACTCCTTTAAGCCACGGCCCACATGGCTCCTGGTGAGTTTCTTCAACCTCCGGTCCTCCACTCCACTCGTCGTCATCGCACCTCCAGTACAACCGTAGAGCTAGCTGTCACCGCCGCCGGTGCTCATGGCCTCATGGGTACAAGGTACTACTAGGGTTTGGTGGTGGGAGGGGGTGCGCGAGCACGAGCACCAGGGATAAAAAACCGGCGGTAATCGCCGTTACCGTCGATAACGGTTTACTGGTCGAACCGAAAAAAAAAGCGGCGAAATTTTTAAATTTTGAATTTGAATTTTGACTCCATAATGTCCTTCCCTAGTTGGTTTAGGCATTCTTATGCTAGATTATGTATTGAAACATTAGTTTTTAGTATATTTAGCACTATTAAAACATAAATGAGGACTTTTTATGTACAACTTGAAACACTTTCTCATTAATTGGATTGCATGCAACTATGAGAGAATTGGATTGCATCATTATTTGCTCAGGATTGGATTGATTCTTTAATCCTATACTTTCAAATCATTTAGTGACGCGATATGATTAATAAGAGATACAAAAAGTATTTGCTAATAGTTTGTTCAATGACACGGAGTTTCATATGTATGATTACTAGTATCAACTATGAGAAAACATTTTCTCATTAATATTTGCATTGTTCCAAATTTAAATTTCATAATTACCATTTTCACCATTTCCGCTTTTTCCGGTTTTTCGGTTTGACGATTCTGAAGCAGAATCGTCGCAGGTAAATTTCAATTCAAAATTCAAAATTTGAATTCGCACGGTTTTTTCGAAATTTCGAATGTAACGGCGGTTATGTTATCACTTCACGGGGATTTCATCCGGTACCGAGATTTCGATCCCTGACGAGCACCCACTAGCACTCACGATGAATTCACCGCTGCTCGCTGGTAGTCGTGGTTCAAGGTGTTGGTTTTTATTTGATTTGAAACGGGCAGGAACATATAAAAAGTAGTACGAGTGTATGACATTTGTCCATCAAGGCTTGAAGTCGTTGTCTTTAGGATGCTGTGAAAGGGAAAGGTGGATTATCTGTATGGATCATTGAGAAAATTAGAGATGGAGATGCCTCAACTACACATACATATTTCTTTAAAAAGAACTACACATTAGTCTCAGAATTAGCTGAGTTGGTGGTTTCGGCTGCTACTCACGGGACGCTAGGACACAAGTACACACGATCGGCTGGAACTCAAAGAAGATGAGCACCCGGGACGTTTTTTTTGGTGCTGCCTAACTTCACAGCATTTTCCGGGGTTTTCCTTTTCTTTTATTCTTACGGCTAAATTCATGGCCCGCGATCCCATAAGTAGCGACATAAGTAGCAGCCATGTGCCACGATCGAGCCGCTACATGTGGCGTAACTAGCGGCATAACTCAGCCATGCAAACAAACTGACGCAAGGAACGTTACAAGAAAACAAAGAACACAAAACAGCTCACAAAATTATTCAACGAACACACCTAATCCTTGATACATTTTTTTGATCTCGACGATGCAGATCCTTGTGTGCAGCTCCTGGAACTTGACGCGGTTCAGTGCCTTTGTCAGAATGTCAAATAGTTGCTCTTTGGTCTTAATATACTCCACCTCAACTTTGCCGTCTTCAACACACTCTTGAATAAAATGATATCGGGTGTCTATATGCTTGTTCCGATCGTGGAACACGGATTTTCTCGAGGAGTTCACGACTTGTTAACTTTGAACATGACACCGCCTACCTCTTCATTCTTCAAGTCGTGAGTAAGCGAAGCGAGCTAGATACCTTGGCAGCAGCCATTGTCACCACTGCATTGCCCCCCAGTCCCACTATGCCGCCTTGTCGAAGATGACATTGCGTGTCACGTGCATGAGCTTGCCGACATGATTGTAGACGTGATTTGCCTTGGCGCCAGGCTCGTAGCTGATGAACACCATCGGCGTGCTCCTGTCATCGAGTTTCTTCAGGTGTGGTTTCACCACTTTGACATAAGCGACGCAGCCGAAAGTGCGGAGAAAATGTACTGGAGGCTGTGTGCCATGCCACGTCTCGTACGACGTCATGCCATCGATGTTGCGAGTCAGGGCTTGGTTCAAGGTGAATACGGTCGTCGTAACCGCCTCACCCGAAAACATTGTCGGCATGCTCTTGATCTTCATCATGCAACTAACCATGGCTACCACCGTCTAGTTCCGACGCTCGATGACACTGTTTTGCTACGATAAGTATGGCATCGTGAGATGCCGCTGGACGCTGCAATCAACACAGTACTCACCGAACTCAACCGACGTGAACTCGCCGCTGCGGATCCAGATTGGATTGTGCCTGGTTTCCACCTCAACGCTGGTCTAGAACTGCTTGATCGCCACCAGCGCCTCGTCCTTTGTCGTGAATAAGACTAGCCACATGTAGCGGCTGAGCTCGTCGACGAGAAGCAGAAAATAATGTTTTCCACCTGGTGTGGCCGGCGCGATGGGGCCGCAGAGATCGTCGTGCATCAGATCGAGGACGTGCTCTGCGTGGTACTTAGCCTGCTCTGGGAATAGGGTGTCTTTGCTTTGCTTGACGAGGCACGTGCCGCAAATCTGATCGACTTGATCGACCTGCAGCAGGTCGTGCACCATGCCATGTTGCACCAGCTTTCACAGCGCCTAAAAGTTCAAGTGACCGTACCTGGCATTCCATCGCCACACATCGTCATCGCACCGCACGGTAGGCACACTGGTTGTGCAATGCTGAGAGTGAGCACATAGAGCCGGTTGCGAGTGCGGTTTACCCGAAACAAGTATCTGTATTTGTTGGTCGCGAATCGTGAGCACGCCGTCCTAGATGACCGTCTGGTAGCCGCTCACGTCGAGTACTCGAGGCTCACTATGTTAGCAGCGATCGTGAAATGTAGTACATCCTGTTAGCGCATGGTGCTCCCTATTCCCGCAGTGAGCAGGGGCGGTGCCACGCCCTCGTATATCCACCACCGAGTCGTCGCTGAACTTGACGAAGCTAGTGACGCCCTCGTCTATCTCTGCGAAGCTTGCATGGAACTTGACGAGGATCTAATAATCCTCATTTTATCTTTTATCTATAATTCTTATTATGGGTAAATATGATGTCACATAGTCCCCAGAAGTACCCTTTATATTTATAAGGAGGAGACCTACCAAGTGATTGTAAGATCTTCTACAATCACCCCCATAGTCGTAAGTCTTACTACGACTATGTCATGGTCGTAAGTCCTTCTCGACCACTACCTAGTCGTAAGTCCTTTTCGTCCATTACCCGATCGTAAGTCCTTCTCGACTATTGCGCGATCGTAAGCTCTACTACGACTTATACCCGCTCGTAAGTCATACTACGACCAAGTAAACCACGACCACCTTATAATCAAACCTACAAGCGAGTGGGTCCAATTGATTAAGGAATCCGAACGGTCCATACGCACTACTATTCTGCGTAGTAATAGTGCTTAAATACCCCATTACCTCTGAATAATAAGCGCGACGGCGTGAAGAAGCCAATACGCCGGTAATTCTCGCCATCATCGCCCATTCTTGGCTTAATTAAGGCGCCTCTTCCGCAGGACAAAACGGCTACTTCTTCACGACTATATAAAGTCAAGGAGAAACACAAGTACTGTTCTCTGTAATAGTCTTAGTTTCTTGCTTGATCATCGAGAATACGGTCAATACCATACACACACGGGAGTAGGGTTGTTATTCTCCCGGAGAAGGCTGAACACATCTAAACATCTCGTGTCAACCACTCTGCGTGATTTCATCTCTAGGAGACCCCGAATCAAATAATCTTTCGTAAGATCGGTTCTAATACACCGGCGGTTGGCGCCGACCGTGGGGATCTTCCGGTAATCTCTTGTCAACATACTCTCTTTTTCCAATCTCATGCAATCATGGCGGGAGAATGGAGCGAGGAGAACTGGTTTGACTTGGCGGTCTGCAGAGGCGTCGACATGGATGCGGTTTCGACTTCTGGAGCCGAGTGATGCATCCGTTGATGGTGATGTTGCCTCGGAGATCATTCTCCAGAAGCGATCCCATCAATGGAGTTGAGGAGGATCCTTATCCCCACAACGATCGTCCAACAGAGGAGCCAATTCCCTCAAAGGACAAGGGTCAATCGACGAACCGCACCCGGGAGGACTCACGACCGACGAGAGTTTTTCCTCCAAGTGTCCAAGTCCCCTCGGCGGTCCGACACAGTGAGACAAGTTCGAGAGCCACTATTCGAGGACTCCACCAACATCCGGTGATCCTCTCTCGGGGTAACTCGGAGAGGTGGGATCAAACACGCTTTTCACGCAAATTCGGCCGTCTCTCCGCAGATCTCATTTGCGGACGGAGACGCGATTATAACCTGAGTTCCCCTACGGAGGATTGCTCCAAGTCGCGGATGGTGTCTCTCGAGTACTCCTCAAGCGGGAGGCCTCGGCGCAAGTGAGAATCATCAGCAGGAGGTCTTCGTCCTTCCCACAAATCGTGGTCGACCTCATGGAGGCCGAGATCGAACACTCCCGAAGATCACACTGCGCGCCCCTCGTGGTAATGGCAAGGCACCACCGGTGAGACGTAACCAACACTACGATGAGCGAGAAATCCTCGACATTCTCGCACTCCACCGAGAAGGCCTCAAAGATCGGTGAGGGGAATTTTGAGGCCATCCGACGGAAGAAGATTGCGGCCGTAAGAATCTGTAGGGGCGCATTCAACATCGATCGAAGGAGGTGCAAGAACTCCGGGACATCAACGACTTGCTCGAAAATCCTAATCAAGAGCTTGCTCGAGCGCGAGGTCGATCTCTTTCTTTGAAGAGATTGCGCAAAGGCTTGAACCGTGATGATAAGACCGGAAGTACCTCGTCGACATCATTCGGTAGTCGTAGCAATCGACTTCCTCGACTACCGATCAATCAAATATTTCACCACGTAGAAATCGACACGGCCATAAGTCGCATCGATCCCTTACTCGAGAAATACATTTCGATTGGTGATGATCAAAGCCCCTCGGAGGTGATCATTCACCACTTCAACAAAGAAATCCATAGCGGATGGAATACGAGGAGTATTCCTCTCGTGGAGCCGAGACCTACTACGGGGCAGTCGACCACATGTTCTTGGTATCGTCGTATCGATCACTGGTGACATTAACCCTTCTTTCTGCAAAGAAGGCGTCAAGAAGTAATTCTGGGATCTTGGGCATTTTCGCCGACCTTGAGTAGTTCACGCCACCTCATTTTCGACCGGTGAACATGGAGAAGTTTGATGGATCTCAAAATCCCATCAAATTTCTTGAGATCTATACAACACCGTCCGAAGCGGCGGGAGGAGGAGAGCATGTAATGGCGAATTACCTTCCGATGTGCTTGAATGATCCGCTTCGATCGTGGTTATTAAACCAACCACTCGAGTCGATCTACTCTTAGCAACACCTCTGCGATCTTCTGAGCGAATTTCCAAGGCACATACAACCGCCGGAAAGGAAGGCGACTTGCCGGATAAAGCAGAACAATAACGAGACTTTGCGTCAATTCATCAAACACTTTAGTCAGGTTCGTAACTCAATTCTGGAAATTTCTGACTCATCTGTGATCAGGGCTTTTAAGCAAGGAGTCCGTAGTAGAAGGATAACGAGATGATATTGCTTTGAATCCTCCCAATCATTGTTGAGAGCTCTTGAGATGGCCGATCGATATCTGTTGCTTACGAGGCGGTCGAGTGGAACAACACTATTGATCGAGAAACGTACACTCCTCGAGAGCCAGGTGAAGTTGGTAAAGACAAGAAAGCAAAGAAGACCAAGAAGAAAATAAAGAGTCAAAAACTACAGACCAGTGGTTTCAAGGAGGTCTTGGCCGTGAAAGATAAAGAGCCCCGAACCACCAAGTCGTACCCTGATCAAGGCAAAGGTAAGCATACGATCGTAGGAGCGACAAACCAAGGTGGTGTCCTTTTCATAAAAAGGAAGGACATGACCTCCGCAACTGCCGAGTTTTCCAAAGAAAACTCGAGGACTACTACAACGGCAAAGAGCCACTCCCCACTCTCGAACAGGTAGGAAATACGAGTGGTCAAAAGTCATCAGATGATGAAGAGATGTCGTTCCAAGATCCGCAACATACCGTAAAGCACATCTACGGAGGATCATCGACATACGAGTCGAAACGACAACTCAAAGCTACCGGACGAGAGGTAAACTCTATAGATGCTCCTCTTGTCAATAACCTACCGAAGTGGTCGGAAGTTACCATTTCTTTCGAGAAGGGTGATTGCTCGATCACTTCGAATCGATCAGGTCGATATCCGATTGTGGTCGAACCCACCATCAACAACTGTCGGGTCAATCGAGTGTTGGTTGATGGTGGCAGTTCTTTGAACATATTATTTACTAATGCCCTGGACGAGATGCAAGTACCCAGGACAAATGTAAGACCGGTACGATACTCTTTTCATGGAATCGTCAGGGGTCTTGACCAAACCCATTGGCCAAGTTTCTCTTCCTTTAACATTTGGCTCACCAAATAATTTCGGAGACGAGAAAGTCTCCTTTGATGTGGTCGATTTCGATCGGCATATAACGCCATACTCGGACGACCAACTTTGGCAAAATTCTTAATGGCTACTCATTATGGGTATCAATGTCTTAAGATGCGGATCCCAAAGGAGTGATCACAATTCATTGTGACAAGAAGATGGCGTATAATGCGCGACCGTCAATCCCTCGAGATGGTTGGTCAAATACCAACTCGAGGCGAAGTCGACCGACTAGCAAGTCGAAGCCTAAAAGCACACAAAGCCGAGCGACCAAGTCAAAGAGGTTCCTCCGGGCCAGAAAAACTCTCGGTTATTACGCATCGGGAGACTTCCGACCCCAAATAGGAAGGCGCCCTCATTACCTTCCTCCGACCTAACGCAGATGTCTTGGCGTGGCAAGCATCCGACATGCCGGAGTCCCGGGAGGTGATCGAGCACGGCTAGCTTTACGGCACGATAAAGTACCGTAAAACAAAAATTACGAGATTTGCCTGATCGACGAGATGCTATTAAATCGAGAATTGGATAAGCTACTTAAAGCGGGCTTTATAAGAGAAGTCAACCACCCGAGTGGTTGGCTAACCTGTAATGGTCAAAAAGTCAAGCGGCAAATGGCGTATGTGCGTAGACTTTCTTGATCTTAATAAAGCTTGTCCAAAAGATGATTTTCCTTTACCTCGTGTCGATCGGTTGGTTGATTCCACTGCGAGTTGTGAAATATTAAGTTTTTAGATGCATATTCGGATATCACGGATCAATATGTGTCTAAACAATGAAGAAAAGACCGCATTCATTACACCATTTGGTACCTTTTGCTATGTCAAAATGCCATTTGGTCTAAAGAATGCCTGCTTCTTTTCAGCGCTTAATGCAATCGATTTTTCATCTCAATTAGGTAGAAATCGGAAGCCTATGTTGATGATCTAGTCGTAAAAGCGTTAAGAAATTTAATCATATCACCGACCTACAAGAAACATTCGACAATCTCGTAAAGCATCGCTTAAAACTTAATCCAGAAAGTGTGTGTTTGGAATTTCTTGGGAAAATTGCTTGGATTCCTAGTATCCGAGCGAGGAATCGAAGCAAATCTGAAAAAATAAAGGCCATCCTCGGATCGTCCTCAGACCACAAAAAGGAAGTCCGAAACTCACTTTGGGTGCATGGCGGCTTTAAGTCGTTTCATCGCACGACTAGGAGAAAAGGACTACCTTTCTTTAAACTTCTCGGGAGACATGAAGGTTTTGAGTTGTCGAGCGAGGCAAATCTTGCCTTCGAGGATGTCAAGAGGTATCTTTCGAGTGCTCTGTTTTGGTTTCTCCAAAGCGGAAGAGACGCTCTTAATTTACCTAGTCGCCACGCCACGAGCGAAGAAGCGCGATCTTGGTCGTAGAGCGTGAAAGCGTACAACGACCGGTTTACTCGTCGGCCGAAGTTTTACACGGGCCTAAGGAGCGTTACCCTCGGTCCAAAAACTTCTATATGCCCTCCTCTTGTCTTGAGAAGCTGCGGCATTATTTTGGCGCACAAAATAGGCATGCTTGTCGAGTTTCCTTTGGGAGCAATCCTCCATAATAAGGAAGCAATGGGGCGCATGGCAAAATGGTCGGTCGAACTTTGGGAGTTCGACCTCCATTCGTGTCGACGGCCATAAAATCCAGATCTTGGCGGACTTTGTCGCCGAATGGACAAATCTGAACTGCTCAGGGATCCCGATCTGATTCCCGACCGATGGATGATGTACTTTGACGGGTCACTTACTCTAAGTGGCTCGAAATTTGAGGTGGTCTGGTATCTCCTACGGAGAAACCTTAAAGTATGCCATACAATTAAACTTTCGGGCCACTAACAATGTGGCGATCACGAAGGTTTGCTAGGCGGCATACAGTGCAAAGCACTCTCGATTCGTCGACTACTCGTGAGAGGAGACTCTCAACTAGTCGTGAATCAAATCGGGAAAGAGTACCAGTGCTCTAGCTCGACAATGGCTTGGTACTTATCAGAATCGTAAGCTAGAAAAGTATTTTTTAGGTTTGAGGTACAATTCATCCCTCGAAAGGATAATTTCCTCATGAGACCAACTTGCTCGAATGACTTCTTCCCGATCAGTAGTACCAAAAGGAGTTTTCTTGGAGCAACTCCAAAAGCCGTCTCTGGTCGAAGAACCAGAAACACCTCCTATTGAGATGGCCTCATTAGATTACGAGGATACCTGGATGCCTCCCATCTACGAGTATCTTCACAAGGGTTCCGTACCCGAAGATGATCTTGAGGCAGATCGTTTATCCCGAAAAGCCAAAATGTATACTTTAGTCGAAGGAGTCCTCTACAAGCGAGGAACCCAAGGGATACTCATGCGATGCATTCCATAAAGCGAAGGATTAACACTCCTTCATGATATACACATGGCATCTGTGGGGACGATGGTTTCCTTCAGAACATTGGTCGGTAAAGCCTTTCGACAAGGTTTCTACTGGCCTACAGCTCTGTACAATGCCAAAGAGGTGGTTAAAAAGTGTGTTCAATGCCAGTTTTATGGTAGACAGATACACCAACCAGCTCAAGTATTACAGACAATACCTCTTTCCTGGCCTTTTGCGACCTGAGGTCTTGATATCCTAGGACCGTTTCCCAAAGCACCGGAGGTTTGAATTCCTTTTGTGGCCATTGACACGTTCACAAAGTGGATCGGCCAACACATAGCTGGGATAACAACGGAGCGACAAAAGGTTCATGATGAGATCGTAATTAGGCGATTTGGAGTTAAGTCGGATAATTACGGACAATGGTAAACAATTCGCAAGTGCAAAATTTGAGGAATTTTGCGACGAGTTAGGTACCAAGTTATGCTATGCTTCATTGCACATCCCCAAAGCAGCGGGCGGTCGAGCGTGCAAGCGGCCAAATAATGAGAGGAATTAAAACCGAGTCTTGACCCGACATGTTAGCGCTGGGGCTTGGGTACAAGAATTACCTTACGTATGATGGGCGGTTAAATGCGACCATTAGTCGGCGACAGGAGAAACACCATTCTTTTTAGTGTACGGAGCCGAAGCCATGTTTCCTCCGGAGCTAAAATTGCGGTCGACACGAGTTGAAACCTTCAACAACTCCGACCAGGAACAACTTCGAGCAGATGATATTAACCTACTCGAAGAAAGGAGAAACATGGCCCTAATCCGTTCTGCAGTCTACCAACAAGCCCTACGCAGATACTACGATCGTAAGGTCGACCTCGCGACCTTCTTTGTAAGTGACTTGGTATTGAGGCTCTGCCAATCCAAGTCTAATCGGAATAAACTTTCTCCCAAGTGGGAAGGTCCTTACACAGTGGTCGAAGTCACTCGGCCAGGGTCGGTACGACTAGCAATGGAAGATGGGCAGGTTCTCTCAAATTCTTGGAACATTGACCAGTTACGCAAGTTCTATGTGTGACCAACCCCTCAGGCAATAAAGGTCCAGGTTCCTTCTACCTTTTTTGTCTTATTTTTGAGTAGTGCTTTTATAATCTTTCGACTATGATCCAAAAACACCCAGTTTTCCCTACACTGGTCGAAAGGCAAGTAACATCATCTAGTCGAAGTCTCTCCTCTCTGCATGTGGTCCTGCCCACTAGAAGGAAATTCCTAGCATCAACTTGTTACTCACTTTTGTCGCCAATACAGAGAGCTCGGTTTATATCTAGTCGAAATATTCTTAAAGCCAACTCTTCCCATCTTAGTTTATTTTTTCAGTAATTTCGAAAAATATTCTAAGTAGAGTGCACTTTCTTATATTTATTCGACCACCTTTGGTGTACTCGATTCGTTTTAACTGGTCGAAGGAAGAGACACACCTAGTCGAAGTCTTTCCTCTCTGCATGTGGTCCTACCCACTAGAAGGAATTTCCTAGCGTCGCTCAGTCTCCCACTTTTGCTACTGGAAAAGACTTATCGAGTCCACAAGAAAAGGGCGAACGAATTATTAAAGTCCTCTAAGACGTTTGTTTAACTCAAGTTGCTGTTTTTGGTTCGATTAAACCAGTCGGAGATGGTAACATCACCTAGTCGAAGCCTTTCCTCTCTGCACGTGGTCCTGCCCACTAGAAGGAACTTCCTAGTGTCGAGTCGTTTCTACTCTTTCGACCAGTGCTTGACAACCATAACAAAAACTATAAGTTAAATAAACCTCTCTTTGTTTTCAGAAACCCCATTTCACACACTATTTACTTAGATTGTCCAAACAAACTAAGCAAATAGTCGGGGGCTAGGATAAAGTTATTAATTTGACTTCAATTCTTAGTCTTTCATTCGTTTATCATCTTTTGAGTTACTAACTACTCAACAAGATGATTTGCAGGAAACAAGATGGCCTAGGATAAAGTTATTAATTTGACTTCAATTCTTAGTCTTTCATTCGTTTATCATCTTTTGAGTTATTAACTACTCGACAAGATGATTTGCATGAAACGAGTTGGATCATATATTTCTCGACAGAATAAATGCGCCTTACAAAGTAGTTACAAGATTACTCACGAAGGGAGTGCCTAGTGCATTTCCTCGCCACCTTTTTATAGCCAATCGATCATTTCCTCAATCAGACGACTTGCCTCGATTCCGGGACAGTCGAAGTCGGCTTCGATTGGTTGCACATTAAGGCGGGGGTCTTGAGCTTTAAGTTTCGCCAAAGCGTAACTTACTGCAGCTTCGACTACCTCCCTTATTGATTCAGCTTGATTAGCCTTCAGAGTGGTCACCATTTCTTGCAAGTTTCCGACTTGTTCCCCAATGGTACTTATGTGAGCGGTGCGATCTTCTCGAGGAGTTTTCCCTCGAATGTAGCTCACCAAGTACATTGTTCGGAGTGTGATGTTGCCTTGAAGACTAGTCTTCATCGACTCCATCTCCTGTTGGGTACGAGTCGAAGCCTCGCGAAGATTCTTGTTTTCGACCACTTGTTCTGAAAAGAATAAAATCGGTCAAACAAAAATAAACTTCTAGAGGAAGCTAACCCAAAGATAATTGTAGGTAAAAGCATTTTTTACCTACTAGTTGAGAATCCAATTTCTTGACCTCTTCTTCATGGGAAGCAATGGTTTCAGCGTGCTTTTTCTCCTATGATCTGATGTCCTCTGCATTCATCTTAGCAATGCGACGGACTCATTGTAGATCAAGGTCTTCTCTTGGATTTCACCTCGAGGCTTCTCAATTCGTGACAATTTACGAACAAAAATTAGCATTAGAAAAGGGAAAATACTCGAAAAGGACAACAGGTAAATAATTGCTTACCTGTTACTCGAGTTCTTAGACCCTCGAGTTCCTGATCCTTATTCTTGGTAATACGAGAAAACTCCTGAATGACCAAAGCCTTTTCTTCAACTTCGGTCCGGAGCTTCCGCATCTCATCTTCTTTTTCTGGAAAAGAAATGAGAGTTGGGTAAAGGTTAAAGATAAAAGCAGTCTTAAGTTCAAGCACTTCTTTGCTTATTTTTCCCTGCAATCTTCTAGATGCAGAGATGGCTTCTCGAAGTCTATCCGAGAGGACTATTACTTCCTCCCTTAGCTTTCTCGACTCCTCTTTTTCATAATCGAGTGAGTCACTAAGGTCTTCGTGTCGCTTTTAGCCTCTGAGAGGACAAAAATGGAGATAAACATCGGCCAATTGGTTGCAAGTCCTCCTGCAACCACCGACCTAGTCGTAAGATTTTCCACGACTATGTTATGGTCGTAAGTTTTTCTATGACCATCACCTGATCGTAAGTAGTCGTAAACTCTTTACGACCGGTACTTTGTCATGAGTTTTTTCCATGACTATTCTCGTAAACACTATATGAGTAGTCAAATCGAAAACGACTATGAATAACAGTAACTTACCATCTCTCTGCCTGTATGCAGAGTTCTTCTTTCTCTTGTCGTAGCTCTAAAAGTTGTCGATGATACTCACCGACAACGGCAATTTGCTCCAGAGCTTTCTGCAAAAAGAAGACAGTGAGAAGAAAAGGAAAGCCACATATATAAGTATCCTAAAAATACTTACATTCATGGTCGACCTAGCGAAGATCGAGTACACCAACTCCGGGTTCTGCAGCTTGTCTATACTCGCGACTTTATCCCACCACACCTTCTCAAGACGCTCATTGTCGAAGGTATCTCCCCTATTTGGAATATCTTTGGGATGGGGGACTCGGTCACGAGATCATGGCGCAGACCCTATGATGGAAGCGAGCCCAAAGAAGTCGGCCGAAGTTGAAATATTCTTCATCCTCGATTACGTGGTCGCACTTTTTCTTTGGACACCGGAAGGAATGTCTGCCACGACTTCCTTTCCGGCACGGTGTACAGAGTCGTCCTCACCTTGACCAGAGGCTTTTACAGCTGCCTCTGTGGTCTCTACAACTACTTCAGAGGTCGTAGCTACCCTTTCAGTGGTCGTAGCCACGACCTCGGTAGTCGTAGTTGCCCTCTCAGTGGTCGTAGCTATAACTTCAGTAGTCATAGCCTCAACCTCAGCAGTTGGGGAAACCACTTCGGGAGCCATCTGGATCAAGGAAGATTTTTCAACCACTTCTATTGTTACCTCTCCAGCAACTGAAGAGGTGACAATGGGCTTCTCAACGGAAGCATTCCTGAGGGCTGAAGGAGTCGGACTGAAATAAGGAAAAGCAAATCAGGTTGTGAAAAGGAAAAAGGTAAATGTTCTTCTTACACTTTATTACATTTCACATATCTCTGTACCCTGGTCTTAACCAGGAATTTAGGAGCAATCCTCCCAACGGAGGATTTCTTCTTCTCCACGACCACGTCTGGTCGAGGGTCAACAATGGGTCCAGTTACGACCACGTCTGGTCGTAGAGTTTGAACAGGAACCATGGCTCGTCTCTGGTTTTACGGATGGCGAGATCGGTCTCGACCATTCCAAAACAAGACTACCCTCATTGCGAGTTGTCTTTGGAGCGACATCGTCCTTCATAAAAGACATAAAATCTTTCCAGATCTCCTTTTCCAGTTGCTTAACAAAACTAGGAGTGGCAGCAACTGTGAAAGATTCCTTGTCATAATAGAAGGGTACCTTAGCCTTGCGAGGTTTGCGCTTAAAAGATTCAGCTGCTTCAACCTCCTCGGCCCGATAGGCTGCGACCTCGGCCTGATTATGGCTATGGTGCGCGCAGTTTGGTAGAGGGTGCGGTCGAAGACCGAGCTCGAGCTTGCTCCTCCCTTGTCGGCGAGATCTTGCAAGTCGGCGTCTCTTAGATGGAGGAGCCGAGGCCTTGTCTTCGACAACCTGCGCCAATAGTTATCGGTCGACTTCCTCGTCGTCCGGCGATTTTCCATGCCTACTTTACGTAAAACAAAATGAAAAAGAAGAATTCTTGATCGATCGTAAGTTTTTCTCGACCCGATGCCAAGTCGTAAGTTTTTCTACGACACTTTTTTGATCGTAAGATATTCTACGATCACCACTAGTTGTAAGTTCTTCTACAACTATAAAGTCCTAAAGAAAAATAAACTTTTTGATTACGTTTAGGCGCTCTATCTTTTCATCTGCGGGCAAAGCCGCAATGATTGAGGAACCGCCACTCGAGTGGCGGAGACTTCTCACGATGAGTTTGACCTAGCGTCAATCTCCTTTGTGAAAGATCTCGTAAAAGCAGATAAAAATATTAGACAATATTGAGAAAGACCAAACCAAAGCTAAGTCGGAGGTTCACTTACCCTCGTCGTAGTCCCCGGTTGGGTCTCCTCTCCCGAGTATCTCCACATAGGAGATGCTCGTTTCTTCGAGGACTAATTGGCGTGTGATGAAATCTTTCACCACATGCCATCCGTCGACCCTTCTTCTTTCAAGTCCTTGATGGCTTGAATATAGGGGCAATCCGGCTAATATCTTCGAGGTTGAGTCCCATGAAGATCTCTTCTCAGCGACCTTCAAAGCGAAAGAAAGGTCGCTTACGAGGTGACTTTCAATAAAACCACCTCTTCATCCCGCCATGAAGACCGAGTAAAACTCAATATACTCCCTCGACTTCAAGTCGTGGAGCTTGATCACAGCTGACTTAGCGATTCGGTTTGTCGAGCCATCCCATAATAATATTGGAAAAGCTCGAGGTCCGGGAATCCCAGTGTACGCCTCACAGTACACGAAGACACTCAACATGGTAATGGAATTAGGACCTAAGTTCATCAATTCCACCCCAAAGTGCTCGAGTACCCTTTGTAAGAAAAGGGTGGCAGCGATCGGAGGTCGCACTCTGTCAATACGCTTGGAAGACGAGGATTTGCCCATTTTCCCAGACGGCGATCTTGCCCAATAGCCGGAATCCACTCCACCAGAGCCTTCTCTGGAATCTTCCCGGCGTCGACCAAGATTTTGATCTTGGCCTCATCCATCTCCGATTCTTCCCATTCGGAAACTCTCTTGGCCATTTAAACGAAACAAGAAGTTTTTGATTGGGTTGGCGGCGAGAAGATGAAACCTAGTCGAAGACGGAGAAAGCAAGAACTTCAAGAACGGTGGAGCGATTTGAGGAAAAGGTAAAAATCCAAGTCTAACTCCTGGTGAGTTTTCATAACCGCACGATTGCCACCGCTTCGGAAACCGTTTCGTCTATAGGTCTATGGGAGTTGGTTGCACCGCTTCGGGAACCGCCTCATCGGACAGGTCTATGAGAGTCGTTTGCAATTCCCGGATAGTGCATTCGAGAAAATTAGGTGCGTATTGTCACCCCCAAGCGAAATTACTTTCTTGACCAAGTCTTTCTGGTCGAAGGAAGTATCAATCGGAAGGGTTTTTTTTCTCCGATCCCCCTACTACGACCACTTCATGGTCGTAGGGGTTTTTACGACTTTTTGATAGTCGCTACGACCACTTCATGGTCGTAGGGGTTTTTACGACTTTTTGATAGTCATAAGCAATCTTCACGATTGCAACCGCTTCGGGAACCGTCTCATCAACAGATTTGGGGGAGTCGTTTGCAATTCCCCAGACGGTCTGTTCGGGAAAATTAAGTTCGTTTTGTCACCTCCAAGCGAAATTACTTTCTTGACCAAGTCTTTCTGGTCGAAGGAAGTATCAATCGGAAGGGTTTTTTCTCCGATCGTCCTACTACGACCACTTCACAGTCGTAGGGGTTTTCATGACTTTTTGATAGTCGTAAGCAACCTTCTTGACCAAGTAAATTCCTGGTCAAAGTAGCACTCAAATGTCGAAGAGTTTTTCCTTCGATCATTATTCTACGACATTTTCATAGTCGTAAGTCCATTTGCAAATCCTTCACCAAGTAAGTTACTTTCACTTGAAGCTGGGGGGCTAGATGACGAGGATCTAATAATCCTTATTTTATCTTTTATCTATAATTCTTATTATGGGTAAATATGATGTCACATAGTCCCCAGAAGTACCCCTTATATTTATAAGGAGGAGACCTACCAAGTGATTGTAAGATCTTCTACAATCACCCCCATAGTCGTAAGTCTTACTACGACTATGTCATGGTCGTAAGTCCTTCTCGACCACTACCCGATCGTAAGTCCTTCTCGACCATTACCCGATCGTAAGTACTTCTCGACTATTGCACGATCGTAAGCTCTACTACGACTTATACCCGATCGTAAGTCATACTACGACCAAGTAAACCACGACCACCTTATAATCAAACCTACAAGCGAGTGGGTCCAATTGATTAAGGAATTCGAACGGTCCATACGCACTACTATTCTGCGTAGTAATAGTGCTTAAATACCCTATTACCTCTGAATAATAACTGCCAGACGGCGTGAAGAAGCCAATGCGCCGGTAATTACTGTCATCATGCGCCCATTACTGGCTTAATTAAGGCGCCTCTTCCGCAGACAAAGCGGCTACTTCTTCACGACTATATAAAGACATCAATCAGAGGGAGAAGGGAGGCGTCTGAGCAAGTCAAGGAGAAACACAAGTACTGTTCTCTGTAATAGTCTTAGTTTCTTGCTTGATCATCGAGAATACGGTCAATACCATACACACACAGGAGTAGGGTTGTTATTCTCCCCGGAGAAGGCCTGAACCTGTCTAAACATCTTGTGTCAACCACTCTGCGTGATTTCATCTCTAGGAGACCCCCCGAATCAAATAATCTTTACGTAAGATCGGTTCTAATACACCGACAGAACTCGAATATGTGTTTGCTGGTGCCGGTGTCCAGGTACCAAGCTTCATCGTAGGCGTCCTCCTTGCTCTCTAGATGCACCTGCACGTGCACTCGTTGAGCACCACATCAGTGCTCGCATCCAAGGAAGCCTTAGTGAGTGCGCGCATCTGCGCCATGAGAAACACAAGCTCGTCGTCGTCAAACCTACATCAGGTTAACTTGCTTCGCGAGCTTAGGTTTACGGCAGTCCCTGGAGTAATGCTTGTACTTGTCGCAGTTGTAGCACTAAACCTACGACATGTGACGGTGCGCACTGGACGAGCCACCATCCTTGCCGTTGTGCCCGCCTTTGCCGCGCCCACGGCCATGCGACTTGCCGCGATAACGGTTGCCACCACCGGAAAATCCAATGACTTGCTCCCTCTTCTTGGCGCGTGCGAGCCACTCCTCTTCAGTGAGGAGCAGACGCCGACCGGAGCCGCTAGAGTAGCTATGTGCGTGGCGCTACTCCACTGAACGAAGCCAGCCGGTGAGCTCCTCGATTGACAACATGCTGTAGTCAAACAGTATCTCGATCGAGATTACTACTTGTGTATACCTGGGTGGTGCAACACGAAGAAATTTCTTGACTACCTTTTCATCTTCCAATGTGTCGCCCAAGATTCAGAAATTGTTGACGAGTCTCGTGATCCTCATGGAAAAGTCGTCCACCGACTCACCATCATTGAATTCGATATCCTTGAACTCCTTACGAAGCTTCTGTGCATTCACCTCGCGGACGCGCTCGGTGCCCATCTGCATCGTCTTCACAGAGTCCCACACCGCACGGAGGATGGCGGACAATGTCAGTCTGTCGTCGCGGTAGTCGGCGTTGCCAGGTTGGATCGCCTCCCATAGGCCTTGTGTCTGCAGGTTCACCATCATCACAAGGGCCCAGTCGGTGTCGTCCGCATCAGCATGGGGTAGACCACCGATCCCCCTGTCTCTTTTACCACCCGCTGCACCACGAGCTCTTGGCCGTCGTTGCTGCCGAATCCAATATCGCGATCGCCGTTGCCGTCTTGATTGATCACGCGAGAAGTGCTGCTGTTGCCTTGCACCCCATCTCGGGGAGGAGATTTGGTAGCAGAGCGTGAACCATCGCTAAGGATCGAAGTTACACAGGTTTGATACCAATTGTTGGCAAAGGGACCGATCTACGCACTCAAACATCTGGACACATACACATATACACACACCTTGGAACGCAAAGAAAACGATTTTCCAAACGCGAGAGACACAGTTTTTTTTTTTTTTTTTTTTTGTGCCGCGTAACTTCTCAGCATTTCCCTGCTTTTTTCCTTTGCGTTTATTCTTTCGACTAAAGAGTAACTGAAAGCTATTCATGACCCACAATCCCATGACTAGCGCCATAAGTAGCAGCCAGCAGGGCCATGCGCCACGATCGAGCCGCTACATGTGGCATAACTAGCGGCATAACTCAACCATACAAACAAACCGACGCAAGGAATGTTACGAGAAATCAATAAACACAAAACAGCTTACGGGATTATTCAACATATTTCACCGAATTTTGGACTGGAGTGTCATTCTAAAACTAACAATCTCATGATTAAAAGGAGCAACAGAACAATTTGTCATCAAGTTAACATTTTGCAATTCCATGAGTTGCACAAATGTTATGTTCAAGTACAGTGTGATGCTCGTCGGAAAAGGGGGGGAAAACAGTGTAATGCGGCAGTAGGAGACTAGAGAAGTTGCTGGTGTAACGCTCGAACGAGTGAAGTACAATGATACACATTAGTCACTAACAATCACCTGCAGATTGTTCCGAAGCAAGATCCCGCGCCCCAACGCCGGGGCCCTCTCAGTCGGAGAACCTTCACATTCGCCGCGTCCGCTGTCCGGCGCCTGAAGCAGCGTCTCGCCGCTGCAAACGCCGGCACGGCGCCGTCCACCTTCGCCGCGCTGACCGCGCACGGGTGGGTCTGCATTGCGCGCGCCAGCGGCTTCACCGATGGCGCCCCGGTGCTCGCCGCCTTCCTCGCGGACTGCCGGGCCCACATGTCACCGCCGGTGCCAGATGCCTACGCCGGTAACTGCGTCGCCCTCTGCGTGGCCTCGCTGAGCGGGTCGGAGCTCGCCGCCCCGGACGGGCCCGCCCGGGCGGTCCTGGCCGTCATGGAGGCCGTCGCGGAGGTGAAGCGCGACCCGCTCGGCGACCGCGCCCGGTGGCATACCAAGTTCGCGGAGATCCCGCCGGGCCGCGCGGTCATCCTGGCGGGATCGCCGTGGTTCCCGGCGTGCGCGGTGGACTTCGGGTTCGGGAGGCCGGCGAGGGCGGAGCTTGCGTCCATGAACCACGACGGCGAGATGGCGCTCGTGGCCGGGAGGGAGGCCGGCTCGGTGCAGGCGTCGGTGGCGATCGCCGTGGACAAGATGCCGGCGTTCTGCGAGATGTTCGTGGCTGGATGTGGTCGGTGCGACGGTGATGGCAGCGCCTGAAATACTGGAGCAGTCCATTGTCTCCGTCCACGACAATTCCACATCCATGGTGGTTTCCAATAAGTTAAGACGTTAAAATGACCATCAAATCAGCACGACTAGTGTTACTGTGTGTTCATGCACTTTGCTATAACTTGTATTAATGGATACAATAGCATTTATAACAGTATAGATAACTATTGTCTACAATACATATCTATATCATCTATAAACAATACTAAATGTAGTTTTTATAATAGTTTTTTTTTACATATCTCTACATACAACTTCTATATATATAATATATTTTGTTTCTAACGTTATAGTCGATTATTGCACGAGAGATAACTTAATTTTCTATTCTCTCTCCTATCTACATTATTTTGTGGATTACATGATAAAAGTCACGTATAACTGATGTCACACTGTTGTATTAAGCATGATAATGACAACAATTGCATTATATGGTAGCGACGAGGGAAAGGCGCGCGTTAGATTCGAATTTCAGGCTCCTAATTACGGCGCGAAACTCGAACGATTCACGCATTTGGTTGCACACTGCGCATCCAACGGTGAACTAAGAAATTTTGGAGGCTATTGTATATCCAAATAGATCTGGAATTTTCATGGGCATTCAAGATTTCTCGCTAGTAGTCACGGTTCAAGGTGTTGATTTTGTTTGGATCACGGGGCTCATAGGAAATATGATTGCGCCCTCCCTGTTATTCCAACAAAACCTAGAGGATATGATTTGAGAAACTAAAAGTTGTAGGGAAAGGTACAAAGACATATCATAATAGTATGTGACATGTTTATCCGTCAAATCTTCGAGTCGACCTCTTTTAGGATGCTGTGAAAGGGAGAGGTGTCGTATCTTCATAATTACACGACTCACTGTGATGTACTAACGCAGCTAGCGGTAGAAGACCGGAATTACAACTAGAGGAGCACTTGTTCTGTTCCAAAATTTAAGTTGTTTTCGACTTTTCACACGGTCTCCCGCGTAAGACTTTGACTATAGTTTGTATCAGAATGTACTAGCAAAAACAAAAGTTATATATCATGAAATTATTTTGCATGACAAATTGAATGATATTATCTTTATGTAGTCAATTTATATATGTTAACATGTATTAATGGTAAAAGTTTTAAAACATGTGATGACCGTGCAGTGCAGGTGACAGAGTTTGTGGGTGGGGGTGTGGCGGTGGGGCTGTCGTTGCACCACGCGACGCTGGACGAGCGTGTAACACCCTAAAAATCATATTTAGGGTAAGTGTAATAAAATAAATAAGGAAATAAAATTTTAAGTATGTTTATTTGTGAAAAAAAATTATTTGAGCATGTTTTGAAAATTTTCATCAAATCAACTAATGCAAATATATGAAAACAACAAGTTGGAAGAATTTTTGAGAAAAACACAGAACAGATAAAATCCTAAAGATTTTACACAAGAAACTAAACTCCGACGGGAGCTCCCACACAAATTTTCATAAATTTTAGAGTCCATTTGCTAAGTTTAAAAATTCAGAGACCTCTCGGCCGCTTGAAAAAAATATCAAATCGATTTGAATTCCCGAGCCAATGGCCCGAATCTACTCGCCCAACTCCTCTCGTTGCTGCTGCATACGTTAGCGTCTTGTGCTCCTCTCGTTGACGTGTTGGACCAGCACGTCAGGCCCTTTCTTCCACCTCGCATAGCCTCGTTGCCTTCGTCCTGTAGCGTGCCAGAGCTTCGCCCATGCCGCCGCTGCCATCATCCTTGAGCGTCCACAGGAGAGGACCATGGTCGTCTAGTCTCACCTGCTCCGCCCACTATGTCACTCTGCTTGGGTCTCGTTGCCGTGCGAGAAACACGCAAAAACCAGAGCCGTTTGCAAGTTTTCCATCGACCTTCTTGTCTTCGTCTCGCTACTTGATGACCCTCCGCTGGTACCAAAACCCTAAACCTCCAACGTCGTTTCCATTTTCTCCCTTGCTGGTAAGTTTCTTCCACCACATCACTCGGAATGCGTCATCGTTTCTAGCTCTGGTGTGCACGCTCCTCCGAAGCTCGGGTGTAACACCCTAGCCCAACATGAGCTTGGAATGCTACTAAAATAACAAGTTAAACATAATTAACTAAAACTCTTTACCAAATTCGTGAGAACTTCCTTTGTATAGTTACTATCTCGGAGGTTCCCACAAGCAAATATAACAAGAGGTAGTCTAGTAAAAAAATGATCCAAACATAACCCACATAGGCTATTCATCTTTATCAAATAGACATCTGAAAGATCATAAGTATTCAATTTTTAAACTCCTTTATTACAGTCTAATCCAATCAAGTAATGATCGTAGCGTAATTTTAGGTAATTCATCCATCTCTTGAATTAATTTTCTTTTTATTATCATGTGTGTATATAGTGCGGCGTGCAACTACCCTAGCCCTTCTGTCTCCCATGCATGCCGATCTCATACAGTACCTAAAACACAACAAACAACAAGGGGTGAGTCCAAAGACTCAAGAAGCATAATAATTAGTAACAACAAGATAAGAAAGAAACCCATCAATTATACATCACAAATCTATTCACCGAATAAACCACATACACATGACATGCAACCTGCTCATATGCTCTTTATGCTCTTTGTCTTTTTGCATTTTACCGGTAATGCAAAGTGCGCATCCGTCGATGCACACCTATGCCTGTGCCATCTGGCACAGGGACTTTTGCCCATACTTTGCAAGTATGAGGACCCTTGCCCATGCTCTTCAAGCATGGGGACCTATTGCCCGTCACCAACATGACGGGGACCCAACTCTGGCTTGATCAACACATGACCAAGACTTCAATAAACTACATGATGCATATGTATGAATTCTCCATTTGACAACAATATACATCCATAACAACATTATATATGAATATCCTACTCATACTACAAAACTCACAAACATAGTCCTTCCAACTTTCAATGCAACCATGATAAACACGTAACTCGTAACAATAGAGTCCATGCTCATTACCAGACATATGACCAAATCAATCATGAACAATATAAATAACCATAGAATGTATCGGTCAAGTCATTCGATAATATCTAATATAACCATAATCACACTTGCCTTAACCGCGAGAGAACGTGGGACGTGCAGAAGGCGCTGCCCCCGGGACCCGTCCACCACCTGAATAAATAGTTAACGCACACTAAGGTGACAGTAGCGGGCCAAAGCAAAAAAAAAATATAACAACCTACTCGAACTCGCGAAAGGGTCTAACTCGATTCCAACCCCAAATCCTAAACGTCGATCTGTCGCCTCAGTGGATAGTCAACTTATAAAATTCATAACTTTCACTACCGGGATCCAAATTACGTGTTCTCAGACTTTCTGGAAAGGTAATTAAATTACCTAAATAAACTTAGTTGGGGAGCCCTTCTGATTCTGCAATAAACTATCCCTACCAAGCCAATCTACAGAATATCAATTTTTTTACGTCGGGTTCTCTGGACAGAGCACCAAAACTACCATAACTTTTGCTACGCAACTCGGAACAGGGTGATCTTGGGCTCTATGGAATCACGACAAAACCAGCTACAATAGTCTAGTTGGAAAAGTCTCCTGATTCGGCCTCCTACTAGTCCTAATGTTCAGGCTGTGCATGTGCTTCGTTTCAGCTAATTTCCACTGAGAAGACCTGACACAATAAAGGTTGTCGTCGTTGCCTCTGTTCATCGTCATCATGCCGCCTCAGCCCTTCTCCGACCTCATTGTCAGCTTCCTCGTGATCGTGGTGAGCTACTAGATCATAAGTCTCCTTTAATTTAGATAGTGTAGTCTGTTTGCGTCGTAATCATTAGTGAAGCCCATGGCGCCACCGCGGGACATCGCCGCCGACTCGCCTCAAGTGACCCTAGGGCCCCGAGCCATGACTGTTAGCTTTGTGATAGCACCCTGAACCGATTTGAGCCTTGTCGACGATCGAATCACCGATCTTATGAAAATATAGAAATAGAGAAAAATGATGCGTATCTCCTGGAACTGGCTGTTTACAAAGAATGCCTATGATCAGGTGAAGGACTTCTCCTGAGTACACTGAGTACGATGTTTGCTGTGCTACTGCAATAGATCTAGAATATAAATCTAATGTCAATAGAGTCACTAGAGTTTGATCTCCTCTTTTTTTGCCCCCCTTGATCCTTCCATGCTCCGTCTTTAAATAGCTTCCAAAGAGGTGGCAGTTGTTGCTGGAGAAGACACCTGTGTGAAGCGTTGCGTCTAGTCAGAGGGAGGTGTCAGTTGATTAAAGCATCAAATGTTGTACGGTTTAAATGTCGGTGAAGCATTCAACCATGTGGTAGTCAGTGTCTTAGGATTACGTAACGTCGCATGGTATGGAGTATACAACATGTGTTCCATTCATCACACGGTAAAGGATATACCTAGATTTAGATCCAGATATCAGTTCATAGCTTTACGAGCAGTTAACTGGTCGGGGACTAGGTATGGGACCTTGTCCGTCCAGGTTATTTATTATGTAACCTCTGAAATATTTACGACCAGTGAGGTCGCTAGCCTTAGGGATTACAACCACGAAGACGTATGGTCTCTCTTTATGTATTAAAGTAATACATAGGGGTTTTAATCCTCATCAGCTAGCCCTCGAACTTTAAATGAATTGGTCGTGTGAACACTTTCTTCCGACGAAATCGTATCGGGCAGACCCCCCATTAAATATCATGACATTCGAAGTGGTCTGTATTCATTTTAAAATTAAGAAACTATCTTGGGACTTGAGAAGTTTTTCTGTCTGTTGATCAAAAAGATTTTGTCCTTTGGACTTCTCGCAACTCCCAGATGCGGTTAGAGAATTGCGGTTATAAAAACTGTTGGACCGAAAAGGTAACTAGAGGGGGTGAATAGGAGCACGCTCACTTTTTCACAAATAATGGATTTAACACAAATTTCACTTCAGTAGCTATGGAAACTATGAAGATCAGTATATCAGTACAGCGGAAGACTAATATTGAATACAATATAAACCCCTAAGCAAAATGACAAAATCAACAAAGATTAATGCAACTCAATACACTGTCGGTCGGACCGCTATGTTACTAGCGGTCGGACCGATTGCTCTTCGGTCGACCACCGCCTCGAATGCATCAAACATTTCAATGACGAAGATGTAAATAGATGAAACTTTTGATCTACTAATCTAAATTTGATGAAACTTGGAACACACATTCTATATGATATCAGAAACCTATTCCAATCAAAGATTATGATAATTCTTAGAAGAATAGCGATCATTTTCGATTTGATTGAAGAAGGGTTCAAAACCGGGTCAAAACGAAAACTTGATCCAAGATCTTGCTCGTGGGTGATTGATGATCAAGATGATCCTAGATAGGTTTCCACACGTCACAGCAAGCTAGATCACGTGAAGAATTCAATCAAAAACTCGCGGATCAAAGAAAGACTCAAAATCATCAAATATAGAGAAAGAACACAAAGAGACAAGACATGATCATACTTTCTCTTGATTGATTTGATATGACATGGGCTTACAGCCTCTCCATCAATGGAGGACAATGCTCAATCCAAGAGCACGAAAATCACATCAAACTTTCAAGAACCCTAGCCTCCACAAAAGCTCTCCCTAAGAAAATTAGGGTTTACAAAAATAGCAAAAGCGACGAAGATGAGGTGCAGCCACCTCCCTCTCCTATTTATAGTGGAGTCTTAGACCTTCTAGAAGTTTGACTCTATTGGTCTCCCGTTAAGGCCCAAAATAAACGGGTCACACACGCACACATTTTAATGCGCCGTCTTTAATACCCATTGACCTAATTAGCTACACCTTGCGCCATCTTGCGCCTCGGATTAGCCAATAGGTCACCCTTGTCCATCTTGTACCACACTTGAGTACATTGACCTCACCCGGTATCGTCGATCGTTCTGGACCTCAGCTCTCCAAGCCTAGTCCCGATCATCCTCGCCGTTGACCGTCGTTGACCACCAAGCAACCTGCACAACAATAGACAAGTAAACCGAATTTGTGAACAAGTTCTTCACAACTTGTAGGACCGTAAAGGCGACTAGGGGGGGGGGTGAATAGGCGCTTTCTCAACTTTCTCGCCTAAATCAAATTCAACACGAACTTTACTCCTTTAGCTCTGAGAGCTAAGAAGATCAGTAAGCGCACAGTGGAGGCCTTGTGCTGAATTCGATACCCCGTCAACCACACGACACAAATGGAGACTTAATCTCAAAGGGCTGATCTGGGCACAGGCGGTCTGACCGGCTACCAAGGGCGGTCGACCGACGATCGGCCAATGATCGGACCGGCTACTAATCGGAGGTCGGGCGTTGGATATCGGTTCGACCCGACAAGATTAGCGATCTGAAGCGGCGGTCGGACCGCCGTTATAAAATCGGTCAGACCGGTTCAGTCCAGTACTGAAAAATCAAGCCCAAATCCAAAACGAAATTTGATCCAACTTTTGATTCAACCAATGAAACTTGACCAAATTTCGAGCACACCTCCCTAATGATACTAGAGACCTATTTCTAGCGACGATCCTTCAGATCCACTTCGCAGAATCGATCTCTCAAGGTTTTACCAAAGAAGTGCACAAACCCTAGAAATATGAAAATCTTGATTCAAGACTTGCTTGTGGGGGGTTGATGATCTAGATGACTCTAGGAGTATTCCCACATATCAAAGCAAGATATAATAGGTCAAGAGACCAAGCATAAATCTTTGAATCAAGGAAGCACCAAAATCATCCAAAAGAGAGAAGAACACAAAGGGGACAAATGATCTTTCAATTAAGCATCACAATGTTGCTTGATCGCACTAGATGCTTACAAAGCCTCTCCAACAAGGAGGACAAGAGCTCACACAAGGAGCACACTCACAATCTCTCCAAACCCTAGCTTCTCCTCTCCTCTCCTCCAAACCCTAGAAAATGAAGAAGGGGGCCAAAATGAATGCTTGGGGGTTTTACATCCCCCCTTTCTATTTATACTAGAGGCCTAGGGTTTCACTTTTGGGACCCACTCACACATGGGACCCACACACACATAACTATTGAAGCAATCGTCGCTTCACCACGTGTAGGTTGATCGGCGGTTCTCATCACGCCGCCAAGCCTCTCTTGTCCGAATCCCATCGGAATCTCCCAGAGACTCGCACCGACTTCCGCACCTTTGATCCAACCAACTGCATCGAACTACCCGTTCGATTCATCTTGCCCATTCTGCACCATGCTTGAGTCACACGACCTCATCCCAGATCTATGATCGTTCGGACCTCGGCTCTCCAAGCGTAGTCGATCCACCTCACCGTTGACGCGTCGTTGACTGCAAGCCACCGCTGCGACAATAGACAAACAAATCGTTTCCGAGAACAAGTTCTTCACAACTTGACCCACGTTAGTTCCACAATGCAATATTCAACAATAAAGCATTGAAATTCATACAATAACCACATTCAAATCAACTCAATGCCAACAAGGCCAAGTCTCAAGTCATCGGCGGTCTGACCGCCCCACAAGGCCGGTCCGACCGATTCTAGGCCGGTCCGACCGATCCCACAACGGCGGTCGGACCGCCCGAAAAGACTTAGCCAAATTTTCACGTGAAAATCCAAACCTTCGGAAATTTCAATCAATAGAACTTTTGATCGGGGCTGCAAAATGATGTGACCACATCCAGGAGACTCCCCTCACTTGCCTACACAACCTATTTTTGGCTTAGCTCCAAAAACCACTTTTCAAAATATCGGTCGGACCGGCCATCACGGCCGGTCGGACCTCTCCACGGGCGGTCTGACCGCCCCACACAACCGGCCAGACCGTCTGTGGTCTGACGCCTTGGAGCAAACCCGAAAACGCGTGATTTTGCAAACCAACAAAGCCATTGCCAATTGACTCATCATCCTGAGATCGTGCACATATCCTCACGATATCCACACAACTTGACCCATGTTAGTCAAAACATGCATCATGCAACATATATACCCCGAAACTCATGACTTTGACCTAACAACCGAATATCACCGCCACGACGGGCGACGATCAAAGTGAAAACCGGTCAGACCACCCCTAGGGCCGGTCTGATCGTCCACCCTGGCCGGTCAGACCGCCACCTATTGGCCGGTCAGACCTCCAGCTGGGACTTAGCCATTTTTCCTCTCTGGAAAACCGAAACCTACAGGAATTTTTAAACAAATAGAACTTTTGACTGGAGACTCCAAAAATTATGAGACCAGTGTAATAGAATCTCCTCTCTTGCCTAAACACTCTATTTTTGGCCCAGCTCAATCCACCACTTTCTGACATTGCCATCCGGCCAATCGCTAGGGCCGTCGGCCGATTTGGATCGGTCGGCCGCATGCAGCGATCGAACCGATTCGACTGATAATCTTGGCTATGCGAAAACACGTGAAACGACAAACCGTAGACGTCATTGCCAATTGTCACATCATCCTAAGATCTGGAGCATATCCCCATGATATCCACAATCTCCCCCTTGATGAACACATTGGCAATAATCCAGAAAATGTAATTTGGAGGTTTGAAAAGTAAAATACTTTCGTTTTCGCACAAAGGCACAACTTGGTCCATAAGCAAGAGAAAGCGATGGAAATGACCAAGCTAGCATCAGAATAGCGTAGGCTAGTGAGATAAGGCAAAAGAAAGCATAAAAACTTTAAATTCCAGAAAGAAGTCAAAAATCTCACTTAAGGTCCATATGAAAGAACAATTGTTCAATTGACCTATGATCATTGTGAGGATTAATAAATGCAATTCAAGTTCAGAAAGATCAATAAGACAATAAGAATGTAATTCAAAAACTCCTCCTCACTATGATCCTCAGATTTCAGAAAATTTCAAATTCTCCATTTTCTCCCCCTTTTATCATTTTTATATATCAAACAATGAAATATCTTCTCCCCCTTTGACAATGGAGTCATCAAGGAATCACGCCTTCCTCTCATCCAGAGATAACAAATGTAGAATAAAGAAAGAAGCATAAGAAGGAGTATGCATGAAGTGCAATGGAGTGACTTCATTTTTATATTTTTCAATTTTTGATTACAAGAAGCTTTGGAGATTACCCAAAAGAACAAGCTAGCATCTCTAATATTGCACAAACAACATATCAAGCCTAACAACGCTAGCAAGATCATGATAAGACATATATATCAAAGCTAAGCACGAAAGCTCAAAAATAAAGCAATAGATTTGATCAATTTAAGCAAAGCTTCAAATTCAGCAAGTTCATCAATAGGGATCCTAAAGTGAAACTGGCCATGTCAAAATATCAAAGTGAGATAAAAAATCTAACAAAGACCATATTAAGAGTCAATCAAGTCCTGTATTGAATTATTTTGCTCAAATATCTCAAGCGGTCATTTTTCAACAGTTTTCTCATTTGCACTGAATATTGAAGTTGACTAATGATCTAACTTAGTGACAAGATCCTGGACTAGGAGCCATCCGCAAGCCCATCCTAAGCTTCGATCAGAAGTTGATTAAAAGTATATCTTAGTGAAGAAGATCCTGTACTAGGAGCCATCGACAAACTCTTCCTAAGCTTCTACTAGGGCGACAAATCTTGAGGTTCATGTCATTTCTGACAAGCAGTCCCCGTGAGATCGTCTGGATCATCAAACTATCTCTAAGTTCATGTCTTTGAGAAGCAGTCTCGTAAGAGTAGTTTGGCATAATTTAAGCATAAGACAATCTTGATTTTTCATGTTTCACAAAAGCAGTTTTATATTATCAAGAACACAAGAAGCTTAAGTAATGGTCAATTTTAGATTCAAGAGCTAACAAAGCAATTCTAACAAGGCCAATATCACAAAAGGAGCACTCATTGAGCAACTAGCTAAAACATCCACAAATTGCTGTTTTTAGTTCGAGTTGTTTAGAATTCTAGCTCATACAGCAAAGACTTATCTGTATATGTGAAAGCATGATAATTCTAGCAAGTCAAAGAACTAGACATGGCATTGAGCAAGAATTGAAATACTAAAGCTCCAAAGGGTAATAGGCAAAGGTTCATCAATTTTAAAAGATAAGCAGAAAAACTTATATTACAATCCATCTTTTTGGATACCACTTGTTGGATTCTTCATACCACTTGTTGGGTTTTTCATATGAATGCAATATGATACAATGAGATGGAATAAAAGCCTAAAAACCTAAAAATTTCAAAAAGATCAGTAAGTTCAGAAAAGAACAAGAAAAGATCAAAAGAACAAGGTAAGATCAGAAAAGATCGAACTCCCCCTCAAACCAACCCATAGGGATAAATTACCCCTAACTCGCTTCTCAAGGTGGCAAACCTAGTTGGTTCTAAAGGCTTGGTGAGGATATCAACCAGTTGAGCCTCGGACTCTACAAATTACATCACAATATCACCTTTCTTGACATGTTCTCTAAGGAAGTGATAGCGAATATCTATGTGTTTGGTCCTAGAGTGTTGCACAGGGTTCTTAGCAATGTTAATGGCAGAAGTGTTATCACAGAAAAGAGGAACACTAGTAAAATTTAACCCATAGTCCTTAAAAGTGGTTACCATCCACAAAATCGACTCTGACAACTAGCAAAAAGACTACATATTCAACCTTCAAGAAGTGGATTGTGCAACAGAAGACTGCTTCCTAGAAGACCAAGAAATAAGAGAAGTGTCTAGGAAGTGACAATTGCCTGAGGTACTCTTCCTATCTAACCGACAGCCCGCAAAATCAGAATCAGAAAACCCCCGAATGGACAAAGATGACGAACAGGAATATCAAATGCCATACAAAAGGGTATAGTGTAAATATTTGAATATGCGCTTAATGGCTTGGCGATAGGAAGATCTCGGAGACACCTGAAACCTCACACAGAGACAGATCGTGAAGTGAATGTCCGGTCTCGAGGCCGTCAGATACAGAAGGGAGCCGATCATGCTGCGGTATTCGCGTTGATCCACGGCTTCTCCTTCCTCATCTGGATCCAAAACAGTCGAAGTTGCCATGGGAGTGGAGATAGGCTTGCAGTCACCCATGTCAAAGCATTTGAGCAAGTCCTTAGTGTACTTCGTCTGATGGATGAAGATCCCTTCCTTGCATGCTTAATTTGAAGCCCCAAAAAATAATCGAGCTCTCCCATCATACTCATCTCAAATTCCCTGGACATAGTCACAGAAAAGCTGAAAACAAGAGCATTAGAAGAACCACCAAAATAATATCTTCAACGTAAATTTGAGCAAGCAGGAAGTCATTACCACGCCTAAGAATGAACAAAGTCTTGTCTACCTTACCCATCTCAAAGTCATTCTTAAGCAAGAAGGTCTTAAATCTATCATATCAGGCTCTAGGGGCTTGTTTAAGACCATATCAGGCTTTGAATAGCTTGAATACATGATGTGGGTACTTGGGATTCTCAAAGCCTAGGGGTTGCTTAACATAAACTTCCTCCTCTTTGAAACCATTTAAAAAGATACTTTTAACATCCATCTGATATAATCTAAAGCCCTTAGATGCAGCAAATGCAAGCAGAATACGAATGGCTTCTACTCTAGCAACAGGAGCAAAGGTCGTATCAAAGTCTAACCCCTCAACTTGGCTAAAGCCCCGAGCTACCAACCTAGCCTTGTTTCTAATCACAGAACCATCCCCATTTTATTTGTTTTTGAAAACCCAGCGGGTTCCTATAACATTATGGCCACTAGGAGGTTCTACTAGATTCCAAACCTTATTCCTCTCAAAATTCTCTAACTTCTCATGCATGGCATTAACCCAGCTAGAATCCGATAAAGCATGTGAATTATCGCGGGGTTCAAAAGAAGCAACAAAAACAGAATGAGAGTAGAGGTTTGGATCATTATACCTGGAGCGAGTGACTCGCTCATGGAGATTACCTATTATCTGATTCAGAGGGTGCTGGCTACCTTTGAATGTGAAGTGGTGCACCCGGAGAGGAAAATATCTCTTCAATCTCCGCAGGTACTGCTGATGATGAAGATACAACAGGAGCCTCATCTGAAGGCGAAGTAGTCACAACAGGTTCTTGTGTTGAAATAGGAGCGTCAATAGTAGCAGGTGGAAGAACATTATCGAGTCCTTCATCATCTTCCTCTATAAATATGCTCTTCGTCACCTGTGTATCACCTGAAATATCTGATCTAGCTCCAGGGCTAGTCTCATCAAAAGTGACATTGTATGTCTCATGAACAAGATTAGTTTCAACATTAAAACCCGAAAATCCCTCGAATGTGCAGGATAACCCAGAAATAAACCATCAAAAGTTCTTGACTCAAATTTATCTAGATTTCCTATTTTCAGAATAAAACATTTAGATCCAAAGACTCAAAAGTGTGAGACATAGGGTTTTCTACAAAATCAAAGCTCATAAGCAGTCTTGCCCAAAGAAGGTCTCACAAAGACACGATTTGCAATATGGCAAGCGGTAGCAACAGCTTCGGCCCAAAATCTCCTCGGCGTGCTATACTCATCTAGCATCGTCCTAGCCATCTCGACCAGGGTCCTGTTCTTCCTTTCCACAATGCTATTTTGTTGAGGGACGTGTGGAGAAGAAAACTGATGCTCAATTCCACGCTCAGCACAAAAAAAAGCAAATGAGGCATTCTTGAACTCCGTACCATTGTCACTGTGGATCGCTCTCAAAGCACCTGGAAGTGATAATAATCAAAAGCTTCATCCTTCGATGCAAGAAAGAACACCCAAGTGTATCTAGAAAAATCATCGACTATGACAAGAATATACCATTTTCCACCAACTGACCGAACCCTAGCGGGACCAACAGTATCCATATGAAGCAACTGTCCCAGTCCGTCGGTCATGACCATAGTCACTGAAGGATGTGAGGTAGCAACTTGCTTGCCATGCCTACAGGGCGCACATACAACATCTTTGACGGCTTTGAGTTTGGGCAAACCTCTCATAAGCTTAAGGTTGCTAACTCGCGTTAGATGATCAAAACCAATGTGTCCTAAACGACGGTGCCAAAGCCAAAACTCAGAAGAAGAAGATGAAATTAAGTATTTGAGAGAACCAGCAAGAGATTCAGAAAAATCAGCTCCAAAGATCCTAGCAACTCTAGTAATCCCAAAAACAAGCTCACCAATTGAATCAAGCATCCGACAAGCATTTTTCTTAAATATAGTCTCATAGCCATCATCAAGAAGTTGAGACACAAAATCAAATTAAACCTTAGCTTGTCCACAAGGGCGACGTTCTTGAGGATGAAGTTGTCATTCACCCTGATCGATCTTGTTCCTTCAATCCGCCCTTGTTTATCATCTCCAAAGGTGATAAAATCATCACCTGTCGACCGCGTGAAGGAGGTGAACCATCTTGAATCTCCGGTCATGTGGCGTGAACAGCCGGAGTCAACGAACCATGTGTCCTTCCTCTTTCCGCGGTAATCCTGAAAATCAAGGCAAAGAAGAACGATGTGTCTCAATACCCGGGTTAGTTAAACAAGACTTAGAAACCCAGTACTGAGACACACGTCTGCGAGTAGTATGCAAAGCAGAAGTGTTATCCTTGATTTTATTTGAAGTTCTGTTATGAGCAATGGTTAAAGTAACATGAGAGTTATCCTATTTAGGAACATGATGATGAGCATGTGACACAAATCCTAAACCAGGTTTATTCTTTTCTATGTTACCATGTCTCATAGAAGCTCTAGGTTGATTAGATAAAATTATAGTAAAATTTTTCTTATCATTTTTCAACCTACACCAACAGAACTCAATCAAATGACCATCCTTTTTGCAATAGGTGCAATGATACTTAATACCACTGGGAGAAGCACCCTTAGACTTAACAGATGGTTGGGCAATACCTGCAGATTTAAAGATAGTTTTTGCAGGTTGTGTTTTGAATTCAATTAACCCATTTTCCAAGACTTGAGTAACTTTTGGGTTAGAATTATTTTGAACATGATTGTATCATAATCCTTGCTTCTTATAAGAAGTTTTAGACTTGTCCAGAATTATGTTTAATTATTTCTTACCTTTAGAGAATTTTTCTAAGGTATCCTTAAGATAAGCATTTTTCTTTAAGATTAACACATGATTCACATGTTTTACCCTTAATGGCTCTAGCATATTTTTCCTTATATAAAGCAGTTTCAAGTTTAAGAGCTGGACATGAAGCACATGTAGAAGACTCAATAGTGTCCTTAAGCTTGTCATATTTAGCTCTAACTGCTTCTAAGATAACTTTGACTTCATGTTCGCGTTCTAAGCAGAAAGTGCAAAACTAGAATCAACAACACCAGAAGCAATTAACTTGCTAGACTCTAAGTATTTTTCACATGGAGCAGATTTAACCTCAACAAGCTCAGTTCTAACATTTTCAAGTTGTTGCAAAGCAATATCATGAGCAGATTGCAGTTTAGAAAATTCAGAGTGCAAAACATGGTAGGATGAGCATTCATCAGATTGAAGTGTCTTAGCATTTGCAAGTTCTAAAATTAAATTATCTACCTGTGACTCTAAATACTTATTCTTAGCCATGACAAACTCTAAAGCTTTATCCTGACTCATGAGTTGCTCAAATATAGTTTCACATCTATCAGAAAGAACATCATAGGAAGGAGGTGCCTCATCGTTGTCGTTGTCAACGGAGTCGGCCATGAAGCACAAGCTGTGAAGTCCTTGGCCTTCCCTTTCTTCTTGCTTTGAGGGATCTCCTCCTACTTGTCCTCCTCACTCCCGGAGTCAACATCGCTTATGGATTGATCCTCAAAAGCGGCAAGCACCCGGTGAGCGGCCTTTGTCAGCTTGGCAGTATCAAACCTTGATTTATTCCATTGAGGCTTCTTCCAAGCTAGCTTTCCCTCTGTGGATATCATGGGGATATGCTCCAGATCTTAGGATGATGTGACAATTGACAATGGCGTTAATGGTTTATCGTTTCACAGGTTTTCGGCACAGGTTTAGTGTTGTCAGGCCAGAACCGGCCTGACCGGCCAGGGTGGCGGTCAGACCGGTCCAAGATCGATCTGACTGGCCCCTAGCGGCGGTCAGACCGGCAATAACAGAAAGTGTTGTATTGAGCTGGGCCAAAAATAGAGGAAGCAGGCAAAAGAGGGGGATTTTATTGCACTTGGTCTCATAATTTTTGAAGTCTCCAGTCAAAAGTTCTATTGGTTTAAAATTTCCAGTAGGTTTTGGTTTTCATAGGTTGAAAATCGGCTAAGTCATTGCTGGCGGTCTGACCAGCCCATAGGTGGTGGTCAGACCGGCCAGGTGGGCGATCGAGGCCAAGGCCTAGGGGCGATCGACCGCCACTTGGTTAAATCGCGCCTGTCGTGGTGGCGATATTCGATTATTAGCTCAAAGTCATGAGTTTCAGGGCATATATGTTGCATGATGCATGTTTTGACTAACATGAGTCAAGTTGTGAAGAACTTGTTCCCAAATTCGGTTTACTTGTCTATTGTTGTGCAGGTTGCTTGGTGGTCAACGACGGTCAATCTACGAGGATGATCGGGACTAGGCTTGGAGAGCCGAGGTCCGAACGATCGGCGATCTTAGGGTGAGTCAATGTACTCAAGCGAGGTGCAAGATGGACAAGGATGACCTATTAGCTAAACCGAGGGGCAAGATGGTGCAAGGTGTAGCTAGTTAGGTCAAGAGGAGATAAAGACGGCGCTGTAAAATACGTGTGTATGTCCCCTGTTTGTTTTGGGCCTTAACGGGGGCCAAATTGAGTCAAACTTTTAGAAGGTCTAAGCCTCCACTATAAATAGGGGAGGGAGGTGGCTACACCTCTGCTTCGTCTCTTTTGCTATTTTTGCAAACCCTAATTTTCTTAGGGAGAGCTTTTGTGGAGGCTAGGGTTCTTGATGTTTTGATGTGATTTTCGTGCTCTTGGATTGAGCATTGTCCTCCATTGAAGGAGAGGCTGTAAGCCCATATCATATCAAATCAATCTAGAAAAAGTTTGATCATGTCTTGTCTCATTGCGTTTTCTCCCTCTATTTGATGATTTTGGATCTTTCTTTGATCCGTGAGTTTTTGATTGAATTCTTCAAGTGATCTAGCTTGTTGTGACGTGTGGGAACCTATCTAGGATCATCTTGATCATCAATCATCCACGAACAAGATCTTGGATCAAGTTTTTGTTTTGAACCCTTCTTCAATCACATCGAAAAGGATCGCTATTCTTCCAAGAATTATCATAATCTTCGATTGGAATAGGTCCCTGTTATTATAGAGAAGGTGTGTTCCAAGTTTCATCAAGTTTGGATTAGTAGATCAAAAGTTTCATCTATTTTCATCTTAAATGTCGGGCCGATCTCAGATCTTGTTCTTGATAGCGATCGGATCACTCGTGGTCACCGGTCAGACCGGTAGCAAATCTGTCCGATCGCCTTTGAGCCAGCGGTCTGACCGGTAGTGCACTGAGATTTGTTATCTTGTGTTTGATCTTTTGTAGTATTGCTTAGGGGTGTTTATTGGATTCAATATTAGTCTTCCGCTGTACTAATATACTGATCTTCATAGCTTCCAAAGCTACTGGAGTGAAATTGTGTTGAATCCATTATTTGTGAAAAAGTGAGCGTGCTCCTATTCACCCCCCTCTAGTCGCCTTTTCGGTCCAACACCCTCCTTGTGGTTGCTCTTACCGTTCAGCTTGGGGCAATTTGCCCAGATATGATTAAGCTCACCACACTCATAGCAAGTCACGGGACCTCCTCGATTTCTGTTTCTCATATTATTGTAGGTCCGTGTGACTTTTTTGACTATGAGGGCCAACTCAGCCACAGGAAGACTCTCAAACTCTTCTTCATGAATTGCAGATAAACCAGCAAGCGAAAATCCAGAAGAAGACTCAAAAGACCCATCAGAAGCTCTCTTGAGCGGGTCTGCTACCAAAGCCATATTTTCCTTTTTGGGATGATCAATCCTCTTGATCTCATGAGTCTTAAGCTTGCTATAGAGCAGCCCCAAAGTTAGATCAGAAAGATTGACATTCTCCTCAATGGCAGTAGCCTTTATCTTCCACTCCTTGCTGTTGATTGCAGCCAAGAGGTTGGTGGCATTTTCAGACTGACAATATTCAATACCAACAGCTTTCATCTGATTAATCACTTTATTAAAGCGACTGAAAATATCATCGATGCTCTCTTCAGGACGCATCTCGAATTTGTTATATTCACGGTTATAGATTGTTTGATGTACTTTCTTGACCTGGGATGAACCCTCATGGTAGGTTTCAAGAGTATTCCAAATCTCATGCGCAGTCTCAAGATTGCAAATCCGATCATACTCCTGTCACCCAAATCCACCATACAAGAGGTTTTTAGCCTTATTGTTGTTAGCCAAAAGGGCTTCTGAAGCCGGCGTAGCAACTTCGGGCACAACGAGCGGGACTCGAACAACCTCTCATCTAGCGTGTCCTTCACTCTTAAGGAAGACTCGCATGCGATTCTTCCAATAGGCATAGTCGTGCCCATCGAAGATATGCGGCTTTGTGGAGTATCTATCCATCGCCAAGTTCAGAGACCAGTTAAGATCAAGATTGAACTAACCGAGCTCTGATACCACTTGTTGGACCGAAAAGGCGACTAGAGAGCGGGCGAATAGGAGCACGCTCACTTTTTCACAAATAATGGATTCAACACAAATTTTACTCCAGTGGCTATGGAAGCTATGAAGATCAGTATATCAGTACAGCGGAAGACTAATATTGAATCAAATATAAACCCCTAAGCAAAACGATAAAATCAACAAAGATTAATGCAACTCAATACACTGCCGGTCGGACCGCTGTGTTACTAGCGATCGGACCGATTGCCTGCCGATCTGACCGGTAACTCTGGCCGGTCTGACCACTGGCCTCCAGAACAGATCAAACAACCCGATGACGAAGATGCAAATAGATGAAACTTTTGATCTACTAATCCAAACTTGATAAAACTTGGAGCACACCTTCTCGATGATATCAGGAACCTATTCCAATCGAAGATTATGATAATTCTTGGAAGAATAGCGATCCTTTACGATTTGATTGAAGAAGGGTTCAAAACCGGGTCAAAACGAAAACTTGATTCAAGATCTTGCTCGTGGGTGATTGATGATCAAGATGATCCTAGATAGGTTCCCACATGTCACAGCAAGCTAGATCACATGAAGAATTCAATCAAAACTCACGGATCAAAGAAAGACTCAAAATCATCAAATATAGAGAAAGAACACAAAGAGACAAGACATGATCATACTTTCTCTAGATTGATTTGATATGATATGGGCTTACAGTCTCTCCATCAATGGAGGACAATGCTCAATCCAAAAGCACGAAAATCACATCAAACTTTCAAGAACCCTAGCCTCCACAAAAGCTCTCCCTAAGAAAATTAGGGTTTACAAAAATAGCAAAAGAGATGAAAAGGAGGTGCAGCCACCTCCCTCTCCTATTTATAGTGGAGGTTTAGACCTTCTAGAAGTTTGACTCTGTTGGGCTCCCGTTAAGGCCCAAAACAAACGGGTCACACACGCACACATTTTAATGCGCCATCTTTAACACCCTTGACCTAATTAGCTACACCTTGCGCCATCTTGCGCCTCAGATTAGCCAATAGGTCACCCTTGTCCATCTTGCACCACGCTTGAGTACATTGACCTCACCCGGCATCGTCGATCGTTCTGGACCTCTGCTCTCCAAGCCTAGTCCCGATCATCCTCGCTGTTGACCGTCGTTGACCACCAAGCAACCTGCACAACAATAGACAAGTAAACCGAATTTGGGAATAAGTTCTTCATAACTTGACCCATGTTAGTCAAAACATGCATCATGCAATATATATGCCCTGAAACTCATGACTTTGACCTAACAACCAAATATCGCCGCCACAACGGGCGATGATCAAAGTGAAAAGCAATCAGACCGCCCCTAGGGCGGTCTGACCGCCACCTATTGGCCGGTCTGACCGCCAGCTGGGACTTAGCCATTTTTCCTCTCTGAAAAATGGAAACCTACTAGAATTTTCAAACCAATAGAACTTTTGACTGGAGACTCCAAAAATTATGAGACTAAGTGCAATAGAATCCCCTCTCTTTCCTACACACTCTATTTTTGGCCCAGCTCAATCCACCACTTTTTGACATTAGCGGTCCGACTGCCGCTAGGGCCGGTTAGACCGATTTTGGACCGGTCGATCACGCTCGCCGGTCAAACCGGTTCGCCTCGACAAGATCAAATCTTTGAAAACACGTGAAACGACAAACCGTAAATGTCATTGCCAATTGTCACATCATCCTAAGATCTGGAGCATATCCCCATGATATCCACAAAAGCCCCTTTGCACTGGGTATTATGGTTTTTACACTTTATGTTTCCTCTTCATCTTCCAAAAGGAAAAAATTGCCTCCGACCACTTGTGACTTCTTCATCCAAAAGAATCCGCCATGTCAGATCTCATCACCAACTGGTCGGTTTCTGATTTGAGAAGAAGCTAGAAAGTCTGAAGAAGATTGGGTTGCTACCCGATAGGAATCTGATTTATTGGAGATCACCTATCGGGGAGCATTCCCCGAGTGGTGAAGATGAAGAGATTTTTGTTTTTCTCACATACATCGAATGTAGTTTTAGACTCCCAGTTCACTCCTTTTTTCCCAAGAATTGGAATATTATGGAGTAGAACTGGTTAATCTGGCCCCCAATGCCATCGCCAACCTTAGTATCTTCGTTTACCTCTGCGAATACGAAGAACCGGTATACCCAGAGAGTGTACCTTGCGCCTCCATGACGGAAAGGCTGATGAGTACATTACCATGGACTCAAAATCCTCGTGATCGTCATGGAAGAAAAGCTGGTTTTATATGAAGATCACGCAGCAAGACGGCCTTTACTACAGCGGTAGAAAGGTGGTCAAGAATCCGCGATGGCACTCCTCAAAGGAGGGAAAAGTAGGAAGATGGTTTGAAGCCATCCATCTCCTTAATGTCAGGGTGTTAACCCACTGCATGTGGCGAGGGATTTTTCCATGGGTCGGATTAGTCCCTTGAAGGCCAGAGCTCATGCGATGCTCTGGTACATTGGTTGTGATGATGCGATCAAGGACTCCAGTGAAGGTAAATTCCAAAGGATTCCGATCAGTTTACCTTGCTAGTTGATTGCTTTTGTAATCCTAAATTTTTTCCATTTATTAATTCAGCCTTATCTCCTGATGAGATCAGGAGTCGGATCAAGATGATCTGCGCCGGAGAGGCCGGGCTTCCCTCTGATCTTAGTTGTCGTTACCGCAGAAGAGAGGGCTGAAAGACTTTTTGTAAGAATATCAACTACTTTTCATCTTTCTAATATTTTTCGATCGGTTTTACCTAAAATTCTCTTTGGTATGTAGTCAGTCGGACTTAGGATCAACGAGGCCACTGAAACGTGTGAGCCTATTGACGATCCAACCAATCCTACGATTACTCAAGAAAAATATTTATTGCTAGATGAAGCATGTTCATAACCTGACTAACTTTGTTTGTTAATTTAGGCGGTAATCATTGAGTCCCATTTGTCAGTTGCTGTTGAAGCAACTATTTTGGAGACCAACGAGTCTACAAGCTCCGATCCAACGATCGGGAACTTTATTATTGACCAACTGGTTGAGAATATTACTTCTGATCCCTTGTTGGAGAATGTAAAGGGCGCAACCAACCCTACCAATTCAGAACTGGTGAAATTGGTTGAAAAGGAAAGGAAAGCAAGCGCTACTGAGTTTAAACCAGTGTTCTTCAAGGTCAAGACCAAAAAATCGACTAGGTATGTACAAATGAAGTAGTCATATTAGTGCATACCTTAAATATGGTTGGTGATCTTGAACTCTTGAACTTTCTCTCTTTATTTTGTGCAGATCTTCAGGTGTTCCGGTCGTTTCCGATCAGAACGTACCGGAAGGTCAAATGGTCTAGTACCTTTGGGATAAACACGTCAGTGTTTCCTGACCCATGTGACGACTTGGCGTTTTCCAAAGAAATGTCTTTGTCGAGTGGTATCTCCTTTGTTTGGTCGGATAGTTTTGGTGTCATCTTTTGTCTAGAGTGCTTGACCTGCTTTGCAGATGAGTCAATTTTTCTGATCGGGAGTGCATCGACCAGTTCTAAAGACTTCCGATCACATGCATAAGTAATTTTTTGATCTCCTCGAACCATGATGACTCCTTTTAGCCCTGTCATCTTTAGATTCTGATAATCGTAGTGTATGGCTATTAGGAACTTTGCTAGAGCCGGACGACCAATGATTCCATTATATGCGGTTTCGAAATCGACCACATCAAATGAAACCTTCTCTGTTCGGAAGTTGTTAGGCCTTTCGAACGTAACTGGTAAGGACACCTACCCTATCGGTTTTGCGGTAGAACCAGGGACTATGTCGTGGAAAGCATACTTCGCTGGCTTTACCTTAGATCTGGGAACTTACATTTCCTCTAATGCTCCCGCAAATAAATATTTAAAGAACTACCTCTATCTATTAAGACTCGATTAACTTTGTAGTTGTTAATAGTAGGTTCAACTATAATAGGAACCTACCTGATCGAGCCGACGGGATGGGGCAGTCTTGTTTGCTGAATGAGATTACTGTTTTCGACCACCTTAATGGCTTGATGGCGATCGAGGATTCTGCAAGGTTGACCTCTCGCTCTACGGCCTTCAGGTGACATCGTGAATCATATGAGGAGGATCCTCCGAAAATCATGTTGACCGTATGTTGAGGCTCCTGATATTCCATCTCGTCGTCGCCATCCTTGTCCTTCTTGGAACTTGCTTCCCCGAGTTCTTGTATTGAGGGGAGTGGGCTTTTACCTGCATAGTAATCTTCATGTTTCTTTTGCTAGACTCGACAGGTGCGCAAGTCATGCCTTGCCTGCTGGTGAAGTGGACACCACTTCTTGTTCTTTTTATATCCATTGGTCGGAACTTTTACTTTGCCTTGACCGGTGTAATCTTTCTTACCCTTGGTAAACTTGTCAGGAACCGCAAGGACTTTTTTTTATCATCGAGCTTGTGGTGTTTCTTCTTCTTGAGAGCCTTCTTGTGTTTTTTTTCGACTTTTCCAAGCCAGGTAGAGGGGTTTATCCTTTCGATCAATGGCCTCGCTCCAATCAACCGCTTCCCCAGCGGCTGCGTATTTGTCGGCCATGTCAAAAAGTTCGACAGTCGTTTGTGGAGGATTCATAGTGATGTCTTCCGTAAACCGTCGAATCCTTAGACCTGTCTTGAAAGCTTGAAAAACGAACCTTTTGATGTATTGACGAAGAGTCTCATTAGGTTCTTGCCGAATTCGATGAAGGTCATCCTCCTTTATAGGGCGATCGTATGTACACTGGAAATTTTCAATCATTAGGTTCTTGCCGGATTCGATGAAGGTCATCCTCCTTTCTAGGGCGATCGTATGTACACTGGAAATTTTCAATCAGGAGGTCGCAAAGTTACTCCCAAGTATACATTGACTCGACCGGTTGGTTGAGCAACCATAACTGGGCAGACCCTTCAACTACCGTAGGTAGATAGTTTGCCATCATATTTTCGTCACCACCAGCAGCTCTGATGGCGGTGGTATAGATTTGGAGAAATTCTAACGAGTTCTGGGTCCCATTGAACTTGTCCATGTTGGTAGGTTGAAACCTGTTGGGCCAACGTACAGTTTGGAGCCCTGCAAAGAAAGCTCGACAGCCTGTGATTGATTCATAATGCCTTCTTCGGAAGGGTGCCGAGTTGTAATCGGTCGGAGACCAGTTTCTCAAATTGGTATACCGGGGCCCCGGTGTTCCGATTTGGTCGTGGACGTTAGGATGACGCCTCCGACCACCTGCTTGGCCTAGACGATGTTGGAGATCATTAGGGCCAAGCGATTGATCCTCTCGACGAGGAGTAGGAGTGACTGCTTGAAATAGCCTTCTTCCCTCGTGACTCTTTGGTCGGAATCGTCGAGGAGGTCTTGGTATCGACTGTTCCCCAACCCGATCATGCTGCCCTCTACTGAGGAAGGAACATTGGGATGAAGTTATAGTTTGACTTCGTGAGCTCCTTTGTTTCCGGTACACTTCTGTATGCTACATGGTTTGCTGGAGGATCTCTGATACCTGACCTACAAGTTGGACAAAACCTAGAGCATCTGCTAGAGTAGAGTCAATGGTATTTAAAATACTTTGAACACGCTGCAGGTTCTGTACCGTTACTGAAGGTGTTGGAGGATTCATAGTAGTTGTAGGTGTTGGAGGATCTGAACCTTCCCCCGACCTTGTGTTTGGTCCTGTCCGAACCCGTTACTCTAGGTAGGGTAGAACCAGGCGAATTAACTGATGGACGTCTATCAGTTCTGTTACCTCTGGCATTTCGTGCTTGATTGTCTGTGCCATTTCCATCAATATGTGGTGGCGAGGTAGTGTATGCAGGACCGTACACTGCATTTTGATCCGTATTTTCGATCGCATTGACCTCGTGTTTCCAACAGCGATCTTCCGAAGAGCTTCCACTGTAACCAGTGGAGAGCCCTCCAGTGCCTCTACCAAAAATTTCCATGATGGAGACTGGTCAAAATTAGCACCTCCTGAGGCATTTGGGGTGGACTCAACCTGATCCGGCGAATCGCCGATCGTATGCTGAGTCTTATCGTCCTCACTTGGCCTATACCATATGGGGGTTTCATCGACACCATTACCAGATGTCGGTTGGCTCCTGTAATTTCCAGAAGCTGTTGGTGAATACCTGTCAGCCATGATCGTATCGAGTGTATACTGATTCTCGGATTGTGGGGCTGAAGTTTTATCACCTTTTTCACCGGTCGGAAGGATCGGGCTTGGAGAGATCTTTGAACATTCTGAATTGGTAGGAATGACATGTCCCTCTGGAAGCACCACTTGTTGTGGTGGTGTATCTTCCCCCATCCGTTCGATTTCGCTGATGTCTGCAACATGCGAATCTGCAGAGGAGGATGATGACGACATCTCATTCTCATCCATGGCGCGGATGCATCCCTCCATGTTGAGGTTGGAGTAGTCGTCCAAGTCGAACTAGTTCTCCTCGTCCCAACTCCCTGCCATAGTTGCATGAGCGAATATGAGGAACGGGTGAGGATTTGATGAGTGAAGAATTTCTTCAGGAAATTTGCAACTTCTTCCCCACACACGGCGCCAGCTGTCGACGATTGAATCACTGATCTTATGAAAATATAGAAATAATCTCCTAGAAGGGAATGAGGCCGCTCTTTATTACTATGAACTAGTTGTTTACAAAGAATACCTATGATCAGGTGAAAAACTTCTCCTGAGTACACTGAGTATGGTGTTTTCTGTGCTACTGAAATAGATCTAGAACATGAATCTAATGTCAATAGAGTCTGATCTTTTCTTTTTCGCCCCTCCTTGATCCTTCCATGCTCCATCTTTAAATAGCTTCCAAAGAGATGGCAGTTGTTGCTGGAGAAGACGTCTGTGTGAAGTGTTGCGTCTGGTCGGAGGGAGGTGTCAGTTGATTAAAGTATCAACTGTTGTACAATTTAAATGTCGGTGAAACGTTCAACCATATGGTAGTCAATGTCTTAGGATTACATAACGTCGTATGGTATGGAGTATACAACATGTGTTCCATTCATCACATGGTAAAGGATATACCTGGATTCAGATCCAGGTATCAGTTCATAGCTTTACGAGAAGTTAACTGGTCGGGGACTAGGTACGGGACGTTGTCCGACCAGGGTATTTATTATGTAACTTCTGAAATCCTTACGATCAGTGAAGTCGTTAACCTTAGGGGTTACGACCACGAAGACGTATGGTCTCTCTTTATGTATTAAATTAATACATAGGGGTTTTAATCCTCGTCTTCACTTGCATCAAATCGCCTCACCCAACACCTGGTTGCCTCATGGACTCATGCACCAGCGCTGCCTAACATGAGAGAGAGAGAGAGAGAGAGAGAGAGAGAGAGATGTTAGGTCTTTGTTTGATGGGGAGAGTGTCTCCGAATGGGCTGAAAGCTATTCGGTTGACGAGCAAAGCCAAACTATTTTAGACAAATTGGGAAGGGGGGATGTGGGAGCGGGATAAAATCTATTGGGGTATAAATGTGTGAATATATATTCATAATATACCTACTAAATACAGGGTATTTCGCAAAAATATTTGGGTGTTTGGCTAAACACACATGACTCATACTAGGATCACCCCTAACCAAGGCTACTATTACTTGCAATTCAATCTATTATATTAGTTTATAACTACGCTGATTTTCTTGCGATTCAATTTGTCAGAATTGGTTTGTGAATTTGCTGATCTTCGTGCGTATCGTGAAAGATTGGATTAACAATCGAGATCCATCTAATCAGCTAGTTGGATCTTTATCGATATATATCCAATTTTGCGTGAAAAAAGTTTCAAAAAATTAGATACTACCGGTCCCAAAACACCAATCGACAGGGTCTCTTATAGGCCCCATGGCACGGGCATACCTTCTACCTAAAGTATGGCGTGAAAATTCATGTTTTTACCGAGTAGATTTCTACTATTTTACCCACGTATGTAAGATGTACCAGTTGATGACCCAATTCAATGATGCTTTTCCCCCTGGATTTTTTTTCCCGGTTTCAGCTTTTCAGGCGTTTTTTTTTTCTTCTCCAGATCTTTCAGGCGGTGCTTCATGATTCAAAAGTCGCTAGTGCCTGCCTTCTCGTGGTAATTCGTCTCTTCATTTTCACCTCGGTTTCTGTTAGTCGCGGACTTACAGTCCCTGCCTGTTAGATTAATCTGGTTCATGATAGCATTTTGCTTTGTACGGTGCACGTCACGTTGTCAAGTTCCTTTTTAGTCGTCGTTGAGGTAGTACTGCAGCCGGTGTTTTTTAGTCTTCATGTAGTGTACTTGGTTACCCTGGCTTGTAGGAGCATGAATTGGCTACATGCAGTGTTCGGTCAAGTAAGTGGAGAAAGTACTTGTTAGTGGCCATACATGCAGCTGGGAGTTAGTGGCTCAATTAGTTAGTCGTGCCGCACATGCAGTTAAGTGGGTGGGCTGCATCTCCTCTGGAAGACAGGCTGCTGTGTTATATATATTCGATGTAATCAGTTTGTTTAGCTGAGGCGTATAACAAAGAAGAGGCGGTGCTAGGCAGTTATGGCACCACTAATCTTGCGTGTTCTTCGTCTACCTCTGAGTGTGTGTGTTTGTGCGTTCACTAGTATGTATATGTGCGTTCAGAAGATAGCTTGATCCAGAGCTGATTTCCAACACTGCCTTCCTTTCCGGAAAATTTCACACTAGAAAATTAAGAACAGTCCTTTCCCTTATGACGATTCCTTGGCAGTTATATGGATTGCACTCTGAAGTCTGAACCACTATTCTCACCGTCCAATTTGACACTTAATGATCCTTGGTCTTCCCAGAAAAGATCAAGCCCCTAGTAATATTGTAAAATAATGCGAGTAAGATAAGCGTGAGGCGTATCTAATTGGTACATATACCCCCTTGTCCCTAACCCTTGACACCTAGAAAGCAAGTCTTTAATATTAGATTAATTTTATGGTGTATTTACCTAGTAAGTACACGGTAGTAGTATAAATTAAATCTGACAGTTGATTTGTTAAGGATATAATAGACTGACTTTTCTAACTAGGTTGAAAATATTACTTTTGTGGTAGTTGATTTGTTAAGGATATAATAGACTTTACACCCAAAGCATAAGAATTAGGAACCTAGACAGCGCACATTTCTCTTCCAGTTGTTCTCGTTGTCCTGTTCTAAGACTAAGTTCTCATTTGACGCGTTCTCATCTCCTGTAAACTCATCGGGTCGAGAAGAACAAAAATAACTAGGTCCTGGCTAACCTACATCATTATACATTCCATCGATTTGGAGCGAAAAATATCAACGTATGACGTACCGGCATAGTTTTACTGGCCGAAAATCGGCGATACGAGTCTTACCGGACCTCGTAAGACTTCAAATCGGTCAAAATCGGCCTGAAAAAAAAAAATCAAATTTGGTTGAATTTGATTATTTTTTATTTAAAATCCTAAAAAATCGATTTGAAAATTTCGGCCAAGAAATGCTGTTTTGGTCCCTCAGCATTAGTAGATATCGAGTGTATTATATTTGCAAATCGAAAGTTGAGTGACTCGGGAAGTTAAGGAAATTGCCACTCTAGTAGTGATTTCTCAAATTCATGCGAGGGTCTTGTGTTCCGAGTTTCCAACTTCCAAACGGGGACCTACTCCTAGAGGCAAACAAAAATGGGAGCAGGAGAAATATACAGTTTTTCACTGAATGATCGAAATAGGAGTTTTTTTCCCCTCATTTAGCACGATTTTGAATCGAAATAGCAAAAATAATTCTCACACAAATGAACTGGCAAAAATGCACAACAAGGATCTACTACGCTTAAAATACATAGCAGAGGGTCTACCGCGCGGCAGATCACGTGACGGTCTCCCATTCGGGGCCCCCGACTGCCACATCACCACCGCGCGACAGGTGGCTTGGCGTGTGCCCACCAAGCGACAGGAGGCGTGGGCACCTGCTGCACTGTGCCAGCGTGGTAGACCGACTGCCGTGTGGTGGGAGTGCGAAGGCTCTCTTTCGTGCATTTTGAGCGTAGTAAGAGTGTTATTTTTGCCAATTAGAATAGCAAAAGACTATTTTTATTATTTTGGCTAAAATTACACTAAATGAGCAAAAGAGACTCTCAAAATATGACCCAACTGTAGGGTTATTTTTGCTATTTTAGCTAAAATTACACTAAATGAGTTAAAAAACTCTCAAAATAGGATCCGAGCAGTGGAGCACATAGTTTATGGACCACACCTAACACCAGCGGCGGATCTATGACTAAGGCAACCTAACTTCAGCTCTGTGACTAGGACCTAAAGCTCATTAAGAAATTACAAAAAAAAAAAAAAACGATCTCAACCAAAGGAGCTAGCCCACTCTGGTACCTGACCCAAGTCTGTCTCCGCCTATCCCTAACACTACCATTCTTTTTCTCTGTATGTAAGCAATTGGAAATTGAGGGACGGAAAATAAATGCTCGATCATATTCCAGATATATAAAAAATTGCGACGCAAGCATATATACGACCGAAACGTTCGATGGTGCCACGAACGGAGTAGTACTAGTAAATCAAGAGGAGCATCCATATTTCCCATGATTATCGCTGTCTTGTTCCGTACAACGCCCGACGCCGGGGGCGACGCCGCTAAAACAAAAAAATGTTTTAGGCCTAGAAATCGCATGCCACGTCGCAGTAATCTTGCCACGTCACACCGCCGCGCCCAAAACCAACCGACGCTTCCCACTGTTTTGGGTCTGAGCTCAACGAAACTGGACACACGGCAAGCACGCAGCACACCACAGCACAGCACCCACCGAAACCCAGCAGCGCGTCAGACTTATCCAAACCCCAGCTCGAGCAGGCAGCGTATAAATGCCGCGCAAGAACGCAACTATTCCGAGAGCCAAACCAAACAAACAAGAACCGAGAGGCGAGAGAGGAGGATTGCAGAAGAGAGGAAATTCAGCAATGGCGGACATAGCGCTGCTGGTGGTGGAGGAGTTCGAGCGGACGACCAAGAGGAAGCAGCAGGAGCGCGGGGGCCAAGAGCTGCCCGCTGCCTCCGGCGATCGCGCCGCTTCCGCTACCGCCTCCAAGGCGAGCGAGTGGGGCTCGGCCCACGGCAGCGCTGGCGGTGGCCGCCGTCCACGGCTTCTTCTCCGCTTGATTTCGTTGGGTCTGTTTGATTTTCTTTTTCTTGAAAATGGTACTCCGGTTTTGTGATGTGTATGTGTAGTCGCAAAAAATCTCTAGTTTGATGCTGGAGTACGAGTATAATCGGTAACTTCGTTCGTCGTGGGTTTGTTCTTGTTCATGAGTTGTCTCTGTTCGATTTTTTTTAAAAAAATAATTATTTTATTTTGAAATACAATAATATACATTTTTTAACAGAAATAATACTCACGACTTGAATTTAGTCGCGCAACCTAATTCACCTAAGCATTAGGCGACTGATATAAGCTGTCTAACCATCGAGCGACACGACACGTGGCCTTATCGCTCAACGCCGAAGTGACTAGACTCAAATCATCAGGTGGTTAAGCAATTTATGGTAGTTGCTCGAACGCGGGTGATTTTAAATATAACAATATTATATTATTAATTCGCTGAAAATAATTGTATAGGAATAAATATAATTTTTTTAGATAATATATTTAACAAATGTTTTTGTATGTTGTTTTTTTTAAAAAAAATAAAAGGATGGTGACAAGGTCAATTGGTCAGTTTGTAATTTTTATAGAATCACAAGGGTATGAAATCTGTTAAACTTGTAATAACATTTTGTGATCGTCGTATGTTGTTGTAGTACAATAAAATTTTAAATAATTTTGTGAGGATGATAGAAGTAGTAATGAGTCATAAGTATGAAGGTAAATGATTCTTGCTATACACCAAGGAATTCATACACAGCTAAGAACTTTAAAGAAATGACATAACAATAATAACACGATGATTGATCTGAAAAGGGGGTTACATAATACGCATACCAACGAATCAAGGACGATATATGTATGCTTTTAGGGAATTAGAAATACATGGGATATATGGACGAAAAGGGTCGAATTATTTTGTGTCAGCAGCATCCATATGTCCAGGGGTGGATCTTGTCGTCAATCTACTAGCCGAAGTTGCATAGATGCAGCGGATATTGCGGTGAAAAGATAGACAATTACGGCGTGACGGGGAAGCAAAATAGTGGTGTGCGCTGAAATGTGATTTCATTACTGGGTGCCTATGGCTCGACGTGTCAAACCTGCGGTCAAGGTAGTCCGCGCAGAAGTTTGGGCAGCACTAATAGTGTTGCCCAATGGTCCACTCGTCGGTTGATTTGACGCACTTTTAGACGTCTCAACACCATCAAAGGGGTGGCATCACCCCTTGCGGGGGGCCTTTCGGAGGGTGTTCAGTGGGCATAGGAGGGAGGGCGTGGCTCGATCCGGAATCGTTGGCTCGATCCGGAATCGTTGAGCATACTGCGAGGCAACCTACTTAGATCGACGAGCTCCAGAGGTCTGTGTCGAGTGTGAGGCTGCTGACTAAACGCCCTGTGGCGAGCGTCAGTCTCCTGGGGAAACATCTAGTCCTTCAAAAGCTCACAAATGTTCTCTTATTCCTTCCCCTTGTCCATGTTATATAAGTAGTGTTGTTGGTGTGGAGTTCCCGGCCGAGTAGCGCTCCATTTATAGCGGGGGAGGACGCACCTGTAGCGGTCTATAGCGGCCAAAGTGCAATCCAGTTGAAGCAAATTCGCGTCCGCGAGGAGGAATCCTATTGCAGCGTTGGGTCAAGTCACTACGCAAAGCAGCCTCATTGGTCACGTCCTACTTTGCAGAGAGTAGTCAAGTTCTGCTTTGCAGCGAGTGGCCCAATGGTTCAACGACATATGACTATACTTCTTGTCAAATCACCCGGTAGTTGAGCGACTTGGATCTAGTTGCCCAACCATTGGGCGACTGATTCAAGTCGCTCAACCACCGAGAAATGATTCGTAAGTAGGAAGGTAAGTGATATTGAGATGCACTAGGGAATTCATACACATCGGAACACTACTTCGTCCAACGGTTGAGTGATGGAGGTTTGGAATGATTGGTAAGTACTAAGGTAAGTAATATCACAATACACGAGGGAATGCATACACAATCATGTCATAGTAACTACGAAGCAAAACACGTACACAACGAATACATGTACACAAAGCACACTGAAGAAACCCTACTGGCCACCCGCTGCACCATCCGCCGCACCTCCTCCGCCGTCGCCATGTCCCACCCCCAGTTTGTGCCCTCCTGTACGACTCCGCTTGGGCTTCCTCAGCATAGGGTGCTGGGGCCCCAACAAGGAGAGGCGGTCAGGGGCTCTACTGAACTGTGGTCCCAACGCCAGGAGGGGGGGTGACTCCACGTATCCCTGCGTGCCCACTGGGGCACCACTGTGCTGCAGCCCAGAAAGAACATCGCGGGGTGCAGACTCATGTGCTCCCCTGAACTCCCCCGAGTCGTCTGCGAAGATGTCCACGTCCGATGAGGGCTTCTCGTGCGGGGAGAGCTGTACTCCCAGATGGGGTGCGAAACCTGCAGGAGAAATATTGTTTATTCATGCAATATATCAACGCGAACAAACCTGAAGAGAGAAAACATACCCTCGATGTGGGCCATGGCGCGGTTCCAAGTGTCGTAGCAGCCGCACTCGTCCTGCCCGAACAGGTCGAAGGGGTTCAGGAACGATGGCGGTGGCGGTGCGTAGCCACCTGCCCACCCTAACCCTCCGGCTTGGCCCGGCGGTGGCTGGGGTGGTGCACGTGCCCACACTGACGGAGCACGTGTACGTGGCCCTCCGAGCCATCCTAGCTGGATTGTAGGCGTATGCGTCGACATGGCCACCTCCTGGACTGGCCTGCAACACATGAGGGTCACGACACGCCTCGTCCCACTGTAGACCCGACGGGCAAGCTATAGCAGCTCGTCGCGTGTCACCTCCGCACCGTGGGCGACCCTCTCCAGGATTGACTTTCCCTCGCGAACCCGGCGGCGATGTTCGTCTACGAGTAGTACATGAAAGCTTCAAGCTTGTAATTGTGGTAAATGTACTTAGATATTTTGAAAAATGAGAATACATACCGCGAGGTGCACGTTCTGCGCGAAGTGTGCAGGGTACGTGTCGGTCAGTGCTGGTATGTGAGCAGGGGGAGGGTCGACAACATGCACCATCCTGGTGCGTGTCTGCGGAGCGTACCGACGTAGGTACTCATCGTACGCGCTGGGGCCGCACGGGGCTTCCTCCTGCACGTAGTCCTCGAGGGTGTCCGTCCACTTCGCCAGCCACAACGCCATCTTCGTCGCCCAACTCGTCCTACTACCACCCCTCCTACTATGCCTACAAAACGTACCACTGCATTTAGAAGCCATCGTAGCAGAACTAAGAAAAAAATATAGGGACATGTGTTGTGTTTAACTCATGCGTGGACCGAGTCGGGCACCCGACGCCTGACGGGGGATGGAACAATCTGGCCGAGTTCGAACTGGCGCATCACCCTGTGCACCGCGTAGTCCTCGACGAACACATTGAAGACCAGTTTCTTCCGCGTCATCCAATACGCCTGGTCGCGCCAACACAGTGAGGACAGCCCAGTGGGAGCGCGGTCCGCCAACTCCTGAGCAGAGTACGGATCTCAGTGCACGTCGTCAACATTGAGGTGGTCGAGCTGCTCGACGAAGAGCTCGTACACAGGTGTGACCTGCATGTGTACAAACTGTGCCTACGAGTCAGAACAGTGGTTACAAAGGATGACTCGTAAAATGACTAAAGTTAAGATACAGGAGAGTACGTACTCGTCTACGGCACCAAAGGAACCCTGCGGTCAGCTGGTCCACCGCGCCACCGTGGTACATGTCCGCGCGGTACGAACTGGTATCGAGCAGCGCGGGCCGTCTGAAGGGGGAAGCGCTCGAACGACCACAACTGCAGCAGGAGGGGGTAGCCTGAGGATAGAGGTCGACCTCGTCCTGCAGCACGCCTCACACATGTCGCGGTACGTCACGGCAAGTACGGCTGATCACCAGCTGATTTGCACTTCCTCCCTGTCGGCGATGGGCCTCACATACCCCACGAAGCGGGCGTCGACAGAGTCACCGTGGCTGCTGGTAAACAGTACCCAGCCGAACAGCCACAGCAAGTATGCCTCGAGGTGCCACAACACCTGGTACTCAGTGGGCTCCGGGATCATCTGCTCGACTTGCGCACAAACGCCTCATTAGTAAGCCTGTCATATGACGAGGTTAGTGCATTGCTATATAGGAGAAATGGATCGCATACGTACCTGGAACTGCGAAAGCCGCCGTAGGCCCATACCTTTGTCGCGCTGGAAAGATGTAGTACGCAGCCGCAGCCTCGGCCATAAGAACCCCCTTAAACCGGCCTAGCGGGTCATCGCGCCAGTTGGCAGGTGCGTCCGGTGGGGAGGCAGCGGATCCCGCGATAGGCAGGGCGAGCAGCACCGCGACGTCCTCCGGTGTGGGGGCTATCTCTCCGAATGGGAGGTGGAAGGTGTGCGTCTCGGGCCACCACCTGTCCACCAGAGCTGTCAGCAACAACCGGTCGAACGGGAACTGTCGTGACCGCTTTAGGCTGGCCTGGACCTCCTCGTTGTCCTCGCCTGGAGCGTCGTCCCCGTAGATGGCCTCCACCATCCGCGCGAGAGGTAAAAGGCTGGCATCGCTCAGCTTGCAAAGCACAAAGAAGTAAGTACATAGCATGTACATATGATAAAAAGAAGTGCTACAGTATGCAGACAAACCTGTCTGTCCATCGTGGGTCTAGTGCCCAAGCTCGTCGGGGTGTCCGCGTACGGACCACCCCCAACGCAATCGCCTTGCCCCCACCCTCAGGATGCGGGCCACAATGATTGGCACAGTGTTGCGCGTCCACGCGCAGGTCTAGCAAGCCGAAAGGCCAGTCGGAATCACCAAGGTCATGAGCCATAGCTGCAAATCAATTCCAAGTTAGCAATTATGATACAATTAGTGGTTTAATTATTTATAGCATGGCTCTGAAAATTCTTGAAATTTGGTTGCATTCTTGCATAAACCACATAATCCTTAACATATATCACGATAGTTGCATTTTGGTTTTAGGGTTTACGATTTCAGGGTTTAGGGGTTAGGGTTAGGGTATGAGGTTAAGATGTTAGGGTTCAGGTTAGGGTATATCCACAGCCGCATTATGACTATTAACAACTAAATTTACGTTAGTTCTACGAATACACTATTTACAACTTTTAAAGTACACGACGTATCTACCGCGATTTTAGTTGCTAACTTACCATGGTTTTAGTTGTTAACCTACCGTGGTTTTAGTTGCTGACATACGACTACACTATTTTCACTTAGTAACAAAATGCCACTACACATCTACTGATTTTAGTTGCTAACCTACCGTAATTTTAATTACTAACCTACACTATTTGCTAATATACACTATTTACAACTACACTATTTGCTAATATACACTATTTACGACTACAATATATAATAACCTATTCGCTAACCTATTTACGACTACACTATTTGTTAACATACACTATTTACGACTACACTATATGCTAACCTATTTACGACTACACTATATACTAACATATTTACGATCACACTATTTGCTAGTATACCATGATTTTGAAAATAAATATATAAAGAAGTCCAAAAGATGCACAGATCTCTCCTCTCTTTCCCTCCTCGCCTCTGGTTCTGCCCGACGAACACAAATGGCGATGGGCGCGTGGCCCGCACGCACGTGTATATAGCCCGTAGTCGCTCAACCGTTGAGTGACTAGGGGCAGTATGTCGCTCAACGCTTCAGCGACTAGTAACCGAAGTGACAGTCGCTCCACTGTTGGGCGACTACACCACGTGTCAGTCGATGGTTGGACAATTTGGACCAATCGCCTATAGGTTGAACGATTAGATCCAAATCGTCCAACGGTGTAACGACAGAATATTATTTCTGTAAAATAATTTAGTCGCTCAACCGTTGAGCGACTAGGGGCAGTATGTCGCTCAACGCTTCAGCGACTAGTAGCCGAAGTGATAGTCGCTCCACTGTTGGACGACTACACCACGTGTCAGTCGATGGTTGGACAATTTGGACCAATCGCCTATAGGTTGAACGATTAGATCTAAATCGTCCAACGGTGTATTTCTGTAAAATAAAAAAGGTAGGTACATTACTGTATTTCAAAATAAAATAATGATTGTTTTTTAAAAAAATTCGTCTCAGTTGTCTGATGCAATCCACTGTCGTTCTGGTGAGCCGTCGGATGGGCAGGGACAGCCGTTGGATAACAATGGATTAGACCAAACAAGAAGAAAATGGAGCCTACCATCCACGCCCGTTGGCAACTACTCAATGAACTGGAATGCTTATTTGTGGAGGATGGTAGTGTTCGATCCACACGGGATGGGCCATTCCCTGTTGTCTTGCACAGCTTCTGTCCAGCACAGTGGCTCAATGAACGGTCACTTCATTTATTTATTTATTTATGCAAAGGGCTCCAGAAATTATCACATGAGAGAACAACGCGCGCTCCTTACGTAGAACGTGCTAAATCATTTCAGACAATGTTCCATCCTACAGAAATTTGTTTGTTCAAACCATTTCGGACAGGATATGCCGGTATCTGCCGTAGTCCGGCGTCGTCTTGAAGCTCGGCGTGAACTCCGAGAAGAAGCTCAGCACGGCGGCAAGGTTCTGCGCGCTGTTCTTGGCCACAGCTTTCTCCAAGAAGAGGGCAGGCTGCACGGTAATAACCTGGACCAGTCCTCACGTCAGTAACAACGGGATGTAACAAAGCATTGCATGCAGAAAACAAAACCAAGATGCTGTTCAGTATTGACAGGAAAGCAACAACTACCAAGTCAAAAAGTAACTAAATTAGTTATGTTTTAGCTGTAATGCATACAGAAAGACTGTTTAATCTCTCGCAACATAGCATGCTACGATATACAGAAGGAGCATGGGAAAAAAATCACCTTGTATTTTCTAGCATAGCGTAGAGCCTCCAGGTAGTACCCATCTTGCAGCAATGCAGTCACGTAGTCATGGTGCAGGCCCCGCTCCCTCAGCATGTCCACGCCCAGCTTCCTTGTTGGCGAGTGTTGTCGCCCCAACTCAATGAGCTGCATCGCGAGTTCCTTGGAAGGCTCTAGGATCTGCAGGAATTGGTCCATGACCAAAACAAAACCACATTTTCTGAAAAATCCTAAGGAGATGGACAAACAATACCAGCGTCACTTGTAGTAACACTGGAGTGTGAGTTGATATCTAGATCTGTCTTGCACTACATACTGCGAACCACTAATTTTGGGGGAATTAATAGAAGTAGAAAATATTTTGGTAGGAAAGCTTCGCTAAGTCACCCCGGCGTCCTAAAATAATAGCCTAGTAATTCATGTTAGCAATGTGATGGCCACATTGAATTTACATCTGTCAAATGGACCGAGGAGGTCAACTAAAGGCCTGGTATGCAACGTTCAGGTAAAGGGATTCGCCATCAGACAATTCAGGTGCAGGCTCATTCAACAAAAAGTTCAGGTAAAGGGATTCGCCATCAGACAAGTCAGGTGCGGGCTCATTCAACAAAAAGTAAATAGTAGAGGGAAGCCTAAGTGTAAGTTTGCCATTCGTATATAAATAATATTCAAAGACTATATCCCTTGAATTCGGAAATAAATTTTACTCCCTACATGAAATTGCAAGCCAGTATTACCATCAAACTTTTGTTTGGATGTGAAATCTCGCGTGAAAAGTATGGTTGTTGAATTGGAATTATTCCAATCCATTTACGCCCCTCGGCATCATAAATACCAAAATATGAAAGATATACCAATTTAAGTGGAATCATACCCTACATGCAACAGTTGCTTCGAAGCATTGTCAAACCATTAGGCAAACTACAAGCTAATGCTACGTTAGTACTTAATATATTTAGCAATCAGCACACTATAATATATTTAACTACCAGCACACACAATATGATCGATTGTGCTTACTTGAACACACTGATCATTAACGATGGAGTTAGAATAACACACTGACCTTGTTTGATACAAACAATGCTATTTCAGCATAACGGTGGCTACGGCCTAGCAGTGTCGTCGTCATCACATAAAGGTTGGGAGGAGCCTTCAGCCCAGTCTTTGAGGCACTGCAAATAAAGCAAGATAGCACTTTTATGTTCTTATCTTGTATTGAAAGAAAGGGAGTACTACATTAAAAACCAAAAAGCATATACCATAACTGATGCTGTGATGCACTAATGTCAAGAAAATAAAAGAGGAGAGCGGTTGATGGCTATAGTTCCTCAAAAAGTGTGTATTGCCATTATGCCATTATCGGGGTAAAATAAAATGGAGTGCATTATTATAGGGTGTTATTGTCATTTTGCTTGGCAGCATTCCTGTTGCATGCCAGTCATGGCACAGTGATATGGCCAAATTTCATTTTCTTTTACAAATGGCACACTTCAGCATGCTACAAAGGATGGCTAAAGTTACCACGACCTGAAATGTTAACTTCTCAAATAGTTATGTACAATGCTAAATTAACAGCAAGTATATCACGAACTAGGAAATTGTTGCTTCTTAACTAGTTTGAAACAACACTAAATCAACAAGCAATACCTTCGTAAAAACTCCATGATGACAGCAATAAGATATGCAGGGTCACCCATCATTTCATCTTCAACAAGCGCAAAGACAGACTGGAACATTTCAATTGGCGAAATTGCCACACTAGCAACATGTGGTCCATGCTGCATTGATGTACCAGAAGCCAATGGTCTGCTATCCTCGCCTAGAGCCTGAGGTCTTTTGTTGGCAGCATCAGATATCTGGGAACCTGACGTTCCCTGACTTGCCCTTGCTGGTGCAATATCATCAGAATCAGAAGATGTATGTAATAATGTCCTATCTACATGTGCTGCCAGGTTAGCAAGTCCATGCTCAGCTCCTGAATTTGACTGCACGGGTATATTCCCAACACTTGCTGAGTCTGGGTTCACAACAGGTCTAAATGTGGTTCCAAATGGAGGTTCCTGAGAAACCACATGGGAACCCTCAACAGGCTGCTGACCACCTGTCTGTAGGTTTTGCTCAGATGTTCTCCTAACCCCAGGAACACTGCCTCCCAATTTCATCAAACGAGAGTATGAATCAAGAACAACATCAATTGCCTTCGCAACCACACTTATTGGCCTCCTTTCCAGGATGATTGTTCGAACTATAGCAAGGGTTAGTGTCTTAACCTGCATCATAATAAGAATTGGTATGGTAATGGTAATAGCTGGCAAAAATTGAACTATTAGATGGGTTTATCTGCAAAGTAGTAAAATCATATTACCGCGCTTGGGTCCAACTTTCGTCTCTGAAGGAATTCCAAAATCGAAGGAGCATCAGAAGTACTAGCAGCAATAGCCTAGAATTCAAGCTATGCATGTCAGGGCAAAAATGTAGTTGCGTTGAGGATGATTTAATCAAGATTCAAGGAATTGTTCATTCCCAATTTCTTACCTCCAGGTCTAAATGGAGTTTCCATAAGAGACCATTCTCAGCATCACAGATGTGGTCAGGAATGAGAAAGTTCCAACCTTCTCCATAGATAGTCCCGCCATATGCACTAGATTGGCTATCTGCAGGTTGAGCTGCTTGCCTACTATTGCTGGGCAACCCTCTCACTAGCAATGGAAGAGGCGCAGATATTGGTGTATGAGAATCCATAAATACATCATAGAGTATGACGACTTTTGCATCTATTTGATGGACCATAATTATGTTGTCAGCGGAACTAACTGCAATTCTGCTTGAATAAGTTGGCAGAGTACCCTGAAATGACAAGTTATGAATTAGGGGATTAGGTTTTTCTTGGTAGCAGAACTAAACAAAATCAGTCAGGATCATAAATTACAGAAGTGTAAACAGCCCGATAGTTTATTCCCTAATCTGACTGGTTTCCTAGAAACTAAGGAGGCCCAAGATGTCCAATTAGCAACTACTCTTACTGCCAGGAATCAGAAACTTTGTCTCAACTTTAGCTCCAACTACTTACACAGCCTTCTAGGAAAGGGAAAGAATACACTACAACAATATGGAAGGCAAAGCATGCAGTTCAAGCTTATAATACAGGCTATTCCTCATGCCAATCCTAATAATAACTTTATTCCCCAAAATAGCCCATAATAATGATAAGGCAAGTAACAATTTGATCCCTCTATTTTTTTTTCCAAACCTAGTTGCATGAATGGAATGCCCATCTCAATATTTCACCAACTAGATGGGTCTATTCGTCAAACACAGTTAATCATGATCAGCTACATATTATCACAGGCCATCGACTCAACCATAGTTATTAAAACCAGAACCATGAGCAGACCTGTCAAGTAACTGTTTCATCGGTTCATTGGTCAGACCGGTCGTTCACCAGTTGGACCAGTGGTTCAATTATAAATATTTAATACTTGTGGTCTAACCTGACAAACAATTTAGCTTAGGATGACTAGTGTAAGTGCTTGTTGAGAAGGCTGAGGTCGGCAGTTTTGACTCTCCTTTAATGAAGAATGCAACTAAAATATTGTTTGTTCTACATTTTCTCCCTAACTAGCATAGTGTCTGCATGTGGCGACCAAGGATAATTTTTGAATTTGAATTGATAAATAGTAATTTCGGGTGGCAACCGGCCAAATTCAAAATTTGAGTTTAGATTTGATGATTGAAACCGTTCGGTAGAAAACCGGGTACCAATGGTAACGGGCTGATAACTGGTACCGGTCGGGGTCTGATATTTTCTCTGTAACCGGTTTTTGAATCCTTGGTTGCAATGGATCTCAAGTAAATATACCATAAGTTATAAATTAAAAAAATGCAAAAAAATAAATATTATTCTCAAATCTAAAAAATTGCATACATATTCGCATCCTCTTTTCTCGTATTGTAGTGGTGGCATTGGCTATTGTTAAATGTTAATGGGCCATGTACTATTCACACATAACAGTAACTACAGATAATTATTACAAAAAATTTATTATTTAGTAATCTATCTATTAGGTGTTTAGTATTATCTGTTAGTTAGGCAAGTTATTATTAGATTGGATTGTTATAGATATGTTTCCTTATAGATTATTTCTTAGAAGTCAAGTCGGGTCGTTCCTATAAAAAAGAGATAGCATGTATCCCTTATGAATCAAGCAAGAAAGATGGATTAATCTAGTCTTCCTCCCAAGGTTCTACCATCACAGTCTATAGTCTAATCTCTCATCCCACCAAGCCGATGCAGCCCAGCCTTCTTCCCGGCGGTGTTTACCCTGTTACGAACTACGGTTCATGACATTTGGTATCAAAGCAGTTGATCCCTTCACATGACTTCTACTATGGTTATGGTGATAGATCAGACCATTAGACCCGCTACCGAGTCGTTGGCCATGATATAATAAAAGCTAACGCAAACAAGATGGCTATGAGTACCAACGACAACGACAAGAAGATAGCGCCCATCTTTCCAACAATCACAACAACGCTATCAGAACCTACCGCGGCGCTGTCACATCCTACTGTGGCAACCACAGCCCTACCGAGGCATGTCGTGGCATCGCTGAAACTTGTCGCGGTAGAGCCAAAATCTTTAGTTGTGTTGCCGAAGTCTATTGCGACAGCTGTCGCGTTGCCACGTCTTGCCGCAATGCTGTCGGAGCCTGCCACGGCCCTGCCCAAGTTCGTCGCGGCCACTGTGGCGCTGCCAAGGTTGCTGCCACTGTCACAGCGACCGATGAGTTTGCGGCAACAGCGCATGGAGGTAACAATCTCCAAGGACTCATGTCCAAGGTTGTCAGAATCTCGATTCTAGTCATACGATCTTACATTTCTACGACCAAGATTGACTGGACGGATCCGATCCTAAGGTAGAGTCTTAATTTGATAGAATCTTAATATTATTACAATTCTAACAAAAAAATTGTAAAATCATGATAAAATTTTTCATACGATCCTACCCGATTCTGCTGATTTATTATAGATAATTATTTGCATGTCCCTTTCATTGTAAATTTTTACTTTTTATTTCTTCATATACATTATAACTGTTAAGAGTGTTGCACATTCTCTCTCCCCCACTCTAGCCCATGTAACCCATAAGGCCCATCGGCCCCGAGGCGCTCCTCCGCCTCCATCGCTGTCCTGCACCACCATCGTTGGGCTCCAAGCCTCGTTTCACCCGACGAGTCGCTCCAATCCAGGATCGGCGCCCGACAACGCGGTTTGGACTTCCTTGCCAGATCGACGCCCAACGATACCGTCCCGGATCGCCTAGAGCTCCTTACTCGCCGGATCGACTACCTCGCCAGATCGACGCTCGACGACGCGTCTTGGCTCGTCAACTCCCCCATCGACGCCCGATGACGCACCATCTTGCGCGCCTAGAGTTCCTCGCCAAATCCCACGCCCAACGACACATCACAGATCGCCTGGAGCTCCTTCCTCGCCGGATCCACTTGCTCCTTCCTCGCCAGATCGACACCCGACGACAAGATCCGGGGAGTTGATGACCTCTACAGGCTCTCTCTGAATTGTGAATGCTCGCTACTATTGATGCTCAGATTCTTGATGCTATATGTAGCCACCTTAGATTCTTGATGCTTTGCTTCTGCTTTTGATGCTCTGCTTAGTACTGCTGCCATTGATTCTATGATCCCTTGACTGCTGATGAACTGATTTTGATGCTCTGATTAGTACCACTGCTATTTATTCTGTGATCCCTTGCTGCTGCCTTGCTGCTCTGATCCTGCTGAACTCATGCTCTGTTGTGCTTAGTATTGTCGTGTGGTTGTGGTCCATCAAGATGGCAAAATATGACTCAATGTTTGGAGGCAGTTCATCTCTCGTGTTCACGGACATCAAGCTCGATGGGTTGAACTACCAGACATGGGCTTTCTCAGTCAAGACTACTCTTAGGGGTTATGGTTTGGCCTCTTACTTGACTAACGATCCTCTTGATCCAAAGAAGGTTGATATTGAGGCAGTAAAGGCTTGGCAGAAAGAGGATGATCGTGTCATGATTGGTCTCGATCCGAGTGTTGATATCTCTTTGAGGATGAGTCTCGAGTATTATACTCTAGCCAAACAAATGTGAACACACTTTGAGAAGAGATATGTTCAGTCCAATGGTACTCTTCGCTTCACATTGCTCAAGAACCTTCATAGTATTCAGCAGCAGCAGAATCAGTCAGTGGAGGAGTATTACAGTGCTTTCACTCGTATCACTGCCCTCTAGAGTCTATGACACCAAAGACTGCTGTTGCTTGTCAATCTTGTGCTGCCAAAGATGAGTATGCTCAGCAGACACTCATGTATCAGTTTGTGATCGGGCTTCAATCAGAGTTTTGAGTCTGTTCGTACTTAGCTGCTCAACTATCCCACTCCACCGACTTTGAATGAAGTGCTCTAGTTTGATTACAGAAGAGACTCGTCTTCATTCCCTTATGCCTACCTCAGGATCCTCACCACATGCTGTTCTGGGTCTCTCACAGTGGTCTGGATCTATTAGAGTGACACCCACAGGAGTGTTTGTATGTTCTCATTGTAAGATCACTGGTCATCATGTTGACAAGTGCTTCAAGTTACATTACATCCAGATCAACTTGTTGCTTACCGTGCTAGACAACAATCTGATCGTCGTCGTGGAGGACCTACTGGGCCTCCCAGAGCACTTACTAGAGCAGTCACTGCCAGAGATCTCCAGATCAACTTGTTGCTTATCGTGCTAGACAACAATCTGATCGTCGTCGTGGAGGACCTATTGGGCCTCCCAGAGCACTTACTAGAGCAGTCACTGCCAGAGATAGAAATCTCGGCTGGCCGGTTACCGACTACCGGGCGGGGGCCAGGATCCAAAATCCCGATCGGTTTTTCCCAGTTTCGCAAATTCAAATTTTAAATTTCGAATTTCGTTTGGTTTTTGAGCAAATTCAAGCGAATTTCATCTGGATTTTTTCCGGGAAATCGGTTACCAGTAGGTAACCGGCCGGTTTTTTTTCCCAACCGGCGACCGGGATCTCCCCCGGGAACAAAAGACACTTCTGGATCAGTGTCTGCTATGACCTCAGTTGCACCTTCTGTTCCTAGCACTACTCACCCTTGGGTTTTGGATTCGGGTGCCTCCTTTCATGTTACATCGGACAACTCTCAACTTGTTGTTCGTAGGCCCGTGACTGATGCTGCATATGTTCACACTACTGATGGTACACCTTGCTCTATCACCCATTAGGGCATTCTCTCGACATCCCGCTTCTCTGTACTTGATGTGTCTTTTGTTCCTCAGCTACCTGTCAATCTTCTTTCTGTTGGTCAACTTGCTGATATGAACTGTTTCATTAGATTTGATGATTCTTCTTATTTCATTAAGGATCGTCAGGGCAGAAGAGTGAATAGTTCGGGCCATCACCGTAGAGGCTCTTCTAGTCTCTATATTTTGGACACCTTACATCTTCCTTCCATGAGTACATCAAAGGCCTTAGTGTCTTCTGCTATCTCATCATCTCAGTCTCCTGTTGATTCTAACTTCAGCAAGTGGCATCACAGACTTGGTCATCTTTGTAGAGCTTGCCTTACCACTCTAGTTCACCAGGGTTTCTTAGGTCATGTCACTATTGAGTCTAGTTTTCATTGTACTAGTTGTAAGCTGGGAAAACAGCTACAACTTCCATATTCTAGTAGTACCACTCAGTCCTCTTGTCCTTTTGATTTGGTACATTCAGATGTATAGGGACTATCTCCTTTTGCTTCGAAGGGTGGTCATGGCTATTATGTCATATTTGTTGTTGATCACTCTCGATATACTTGGATCTATTTTATGAAACATCGTTCTCAGCTGATTTCTATTTATCAGTCTTTTGCTAAGATGGTTCATACATAGTTTTCTTCTTCCATTCGGGTGTTTCGTTCAGACTCGAGGGGGCGTATCTTTCATCAGCTTTTCGTAAGTTTCTTTATTCTAAGGGTTCTCTTCCTCAACTCTAATGTGCTGGTGCTCATGCTCAGAATGGTGTTGCTGAGCCCAAGCACCATCACATCATTGAGACCGCTCGTACTCTTCTCATCTCCTCATTTGTTCCCTCACTTCTGGGGAGAAAGCAGTCTCTACGGCAGTCTATCTCATCAACCGTCAGCCTTCTTCCAAGCTACAGGGCAAGTCTCCTGGTGAGGTCCTGTATAGAGCACCTTCTCGCTATACTCATCTTCGTGTCTTTAGTTGTATCTGCTATGTCCTCCTAGCACCTCTTGAGCGCACGAAGCTGAGCGCTTAGTCGTTTGAGGGTCTTCCTGGGTTGTAGTCCTGAGCATAAAGGCTATCGTTGCTATGATCCCTCAGCTCGTCGCATTTGCACATCTCGTGATGTGACCTTTGATGAGGGTCGACCCTTCTTTTATCACCCTTCTACACAGTCCACTTCCCCTTCCACAGATTCCACCTCTTTTTTGTGTCTACCTCCTATTACTTCATCAGACTTGTTTTCTCCAGTTTCACCTTCTAGTGTGTCTCCTCCACCAGCTCCACCAATTTCACCTTTTAGTGTATCTCCTCCATCAGCTCCACCAGCCTCCTGACACTTCCAATTTTCCCTTTCACTATAGTCGTCGATAGAGAGTTCCTTCTAATCCTCAGTCCTCTCCTCCACTCGATCGTTCTACTACATCATGATATGCCCTACGTGATCGTTTTTCTATTAAGGCACCAGAGAGATGGGGTTTTTCTCGTGCAGGTGCAGTAGCTGAGTCGAGTATATATCAGCAGGCTACTAGTATACCTGAGTGACAGTTGGCTATGACAGAGGAGCTCACAGCATTAGAGTGTACAAGCACTTGGGATCTTGTTCCGCTACCATCTGAAGCTGTTCTTATTACTTGCAAGTGGGTGTACAAAGTAAAAAACAAGTCAGATAGGTCAGTAGAGCGATACAAGGCTCGTCTTGTTGCAAGGAGTTTTCATAGTCGAGATTATGATAAAACTTTTGCTCCAGTTGCTCATATGATCACAGTCCGTACTCTTAATGCAGTTGCAGCGGTACGCACATGAACTATATCTCAGATAGATGTCAAGAATGCTTTTCTTCATGGTGATCTACATGAGGTCTATGTGCAGCCACCTCCCGGTGTTGAGGTTCCTACAGGCTATGTTTGTTACCTTAGACATCCTCTGTATGGTCTCAAGCAGGCTCCTCGTGCTTGATTCGAGTGTTTCAGTTTTGTAATTCGAGATGTTGGTTTCACTCCGAGTGAGCGTGACCCTGCCTTATTTATTCACACTTCTCAGCAGGGTCGTACTTTGCTTCTGCTGTATGTAGATGATATGCTGATAACAGGAATGACATGGACTATGTGGCCTTTGTTAAGAAGAAATTGAGTGAACAATTTATGATGTCCGATTTGGGGCCTCTGAGCTATTTTCTAGGGATTGAGGTTCACTCTGATGGTGATGACTACTGTTTCTCTCAGCATCGCTATGTTCAGGATCTGCTTACTCGCTCTGGGATGACTAATACTCGTACTGCTGTCACACCCATGGAGCTACACCTGCAGCTTCGACCTACAGACAATGTACCCCTGACAGATCCTTCCCGCTATCATCAGCTCGTTGGGAGCCTTGTCTATCTCACTGTCACCAAGCCAGACATTGCTCATGCTGTTCATGTACTCAGTTTGTCAGTGCTCCCACTTCAGTTCACTATGGTCATGTTCTTCGTGTGCTAAGATACTTGAGAGGAACTACGTCCAGACGTCTGTTCTATGCCAGTTCGAGCTCCACACTTACTCTGACTCTACTTGGGCAAGTGATCCTGCTGATCGCTGATCTATCACTAGCTACTGTATCTCTCTTGGTACTTCGCTCATTGCCTGGAAGTCCAAGAAGCAGACTGCGGTGTCACGCTCTAGTGCAGAGGCTGGGCTTCAAGCTCTTCCCGCTACCACTTCAGAGATCATTTGGCTTCGATGGCTCTTGATTGATCTTGGTGTCCAATGTGACAATCCTACACCTCTCTTTTGTGACAACACAAGTGCCATTCAGATTGCCAGTGATCCAGTCAAGTATGACCTGACAAAGCATATTGGTGTTGATGCATCCTTCACACGATCTCATTGTCAGCAGTCGACCATTGCCCTCAAGTATGTTCTCTCAGAGCTTCAAGTTGCAGATTTCTTTCATTAAAGCTCAGACTCGAGAACATCATCGACTTCATCTACTCAAACTCAGTGCATCGGATCCTCCTGATCTACCTTGAGTTTTAAGGGGGGTGTTAAGAATATTGTACATTCCCTCTCTCTCCCTCTCTAGCCCATGAAACCCATGTAGCCCATGAGGCCCATGTAACAAATGTCTATATATACCTCTCAATACATGAATAAGATGCATAGTTGTGAATAGTAAAATTTGTCTCCCTTATCCTTTCTAACAATAACTTCGATAAATAACAAATGATCTTTCCTTTACATTACATTTTGGTAAACAAAAGTTCTAAAAGTATAGTTTTAAAAATGTAGAAGTGTTAAAATACAAGGTAGATTTTAAAAAATGTTTCTTTGGTAAAATCAGATAGGATCTTATATTCTACATTGATCCTACAATTCACTATCCTGCTGTACAACCTCCGATCCGATTCAGGATCGTGACTTTAACAACCTTGCTCATGTCGCAATCGCAACCTCTCGTCAACATGGGATCTTCTAGGGCTTCAGCCATGGCAGCCACTCGAGGACGAGCTGCCGCAAAAGGAGGGTGGTAGTTGTCATGGGTCGGGTATTGTTCACGTATAGCAGTAACTACCCATAATTATTTGAAAAGATTTATTATTTAGGAATCTATCTATTAGGTGTTTGGTATTATCTATTAATTAGCCAAATTATTATTAGATTGCATTGTTAGAGATAAGTTCCCTTAGAGATTATTTCTTTGGGGTTAAGTCGAGTCGTCCCTGTAAAAGGGATACCATATATCCATTATGAATCAAGCGAAAAAAGATGAATTAATCTAGTCTCCCTCGCAAGGTTATATCATCTCAGCCTAGTCTAATCTCTCATCTCACCAAGCCAATGCAGTCCAGCCTTCTTCTTGGTGTTGTTTACCCTGTTATGAACTAAGATTCGTAACAGTTGCTAACATGACAAAGGCTGATGTTTTTCATAAATACCAAATGCAATGCTACTAAACTTATCACAACCTACAGACTGAAACAGCCAACCTAGCTTAGCAAGGCTAGGCCAAAGCATAATAATCTGCCGCAGTAAAGCTTGAGCTAGAATGGGGGGAAAAAGCTCCGAACATGCCATGCATTTCTTGAGAAATGAAAGTACAAGGAAACTTGGCTTATAGTTCAAACCTGTTGTACAACAGCATCACGGTAGAAACGATATAGGTTCAATGCCATACTAACTCTGTCAAGCTGCAAGCAGTAAATTCTACCGTAGCTGCCAAATTTGAGAAGATGTTATTGGAAGGTTACGTGAAAATTTTGTGAAATAAGATAAAGAGACAAAAAACATACACTGTTACAATATGGACATCAGCAGCAGCTAGAACAGGCTTGTTGTTTGCTTCACTTTTACACATCACCATCTCAAACTTAGGCAATTTGACAATCCCACCAGCAGAAAACTGACAGAAATATGGGTAGAATTTAGCACACAACTAAATATGTTTCACATGCACAAAAGAATTTGCCAACAGGAAAAAACAACTCATCCCAAGATTGACATAAGCAAACAGGGCCTGAGGGCCAATGGATAAAAAACACCACGCGTGAATTGTGTCTACTCCTGAATTTGGGATAATATCCTACAAATTTATTGCCATATGTACCATTGCTTTCTCCTACATTTTGTCCAAAATATGCACACCAAAGAAGCATAAATAACCAATCACACAATTAGATATTTTCATTGGAGGTATCATCTAAAAGATATTTGATAATCCATAAAGTAAATAACCAACATTAATTAAGTAAAAAATAGTAAGCTTGACAAATAGATCCAAGCTTTCACAGAGAAGCTAAAAAGATCTCAATTGGGAGTTGCTTTAAAGAACAACCACAGCACCAACCAGCAGGATGACTGTGAGCATGGTTCAGAACAGCAAAATAAAAAGTAAATACAAACCAAAGATTTCTCGAAGCAATCCTTATCAGAGTTCCATTTATATGGGGCATGTTGTCTTGAATGGGTGCCATTACCTGATATCCAGTGAACAGCGTACATTGCATTCCAGAAGCAAGAAGAATCAACCTACTTTCATGTGTGTAAAGATACCAGCTCACGTTAAACTTTTTTGAATCCACCAAACGAAGAGCATTTGATTGAGGCTCATAGGCAAGCAGATCTAGGCCACTGCAATAGAAACCAATTTCGGTTAACAATACGATAATGAACAAAAATGACAACATGAATTATAAGTCTAAATAATAGCCAGCTTATAGTACATGTGCTCCTATGTGACAAGACAATTTGGTTAATTGGATGTACACTGTATAAAGTTTCTGTTATTTATGTTGTAGTAGCAACACGTTTGACATACCTTGTTTTTATAAATATGACATCACAAGTGGGGCAGTCTGTCCAGAAAAAGCCCAGGATAGTTTCAGAATCTGCTCTGCACTTTCTACTACAGGCCTCCCCTGTTTCTCTATTTCTAAACTCAATCTCATGATTGGATCGTTGAATCCCTATGGCTTTCAGATCCAGGGAATACCGAATTGATAAGACAGGCCCTTCATTAACTGGATCGGAGTTCGGAGGTCCAGATGGAGTAGACGGGGCTATCTTCCAGTATAATATCTGCCATAATTGGACAGGTTAACTTCGTAATAACCAGATTCATTACAAAATGGAAAAGTCAATTGATTGGGTGTTCATATACCCGATCAGCTGTTGGAGCTATAAGGAACTTATTTGCATCATCGTAGAATAGCCCCCGTATGTCTGGTATGTCACATCGTAGTGGAGGATGCTGTACATAAGCATGGGACAGCGCGCCAGGGCTTCCCAAACCTCCTTGCATCTGATTTCCCAGCATTTTTTTGTTATTTCAAGTGAACTAGTGAGCTTCCACTTTACGAAGATGATAGAAAGGGAGCTGCTGTCAGTATGTTGCACAGTTTTTACATGGTAATAAAGCACTACACTATCCAGATTCTCACCTCAAAGCCACACTGATCACACTGCAAAAGATTAATATCAAACTCCAAAAGCCTAGAACTTCAAGCCTTGCTCTTGACCTTTCAAGAGATACCAGATAATTATGAAACAGTTAAAATTAGGACCGGAAAATAAATCAGTTTTCAAAGATGAAACGATTATACATTCTTTCTAAGAAGTATGACTCGACCAATTGACCACCACTCTGAAGCTAACTCTAGCAATCCTACAGGACTTCGAAAAAAGGAAATAAAAGGATAACTGGCCTTTGCATTTAAATTGGGTGCTTAAGTATATGGATGTAACAATATGATTCCATGAGACTACACGATTTGCTTAATGACAAAAAAATTACCGCAGTCTGCATGCATGCTCTGAGTACTAGAAACTCCTTAGAACACATATTATGTTCAATCTCAGGCACCTTTGCTGCTATGCATCTCGCATAATCTTTTGCCTGCATGGCACAGCCAGAGCAATAGAATGTTCACATCATAAAAAACCAAGAGGGGTTCATAAGATCATTGATTACTCATTAACCTTCACCAGGCATGTTGGCACTAGCCATTGAAATAGTGCCATGGATTGCATATGACAGCACTAGTACAGGAAGGCGTAAAATCCTTCATTGTCTACAAATATTTGCCATTTTCGTGACAAAGAACACGCTCCAACTTAGTTACCATTCAGATAAGAGTTAATCGGTAGGTCAGTGTTGCACATATATATGCCCAATGGAGCCATATTACCCAGCTAAGCCACTCCCACTAGTCACGGCACTAACAGATTACTGCAGGTGAACCACAGGTCCACACCTTTTTGCCACTCTTTCTTGCACAATTGTGTTGAAATTTTCCGTCCAATTTAAGGATATAATATAAAAACTGATGTACAATTGTCGAATGTACTACCCCCAAGGGCAGAGCGAAGCGAATAACTAAACAACAGACAACCTCCTTGTGGCCACGAAATCAAAACCAACGAAAACGAACAATACTAAGCTGCGGCACAGGGACAAATTAGCCAGGATGGCAAGCTTCCACCGAACCAATCACAACAGATTACTAGGGAACTTGTATCACCAGCTATAACAACTAGCAATCAACCACTAATTACAACGAATTAACATCTACGGTGATCTTCCCAGCCAGACCAAACCAGCCAAATCCCCACATCTACCGCGGGAAAACGCTCAACTCCACGACATATATCACCAAACCAAATTCTCCAGCAACTAAACTATAAACTACGAATTACAACAAGGGCAACCGAATCCCCAGGCCTGCTCCGGAGAATCGGCAACCCATAGGCCCCAGCAAGCAAGGCAATTACTGCCAGAGCACCAAGCCGACGGACTCGACGGAATCATCATGACCGTACAGAGGTAGGGCAGGCGACCGAGCGAGAGATGGGCACCTGGGACGCGCAGGAGGCGAGGATCCGGGTCAGCGCGGAGGAGGAGGCCGCCGGCTTCCGCTCCTTCATCCAAGCCCCGGCCGGATCACGCCACCATACCACCACCTGCGAGAAGAGAAAAGGCAGCAGGGAGATCCGAGGAAGCCTTGCGCCTCCGAGCTCGAGCCGGGGTTCCGTAGCGGAGAAGACTCGGGTTTGGGGGGCGTTGCCACCGGTCGGTCCGCGACGAGTACGTGTAGACGGAGCGGGTAATTTCTGACCGATTGACCGAATAAATGTTGATAAAATTTAATTTTTTTTTCTTTTGATATTTGGGTTTTTTTCCGGATTCGGTTTTTTTCTACCGGATACGGATACGGATGCGGATTCGATAATAAGATATCTGATAAATTCGAAACTATTCGGGAATTAATTCGGATATATCTGAATAGTATCCGAACCACCGCTCCGCTCGGCGCTCGCACAGTCGCACTCCTGCTATCCTGCAGGCCGCAGCCGCAATCCCGCTCCCGAGTCCCGACCCGCACCAGCACCACGCCTGCCTAACCCTAACCCTCAGTCCCTCGAGTAGTCAAGCCTCAGACCTCAGTCACTCGTCGTCGCCCGTCGGTCGTCGCCTCGCCTCCTCCCTTCCCCAATCCCGGCCCTCCCTCGCAAGCGCTACCGCCGCCTTCCCTTCCCCCTCGCACTCGTAGCCACCGCCGCCTCTTCCTCCCTCGCAGCCGCCGCCTCCCTTCCCTCCCCGCCGCCTCCTCTCCTTCCTCCTCGCCGCCGCCGCCGCCTTTCTCCTTCCCTCCTCACCGCCTCCTCCCTTCCTCCCTCGCCGCCGCCTTCTCCCTTCCTCCTCACCGCCTCCTCCCTTCCCTCCTCGCCTCGCCGCCTTCACCCTTCCCTCCTCACCGCCTCCCCCCTTTCCCTCCCTCGTCGTTGCCGCCTTCTCCCTTCCCCTCCCTCACCGCCTCCCCCTTCCCCTCCCTCGCCGCCGCTGCCTCCTCCCTTCCCCTCCCTCGCCATTAACCGCCGACGTCTCTCGCCGCCACCGCATCTCCCGTCGTGTGCTGCGTCGAGGGGGAGTGAGCGAGGGAAAGGAAGCGATGATGGTGAGGCCCCATACGTGACCGCACTCACCACGCTCTTCAGCCTGGACGATCTGGAATCCAGGTGAATTCTCATTCCCCACTCTTCCCCCAACTGGAATGTTGTATGCTGTGGACAATCTGGAATCCAACTGTATGCTGTGGAAAGAGCTTGTGATGTTCTTGTGCCCTGTGCTTGTCTGATGTTTTGCACTGGATTTGGGTGCTGCCCACCATGTGTTGCATAACTACATTGCTCAATTGTAGAACTCCCATGTGTTGCATAGCTGCATTGCCCACCATGTGATTTCTGATAAGTGACTCCCAGCTTAGTTCGGTTTGTTTTGGTGATTTAGATTAGATGTGATAAACTAGTTGTCTTGTGAGTTGGAACATTTGATTCTGTAGTGTGATTTGCATCTCATAAATCATTGCATTAATATGTGAAAGAAATGGTTCTACTATCACCTAAAGTAATGTAGAATGAATGATTGTTCTGATATTGGAAATACAAATTGGTCCCACCTGATGCCAATTACAAATTGGAAATGACTGTTCTCAGGTATTGATGCACGCACTTAGTGAAATTTATATAATGTTTATTGATGCAGCAACAGTGTTTATACAATGATATTGATATCTACTTCCATTATAATCTATTAATCTAATTTGACTATCATCCAAATTTATTCAGGGAGGAAAAATCCTTATTGGAGGATCTGCTATTGAATCAGAGGGAAACGTCATTCAACCAACCATTATGGAAATTTCACCTTCTGCATCAGTTGTGACTTGTGAGGGACGAACTCTTTGATCATGTCCTTTATGTCATGAAATTTCAGGTAGCAAATAATCCAGTACTTTGTGTTATTGACCTGTTCTATGAAATTTCACATTCTGTTGGATTTTTTCCCATCATGCAAGTTGGAATAGTCTAGCTAAAAAATGAATGAAGGCCTTGGGAGTTGGGACTGAGTTTGACAAACAAACCATTAGCATTTCCTACCCAGGCTGATTGTCTGACTATAAGAACCTTTTGATTTTTTGTGCTCCCTGAACAGTATAGAAATTATATTAAGATACGGAGTGTTTCAATGCTCTTCCAAGAAAAAAAGAAGGGAAGAAAAACACATATTTATGGCCTGATCTGCAACCACCCACTACACCACTAACCATACTGATCTGTGCAACATAGTTTTCGGGAGAGCATAGAGGCACCACTTTAAAAATGTTTATTTGATTATTATGTTGGTAAAAGCCACTGTGATAGGTTCATTTTTCATCTTCATAGTGAAGGACTGAAGGCCTCTTTGGTTTTATTGAATGCTTTTATAATCACAAGAAGCCTACAATTTACTATTTCATACTCATGTTTAATGTCAGTCATGTGGTCCTTGTTAGTGGATTTCCTGTGAATTGATGCGAATTAGTTTTCCTCTACCTTCCCTGTATACTGAAGTAATTAAGTGATACCATCTTTATGTGTTTCTATTATAATCCAACAGAATGTCCTTTTCATCTCATTGGCTAGGTCATACTGTGGAGCTATTCAATGTTCTAAAAAAATCTTTGCATTGTTCTGCTCAGACAAATCATTATTGATGAATGCTATTCACTTTCCATCGTTACTGTTATTCATATTTCTTCAGTAGCATGTGCATATGCATATAATATGCTTCACCATATGTTTTTGCCTATTCACTACTTTTTAATTTACTTCTAACATTCTCGTTGTCTGTCATAATTTGTGCATGGAGCATATCTAATCTTGCGTCTTGTAGAGTATTGAGAATTTTAGATGGTTGCTGCAAGTGAAAGTGCAAGCATGTGTGCTAGCACAGGAGTATTCCCTGCTGCTGCTACCACAGCAGTTGGCACAGGCCACTTGGCGCCAATGCCACCACCATCGAATGCTGGTGCATTGGTGGCGTGTGAGACAGCCACAACCACTGGAGGTGAAGGACATGTTGAAGTAGATGAAGAAACTTGCACGGGAGAAGTTGAACCTGCTGTGAAAAAGCAGAAGAGTGTACATCCAAGGTTTGGGAGTACTACTCTAAGTACTCGGTGACTGTCCCAAAAAGAGATGGGGGAGGAGAAACAAGTTTGGGTGAAATGCAAGAAATGTCCTCACAAAGCTCGAGCTGAGACCTCAAGGGGAACTAAGGCATTTTGGAATCATGTGGGATTCAAGCATGCTGTAAAGCAAGGCCAACAACAGCTGCAATTTAAGAATGATGAAGGTGGAGAAAATAGTTCAGTTCAAACTTATAGGTATGATGCTGAAGTTAGCCTAAAGAAGTTCTATTTGGCACTAGTTATGCATGAATATCCCTTTGCTATGGTTGAGCATGAGTACTTTGTTGAATTCATCAAGTCTCGGCATCCTGGTTTTTCGTTCAAGAGTCGCATAACCACTAAGAAAGAGATATTGGACATGTTTGGAGATGAAAAGAAGAAGTTGTATGAACAACTAAAATCTCTTTTTGTCGATTTTCCTCAACTATGGACATGTAGACATCTAATCAAAATAAAGGTTATATGTGTATCACTGTGCATTGGATAGATGATAACTGGCATATGCAAAAAAAATTGTAAAATTCATTCATGTGAAAGAAAACTATACAGGAAGTAATCTAGCAAATGAATTTGTCAAGGGTGTCATGTCTTGGAACATTGAGAAGAAGTTATGTGCTCTCACTCTAGACAATGCATCATCCAATGATAAATGTATTAGAGAAGTTGTGGTGGAGCTTAATAAGCGTTCTCCCTTGATATGTGATAGTGCTTTTTTTCATGTGAGATGTTTATGTCACATACTTAACCTTGTCGCTCAAGATGGCTTGAAAGTAATTGCATCTTCATTTAATAATATTAGAGCTACTATTGTTATTGTGAAAAATTCTCCATTGCAACGGGAGAAATTTGAAAAGTGTGCAGTAGAATGCGACTTGGACAATAAATCCGGTCTTCCATTGGATGTGCCTACAAGGTGGAGCTCTACATATGAAATGTTGAGTTATGCTATTTACTATAGGGGGCTTTTGAAAGGTTGTTGTTTTTGAACAAGGGTAAATATGAGAAGTGTTCTCCAACAAATGAGGAATGAGATATGGCATATGCATTATGCAAGTGTTTGCAGAAACTCAATGATGCTACTATGATATTTTCTGGAAATCAATATCCAACATCAAATCTGTTTTGGTGGAAGTTTTGTGAGATTAAGATGGCACTTGCAGAATGGTGTGAAAGTACTGATGACACTATTTCTTGTATGGCAGAGGCTATGAAAGTCAAATATGACAAGTATTGGGACAAGTCGAACATGGCTCTTGCTGTGGCCTGCTTTCTTGATCCAAAGATACAAGAAAAAGTTGGTAGAATATTTTATAGGGAGGATTTATCATGAGAGGTCTGCCCATGAAGTTAATTGCTTTATGGATGTTGTGAACAAATTGTTCCAAGCTTACTTGTCCAGCATTCCTAAAGCTTCAAAGCCTAATTCTAAAGAAGAGCCTTCTTATCCACATGGTGATGTTGACTTGGGTATTCATGACACTGAACAGTTCTTATATGAGGATGCAGCTGTGATAAGTTGTGATATGAATAAATTGGAGATATACCTTAAAGAAAAACCAATTCGATGGGTTGATCCTACCGGTAAGGGTGCAAAGTTTGACATATTGTCATGGTGGAACACACACCAAGGGCTTTTTCTGTTCTCTCACGAATAGCTCGTGACGTGTTAACTATTCAAGTATCAACCGTTGCTTCAGAGTCGGCCTTTAGTGCTGGTGGGCGTGTTGTTGATCCATTTCGTAGTCGACTAGAGCCCGAGGTGGTTGAGGCTCTAATTTGTACCAATGACTGGACAACCTTATCTAGGAAAGGTAATAATAAGTAATTTAGTTTATAGTTTATACTACTTTTAACTTTACTATCTAACTTTGTGTTATTTAAAAATTTCAGGTTCTCAGGAGAAGATAGTATCACTTGTTGATGAGTTAGATTTGGAGCTGGAGGATAAACAATATGCTACTACAAGCATGAATGAGGAGGCTTGATAATTGTTTTAATTATGTACCTTTCTAATTCTGTACTTGTACCTTTCTAATTCTAGTTTGGATCTATTATTGTAGGATGAGATGATGACCGAGACTGAGATCGACTGAGTCGTGGTCTACTTACTTACTTAGCACTTACTATTACTACTTGGCTACTTGTTGTGCAACTAGTGATGTACTTGACTATGGCTATTGGCTAGTTGAATTTTGGACCATATGAGAGTTGTGACTTGCTACTTGCTTGTTAGTATCTTAATTACAATCTCCAACTTATGCTATGCACGTGCTTTTTCATTATCTTCTTCTCCTCTTTTCAGATTTTGAATGCCTTTTTGTTATGTAAGAACCTTAATTACAATTTTCAACTTATGCTATGCACGTGCTTTTCATTATAAATCGTCGGCACATATAGAAATTGGAGTGATTTTGTTGATTCTAGCAACTTTTTAGTTACTACTACTTGTTTAACTAGTTAACTACCTATTGTTACTGTGTGATGTAATTAAATTCGCTTGTTAAACTACTAATCTAGTTGTATTTTGGCCATGTAGTATGGTTGATTGATCTTTATTTGTGTGACATATATGGTTTCTGTTTTCGCGCGGTATCTGATTAAGTATTCATGATCGACACAATCCGTATTCGGTTAGTGTAATACTCTGAAAAAAATAATATTAATATTAATAATCACGTCTTAAGGGTCGGTGCGTAATTAATCAAATAGTATACATAAAGACAGAATTTTAGAATTTTTAAGAGCTATATAAATAGATTGTGGGAATTCTAGAAAACCCTAGCAGCTTTTCTTTTCTTTTGTTTTTTTCACCGCCTTGCCGCCAAAGAATTTTCTCTGCATCATTGCGTGCGTGCTGCTTCTTCCGCTCGCTGCTGCTCTTCTTCTTGGCTACTGCGTGCTTGCCGCGCGCTTTACCGCCTCCCGCCGTGGACGCCGCCGCCTCCGGAGGATCTCTTCTGCCGCATGATTTTCCACCGCGCTCGAAGCCTTTGTCTTGCCGAGACCGCGGCGTGGCGTCTTCTTGCCGCCGAGACCGCGTGGGCTGCTGCCGCCGATTGCCGCCACGCTGCGTTGCCGCGTGAAGTCTCATTTGGATCGCTGCAGACGGCCGAGTCTTCGCGCCGCGATCGCGCCTTGCGTGCGTGTGAAAAGAATTTCCCTGTGATGCATGCATGCAGTTGAGGCATCATCACAATTCCCGAGTAAGTATTAGAGATTATAATCTAGATTAATTAGTGAGGTTTTATAATTTTCTAATAGAGAGGCCGACTAATGAGTTTGTTTAACCTGCTGTCTGTTGTACGATTTATTCGGGTATCTTAATTGCAAATTTTGGAAATGTCATCTACTAGTTAATCGTAGATAATTTCGATATCTTTCTATAGCATATTTAAACATGTCGATCGGACAAGTAGATTTCGAGATATGAATTTTGGAAGAACTGCTGTCTTTGTAGTCGTCGTATTTCGGTACTGTTCGGTAGAATAGAGATTAAAAATAGTAAATAGACTAATTAGAGTTTTTGATCTACATGAAAGATGTAGATAATTGTCCAATGGTTCTGTAGAATCTGAGAACACGCATTTTGGTTAGGTAAAACAAAAGTTATGAATTTAGTAAGACTGCTGTTCCGAAGCGGACAGATCGGTTTTCTGGGCTAAAAACGGAGGGTTAGATGATTTAATTAGAAGACTTTGTAATCTAAGAAAATGTGGAGAATTTTATGAAGAATCCAGAATGGGGTGGTTTGTTGTGATTGGACTTTTGAGTCAAAAGTTACGCTCTTTTTAGTAACAGGACAGCAATGGGTAACTTTTCGGTACCGGAATAGCGTGGTATATTTGGGGACGGGTAGAAGCGAAGTATTTTGATTGCTATTCTTATGATGCTGTAGCTTGTATTGAAGTTTGTATATTTAATGTAGGAGAGGCGTCGTACTTGTTTCCATCTTCTAGCCAAATCGTGCGTCGCAACTAGTAAAGGCAAGTGCATAGTAGACAGCGATCAATGATGATCACTGTGATTCTTTATCTTCTATTACCATTATTGTTGTGCTTTTATTTTGTTTAATTGCAAACAAATAATTGGTATGTTTATATCTTTGTGACAAGCATGATGGAAAGTTGGATATGATGTTTATGATGGAGTTTGCATTTTCATACATAAGCATCTTTGCATATGAGCAGGTGATCATGAATGATCACAACTCCACGGGAGTGGAGGAGGTCCCCGATCCTTTTGGAGGAACGGGCTTGAGAGTGAATGTTGTCGCGAGCATTCACTCATGCTATACCGGTATACGCGAAAGAAGTGCATGTGGACATGTAGATTAGATTTGCATTGATACATGAGTTTAATGGATGTGAATCAAAGAGAAGATAACTGCATGTGAATGTTAATAGAAGTACCTGTGATGATAATGAAGTTATTGAATGCTGTTGATTTATTATTGTTCGTTGTTTATGGATGTGTTTGCTGAGTCGTGGACTCACCCTTGCTCTATTGTTGTCTTTAGGTGATCTTCGAGGATGCCGTAACTGAGAGCGAGTAGAGCACATGGACAACACATGATCATTTGCCATAAGAATCTTTTCATTCACAATTGGATTACTCTTGGACATGTTAGAAGTTGAATAAAGTTTAGGACATCGTTTGGACTAGACTATTTGCTTTATTAATTTGGATTCATTGGTTGATGCTATTTTGGATTATTTACCTGGTTATAATTCCCATTGCTTATTTATTGTCGCTTGATCCATAATTATGCATGTCCTTTTTGTGGTCCATTGATATGATTATCATTGTTTCCTTGCTGTAATTCTTATAGTGTGTCGATAATTATTAGTTTAAAGAGTAGTGTGGTGGCATTCTAGGCTCAGTGTTGGGCTGGGGTGTCACAGTTGGTATCAGAGCGGGCTTTAGGTCCGTGGTGAATAGATTAACAACATAGGCAAACTAAAATTGTTAAAATTTGTTTTAGTTTAGTAAATCAACTAAAATTTGCTAATGGTTAACTAACCTAAAATCTGACACACTAGTGCACAGTAGGTTAGAGAGAGGTACGAATATAGTTTTACACTTCCGTTATGTTGTTCATTGATGGATGATTTTATTTTGACCTTTGAGCTCATTGTGTATTGTTGATTGTGGTTGATAGCTATGCCGAGGGGTAGAGGACGTGGTCGTGGTGGCCGCGGTCGTGGAGGTCGGGGCCGCGGGCGAGGTTCCGTGGAGCCACCTCCTGTAGCAGATGAGTCAGTAGCTGAGGGGGTTGCTGTTGACCCGCCTCCGGTTGGGGCCCAAGATGAGACCCCCGCTTTGCTGAGAGAGTTGGTGGGAGAGATCCGTGCTCTTCGTCAACAGCGCCCGCGACTCGCTGTCTTCGCGCATCTGTTGTTGCTCTGCCGCACATCCACCGGTTCTCGAGGCGCAGATGTCACTTCGAGTGGATGGGGTTGAGGTTGGATCCGCTTGACGGTCGGGCTCACCGGTCGAGCAATGGATGGTTGCGCTATATGGAGAGGCGCTTGGAGCTTTGGAGATGTCTTCACATCGAGGGTCCGTTTGTAGCCTTTCACCAAAGGGCAAGCGAATATTTGGTGGGAGGGCGTGTTGTCTTCGAGGACCGCCACTCAAGGGCCATCACTTGGGAGGACTTTGTTGATCGTTCAAGGAAAGTTCTACCCTATTCTTTTGTTGAGAAGATGGAGGTTGCCTTGACGACCTTTGCTCGGGGAAGAGGTATATTCTTGAGTATGAGGTCGAGTTCAACAACTTGGTTCGCTTTGTCCCTTCTGAGCGTAACGATGATCTTCGTAGCCAAGAGGTTCCGTCGGGTCTCACCTGAGTACCGACATGTGTTGGGCGCTACTCCACCCGGGACTACAAGATCATTGTGGAGCAAGCCGTGGCATGGAGTTGGAGATGCACTCACAAAGGCGACAAGCCTCGGTGGATCGTAGCTTCGGTGGTGACCAAGAGGAGCTCTAGTGAGGAAGTGGTCTGCTCAACGACCGCCAAGAAATTCAAGGGAGGACCGCAGCCTCTCTTCTTGGCGCCTCGCCCTTTTGCAGTACTCGGCTCTTCGTCTGTCCCTGCGGGGCATGCTTTGCTTTAAGTGTGGTGATGGACACCGCTGCCGCTGAGTGCTCTTGGACGGGTGATTGCCGTCGGTGGGCCGACCGGTCACAAGGAGTGGGTGTGTCGCCGTAACCCGCTAAGCGTGATCAAGTGGGAGCTGTGCCATCTTCTTCTTCGGGTCCCGCCGAGGATCTTTCCGATGATGATCGCTCCTCCGGTACGCCATTTCCTTGACTTGGGCGCCCAGAGGGTACTCTCGCGCCGCCACCTTCGCAGACCGCTTCAGTTGCACGACCGCTTTACCGCACCGCCACAAAGAGATTGTTGGGGCTCTCGCCGCCCGGCGTCGTCTTCTTCGCCATGGCGCCACCGAGTGTACGCCATGCCTCTCGCAGAGTCCGCGGTCGCCCCGACGTGGTGACAGTACTTTGCTTGTGGATTCGCTTGATGCTTTAGTCCTTTTGATTCGGGGCTACCTTTTCGCTTGTCTCGACGGCGTTTGCTAGGAGAGCGAACTTGAGTATGCAGTGGATTTCTCAGTCAGTGTTGGTTAGTTCTCCTGGGGGTATTATTGCTAGTTCTACTGTTTGTCCTGGGTGCTCTATTGTCATTGATGGAGAGAAGTTCACGGCGAATTTGATAGTTATTCAAATGGAGCCGTTCGACGTTATCTTGGGTATGGATTGGTTGCACTCTTATCGAGCCGTGATATCCTGTTTCTGTAGTACGCCTCGTGCGAGACCTCGTGCAGGGAGACTTTGACTTTTCAGGAGTGCGCCTCGCGCTCTCTTCGATGTTACCGGATCGTTCTCGGGTCGCGGCGAAAATCGGGCTTCTTTTAGCTCTTGCTGAGAAACCGAGTGTGGCTTTGCAGATTGAGGAGATTCCAGTGGTCAGTGATTACCCAGATGTGTTCCCAGCTGAGCTTCCGGGCTTACCACCTGCGCGAGATGTGGAGTTTCGCATTGATCTTGTTCCGGGTACTCGTCCCATCTCGATGTCTCCATATCGATTAGCACGTCCGTTTCAGGACGAGTTGAAGAAGCAATTGGATGATTTGTTGGCTAAAGGTTTGATCAGCGTAGTGTATCGCCGTGGGAGCTCTGCTCTATTCACAGAGAAGAAGGATGGGAGTTGGCGTATGTGTATTGATTATCGTGCGCTTAATGCAGTCACAATCAAGAACAAATATCCATTGCCCCGCATTGAGGACTTGTTTGATCGGTTGAATGGAGCTCAAGTGTTCTCCAAGATTGATCTCCAGTCAGGGTATAATCAAATCCGTGTGCGTGAGCAGGATGTAGAGAAGACTGCTTTCTCCACCAGGTATGGGCATTATGAGTATAAAGTTATGTCTTTTGGATTGACTAATGCACCTGCTATTTTTATGGAGACCATGAACAACATTTTGCATGAGTATCTAGATGACTTCGTGGTGGTGTTCATTGATGATATTCTTATCTATTCCAAGACCAATGAGGATCATGAGCGTCATTTGAGGTTGGTTTTAGATACCTTGAGAGAGCACAAATTCTATGCTAAGTTGAAGAAGTGTGAGTTCTGGATTTCAGAAGTGGGTTTTCTGGGTCATGTGATTAACCCTCAGGGTATTGCTGTTGATCCTGGTAAGGTCTCCACAGTGGTGGATTGGAAGAGACCGACTAATGTGAAGGAGGTGAGGAGTTTCTTGGGTTTGGCTGGTTATTATCGGCGTTTTGTGCAGGATTTCTCTATCATTGCCAAGCCGATGTCTCAGCTTACTCAGAAAGGTGTGAGATTCCAGTGGACCGATGAGTGTGAGCGCAGTTTCTGCACTTTGAAAGAGAGGTTGGTGACCTCTCCTATTCTCACTCTTCCCGAGCCAGGGAAGCGGTTCACAGTCTTTTCGGATGCGTCTCGAGTGGGTCTTGGCTGTGTTCTCATGCAAGACGGTAAGGTAATTGCTTATGCGTCGAGACAGTTAAAGAAGCACGAGCAGAATTATCCCACTCATGATTTGGAGTTGGCTGCGGTTGTTTTTGCTCTCAAGATTTGGAGGCATTATCTATACGGTGAGCCTTGTGATATTTTCACAGATCACAAGAGTCTCAAATATATCTTCACTCAGAAGGATCTGAATTTGAGGCAAAGGAGATGGTTGGAGTTGATCAAGGACTATGATCTTACTATTCAGTATCATCCAGGCAAGGCCAATGTAGTTGCTGATGCTCTTAGTCGCAAGGCGACTCCCGCTACTCTAGATTGCCTTATTGCTGATTTTGATCGCATGGGTATATCCTATTGTTATGTCGGCACATCACATGTTGAGACACAGTTGATTCTTGAGTCAGCTATTCCAGACCGTGTGCGGGAAGCACAACAGAGTGACCGGTTATTACAGGAGGTTAGGAAGCGTCTGGATGAGGGTAAAGAGTGTGATTTTAGCATGGATGATTCTGGTACTTTGAGGTTTAAGGGACGTCTTTGCGTGCCGCAAAAGGCGGAGGTTAAAGATGATATCTTGAGGGAAGCACATCGCACTCCATACACTGTTCACCCTGGTGAGACTAAGATGTATCGAGATCTGAAACAGAATTTTTGGTGGAAAAGAATGAAGGTGGACATTGCTAATTATGTGGCTTCTTGTGGTGTTTGTCAGCAAGTGAAAGCCGAGCACAAGCGCCCCGCAGGTTGTTGCGACCTTTGGAGGTTCCCAGTGGCCTTGGGATGATATCTCTATGGACTTTGTGGTGGCGTTGCCTCGTTCGCCATGAGGAAGGATGCGATTTGGGTAGTGGTGGATCGATTCAAGAATCGCACACTTCATTCCTATTCGCACGACAAATTCAAATGAGTGATCTAGCTCCTATTTATGTGCGTGAGATAGTAAGACGCATGGTGTGCCAAAGACCATCATTTCGACAGGACGCCAAGTTTGTCTCCAAGTTCGGGAGAGTCTGCAGAGTGCATTGGGCACACAACTCCGCCTTAGTACAACATTTCACCCACGCATGATGGGCAATGAGCGCACTATTCGGACTTTGGAGGACATGTTGCGATCTTGTGTTTTGTCTTGAAGGGTAGTTGGGAGGACCATTGCCACTTGCGAGTTTGCTTATAATAATAGTTACCATTCCAAGATAGAGCCGCGCCATTCGAGGTTCTCTATGGGCGGAAGTGCGATCGCCACTTTGTTGGGATGCGCTTGAGAGAAGGCGCTTTGGGTCCGGACCGATTCAAGACCGTTGAGCGTGTGGCCAAGGTGAGGCAGAATCATTAGCGACTCGAGAGCGCATGTAAAAGTTATGCCGATTTGAGGAGGCGTGACTTGGAGTTTGCGGTGGGTGACCAGTGCTCTTGAGAGTGTCTCCCACTAAAGGTATTGTTCGGTTTGGTACCGAGGGAAGCTTAGCCCGAGGTACGTTGGACCGCTCCCGATTATTGCAAGAATTGGGAAGTTAGCCTATCGCTGGACCTTCCCGAGTCCATGCGTGGAGTTCATAATGTGTTTCACGCCTCGATGCCGAGGAAGTTTTGAGAGATCCAGAGCATAAGATTTCATTAGAGCCGCGACTATTGAGCAAGATCTCACAGCTTGAGTCGCGTCCGCACGCATTCGGAGAGGTCGGAGCGAGTCCGAGGCACAAGATGTTGGTATACGCCAAGGTGCCGTGGACGATCACCGAGAGAGGCGACTTGGGAGTTGGAGTCTCGCATGCGCGAGCAATATCGAGGTTGTTCACGCCGCACGTGTTATTTTTGTTGTTTAATTTCAGCGAGCAGTAGTTTTTATTTGAGTAGAACGCGAGTAGAATTCGGGTCGAATTCATTAAGTGGGTAGAATGTAATACTCAAAAAATAATATTAATATTAATAATCACGCCTTAAGGGCTCTGGTGCGTAATTAATCAAATAGTATACATAAAGACGAATTTGAATTTTAAGAGCTATATAAATAGATTGTGGGAATTCTAGAAAACCCTAGCGACTTTTCTTTTCTTTTGTTTTTTTCACTACGCGCCAAAGAATTTTCCTCTGCATCATTGCCGCGGTCTGCTGCCGCCGCTCTGCGCGTGGTCGCCTGCTTGTTGTTCTTGCGTGGTCGCCGCTTCTGCTACTGCTCCAAATTGGGCCACCGCTGACGCGTGCGTACCGCCTCCCGCGGGACGCCGCCGCGGAGGATCTGCCGCTTGCATGATTTTCCACCGCGCCGAAGCCGTCTTGCGCCGCCGAGACCGCGTGGCCGTCTTCTTTGCCGAGACCACGTGGCCGCTTCGCCGCCGATTGCCGCCGCTGCTGCGTTGCGCGTGAAGTCTGCGCTACCGGATCGCTCACGCCGAGTGCTCTCGCTACTGATCGCTCAAGACGGCCGAGTCTTCTGCTACGCCGATCACGCCTTGCGTGCGTGTGAAAAGAATTTCCCTGTGATGCATGCATGCAGTTGAGGCGTCATCACAATTCCCGAGTAAGTATTAGAGATTATAATCTAGATTAATTAGTGAGGTTTTATAATTTTCTAATAGAGAGGCCGACTAATGAGTTTGTTTAACCTGCTGTCCGTTGTACGATTTATTCGGGTATCTTAATGGCAAATTTTGGAAATGTCATCTACTAGTTAATCGTAGATAATTTCGATATCTTTCTATAGCATATTTAAACATGTCGATCGGACAAGTAGATTTCGAGATATGAATTTTGGAAGAACTGCTGTCTTTGTAGTCGTCGTATTTCGATACTGTTCGGTAGAATAGAGATTAAAAATAGTAAATAGACTAATTAGAGTTTTTGATCTACATGAAAGATGTAGATAATTGTCCAATGGTTCTGTAGAATCTGAGAACACGCATTTTGGTTAGGTAAAACAAAAGTTATGAATTTAGTAAGACTGCTGTTCCGAAGCGGACAGATCGGTTTTCTGGGCTAAAAACGGAGGGTTAGATGATTTAATTAGAAGACTGTGTAATCTAAGAAAATGTGGAGAATTTTATGAAGAATCCAGAATGGGGTGGTTTGTTGTGATTGGACTTTTGAGTCAAAAGTTACGCTCTTTTTAGTAACAGGACAGCAATGGGTAACTTTTCGGTACCGGAATAGCGTGGTATATTTGGGGACGGGTAGAAGCGAAGTATTTTGATTGCTATTCTTATGATGCTGTAGCTTGTATTGAAGTTTGTATATTTAATGTAGGAGAGGCGTCGTACTTGTTGCCATCTTCTAGCCAAATCGTGCGTCGCAACTAGTAAAGGCAAGTGCATGGTAGACAGCGATCAATGATGATCACTGTGATTCTTTATCTTCTATTACCATTATTGTTGTGCTTTTATTTTGTTTAATTGCAAACAAATAATTGGTATGTTTATATCTTTGTGACAAGCATGATGGAAAGTTGGATATGATGTTTATGATGGAGTTTGCATTTTCATACATAAGCATCTTTGCATATGAGCAGGTGATCATGAATGATCACAACTCCACGGGAGTGGAGGAGGTCCCCGATCCTTTTGGAGGAACGGGCTTGAGAGTGAATGTTGTCGCGAGCATTCACTCATGCTATACCGGTATACGCGAAAGAAGTGCATGTGGACATGTAGATTAGATTTGCATTGATACATGAGTTTAATGGATGTGAATCAAAGAGAAGATAACTGCATGTGAATGTTAATAGAAGTACCTGTGATGATAATGAAGTTATTGAATGCTGTTGATTTATTATTGTTCGTTGTTTATGGATGTGTTTGCTGAGTCGTGGACTCACCCTTGCTCTATTGTTGTCTTTAGGTGATCTTCGAGGATGCCGTAACTGAGAGCGAGTAGAGCACATGGACAACACATGATCATTTGCCATAAGAATCTTTTCATTCACAATTGGATTACTCTTGGACATGTTAGAAGTTGAATAAAGTTTAGGACATCGTTTGGACTAGACTATTTGCTTTATTAATTTGGATTCATTGGTTGATGCTATTTTGGATTATTTACCTGGTTATAATTCCCATTGCTTATTTATTGTCACTTGATCCATAATTATGCATGTCCTTTTTGTGGTCCATTGATATGATTATCATTGTTTCCTTGCTGTAATTCTTATAGTGTGTCGATAATTATTAGTTTAAAGAGTAGTGTGGTGGCATTCTAGGCTCAGTGTTGGGCTGGGGTGTCACAGTTAGGCATTTATTCGGTATGTATTCGTGACCGAGACTATATGCATTCGTATTCGTATCCGGCACTGTCCGTGTCCGATTCCGAATCTGAGAAAAAAAATGGAACAGGATACGAGATGGACAATATCCGTCCGTATCCGCTGCATTTACACCCCTAACGACGAGGCGGGTGGGGATAGAGAAGGTCTGAGGAGGCGGTGGTTCGGTTCGGTTGGACCGAGGAACGACTCCACCTTAACTGTAAAAATAACTTTGTAGGTATTAAAATTGTAAATCTAATCCCCTCCCAAGCATGAAAGTGCTAGAGGCTGACGTGTGAAACTTACCACGTTCGGGGGGAACGTCGCCGGTCCAGCCAGGTTCCGTGCCACCCGAGCACGAGAACTCGCTGGCTTCCTTATCGGAGCTTGGGAAGGACGTTGTCGAGTGTGCTTCCATTAATTTAAAGTTAATGCACACTGCATGCCATTCTCTTCCATTAATGCTAATGCCATTAATTTAACACTAATGCACACTGCATTGTATGCCGTTCTCTGCCCCTACCACACTTGGGTGACGTAGAAAGTTGCGCTTTGGTGGTTGCACCCCTAATTCCCGTGCCCACCGGGGTTCTGCGCTGTGCACTGACGTTCCGCACCCCCAACACAGAAAGTAGCACGCATCGGCCTCTCATCCTTTCGGGCTAAATTTGTAATTTTTTATACCAATTGAACTATTTTTGTAATTAAAGTGGTAGCATATGGCCAAATTAAAAAAAGGACCGCGATTGGGTGGAGTTTAGGCCGTCGACCGAGTGGTAGGCCTGTCCCATGGGCCGGCTCGCGTACACGGTTCGGAGCTGTGCTTGGAGCTGGCCGGCCTGGGCCCACTAGTTGTGCGCGGCCTGGAAAAGGCAGGAGTTCCGCGTAGCATGGCTAGGCCCGGTGTAGTGCAAGTGTGAGCTTCCATCCCACTAGCTACCCATTAACCCTGGAATTCAATTGACCATCTCTCATTCTCAATTTCACCGGCAAAACATATGGCACACGTACGTCCTCTCGTTTCCAATTCATGCATGTTCACCGTCTTTTCTTCATCATGGATTTTGGCCATTTGCGAAGGGGCGCGGTCGTATACTACGAAACGAAATGCATGGTGCAATCATCTTTCAGAGTTTTTGGCTAATTTGATGTTGGAATTGGGTCATAAAGTCCAATCATTTCTAAAATTTTAAAGCATGTAAATTTTTAGACTATAAATCTTAGAATAGAGTGGTCGAAATCTTAGAGCAGGGGGTTTAGACCAGAGTGGTCGAAGATATAGACCAGTGTGGTCGAAGACATAGACCAGTGTGATCGAAGTCTTAGACCAGTATGATCAAAGACATAGACTACTATGGTCGTAATAATGTGGTCGAAGACATAGACTAATGTGGTCGAAGCCTTCGACTAGTATAGTCGAAGACATAGACTAGTATGGTCGAAATAATCTGTTGGACCGAAAATACGACTAGAGGGGGTGAATAGGAGCACACTCACTTTTTCACAAATATTGATTCAATAAAACTTTACTCCAGTAGCTACGGAAGCTATGAAGATCAGTATATCAGTACAGCAGAAGACTAATAATGAATCCAATTTAAACCCCCAAAGCAAGACGACAAAATCAACAAAGATTGTAATATCCCGTTTATTTACAGATAATATAAGGCGATTGAGATATTCTTTTTTGCCTCGCTCAGAAATAAGACATAATCTGTAATAGTCTTGCAATGTAATTTTCGCGATTGGAACGACTTCGAATGAAAAACCTCATAACTACAAAGTTGTAGATCGCTTTCCATAGTCCAATTTAGAGTCATCATTGACCTAATTTAGAGTTCTGAGGTCTAAGATATGAGGCCCGCAATGCAGGCTACATAGAGAATCCTGGTCGGTATCTGAGTCAGCTTCCAAGGCAAATTTCGTAATGAAGACGGTGCTTTCGAAAAAACTCTACAAATAGGAAGTTGAAGTACTATACGTTAGCTAAAAGTGAAGATAAGAATCACTCAATTACGAGTTCAAGAGAGCAAGTTATGATCTCCGAAGCATTCGCTACCCAGAAAGAAAAATTCGAGAACCTGGGCCTCGGGCCTTTAGCACAGGAGGCCCATGAGGGGCCAGCCACCAATAAAAGGAGGAAAACCATAATATGGTACTGTAGCTATAGTAGCCGCCATGCTACAGTGCATGCTATAGTAGTCTCCCCCCGAAATCCATTGCTATTCCCCTTCCTCTTGGTGGTGCTATCCCATTGTTGTCAGCCAAGAGAAGAAGGGAGGAGAAGAAAGGGAAGGAAGGAAGAAAAGGAGAGGGAGGGCACTTACATCGTAGAGAGGCGTCATTATCTAGCAATTCATCAAGGGTAACCTCGATCCCCGGTAGATCGGTAGAATTTTCAATTCAATTTGGTGCTGTTTGTAGCAGATTGGATTGGTCCAGTACTGTTTCTCATTGGTTTTGGGTAGATTCCGTTTGTTTTTTATCTGGCCATCTCTTAGAAAGTTGTAGGGCTCGTCCTTATCTTTCTTTAGGCAACAATATCACTTGATTTGGAGTTACGGTTTAGGAGTTATGGTAGTTTCTTTGCCACTGTCCATGAAGGGCTGACGAGAATTGGCAGTTGTCTTGTTTGGCCATTATGAATTATGTAGAAACCGAAAAAAGAAATGCCACCCAAACTGAATATTGTAGATAATTTAGTTAGCTTTCCAAGTTGATAAAGAACACAATTTTTAGACAAGTCAATCAAAAGTTATGGAATTTATACCGCCGCTGTTTCGCTGACTGATCAGATTGTAAAGACAGAAACTTTACCTGAATATACGAATTAGTAGGAGGTCAAATCAGGGGACTTTCCCAACTAGATTATTGTAGCTGGTTTTGTCTTGATTCCAGAGAGTCCAAGATCACCCCGTTCCGAGTTGCGTAGTAAAAGTTATGTTATTTTTAGCGCTGCTATCCTGTACTCCTTTCTGCTAGACTGTCGGGAATGTGGAGTAAAACCTGTATTCGTACCCTAGGTCTTGAGGAGTTGGGTTAAGGGGCGTAAACGGAGTCCACTTTTTAGCGTATTTATTGTTAGTGCTATTCTTGTGTAGGAGGCGGAGTCCCAGAGTAGAGGCACAATCTTTGCTTCTTCGCACGCCATAGCGGCAAAAGGCAAATACAATTTTAGTACGATATTGTGTGTTGGGCAATATGGTTGAGTTGATGTGTGCTTAATATGATTATGCATGATGAAAGTGTTTATTTCACATTGTTTATATGATGATCGATAATTGATAATTCTTATGTGAACATATTGTGGATTGTCCATGTCATTTTCATATCAATCATGCATGTTGGCACGAGATACCCACAGGAGTGGGCATTGAGATCCCCATATTTAAGATATGGGCAATAGGCCCCCATCTGAAAAGGATGGGCAATGGGTCCCCGTATTTGATAATGCGGGCATGAGTAAACACCGACGGGTGTAACACTCCGCAATACCGGTATATGCAAAAGAGAAAAGAAAAGTGCATTTGAGCACTTTGTATAGCATGAGCATATGAAATGTTTATTATTGAGAATTGTGGATGGATGATGATGGTTACAGTTGTTTATACTATTGTCTTGCTAAATGTACTTTGCTGAGTCTTGGACTCACTCTTGCTGTTACTGTGCTTTTAGGTACCCCGTTTGTGGACGGCATGCATGGGAGGGAGTAGATTTATGCTTGGATGCACATTGGCACGAACCAATTCTCCATTGTATAAACAAATTGAATGATAGTTTAGAATTTGAGTAAACCACTTAAGGTTTTTTATATTTATGCTTTATGCTTTGGATAATTTTTATGGACATGCTTTAGATTGTGCGTTTGGATAATTGTTTATTCCTATTGTTAGCTGTGCAAACCCCCGGTATGGTTAGTTATTCAAAGGAGAATCTGTCGAAAGTTAGCAAAATGTCTTAGCATAATTTGTATTTATGTTAGTGTGGTAGTGTGGATATCATGGGGATATGCTCCAGATCTTAGTAAGATGTGATAATTGGCAATGACGTTAACGGTTTGTCGTTTCACGAGTTTTCGACATAGTTTTAGGCTTTCTGGACAGGGGCGGTCCGACCGGACCCAAATCGGTCGAACCGGCCATGTGCGGCGGTCGGACCGGCCGTGACCAAAAAGGGTCAGAACAGGCTGGGCCAAAAATAGAGGGTGTAGGCAAGTGAGGGGATCCCAATGCACTTGGTCTCATATTTTTTGGAGTCTGCAGTAAAAACTTATTAGAGATATAAAATTCCAGTAGGGTCTGGGATTTGAGGGGCCAAAATTTGGCTAAGTCCCATTGGCGGCCGACTACCTGTAGTCGGCGGTCGATCGGGCAGGTGGGCGGTCGACCGCCCCGAGGGGAGGTCCGACCGTTTGTCACTTGAACGTCGGCCTTCGTGGCGACGTTGTTCGTTGGTTAGGTCAAAGTCATGAGTTTCAGTGCATATGTGTTGCATGATGGATGTTTTGACTAACGTGGGTCAAGTTGTGAAGAACTTGTTCCCGGATTCGATTTGCTTGTCTATTGTTGTGCAGGTTGCTTGGTGGTCAACGACGGTCAACGGCGAGGATGATCGAGACGAGGCTTGGAGAGCTGAGGTCCAGAACGATCGACGATGCCGGGTGAGGTCAATGAACTCAAGTATGGTGCAGAATGGACAAGGATGACCGAACGGACAGCTCGGTCGATCGGTTTGATCAAGCGGCGCGGGAGTCGGTGCAAGTGCCATGGTGGTTTCGGTGGGAGCCGGATGGGAGAGACTTGCCGACATGGAGAGAGCCGTTGATCAACCTACACGTATGAGCAGCAAAGTGCATCACAGAGATGGACTCGGTCTTCGGAGAAGGACCGAGAAGGGGTATTTTGGTAATCTTACCAAATACCACCTTGGTGACCTTTTGCCAACCCGCGGCGCAAGACCACGCAAAGAGAAGCGGTTTAGGTCAAGAGGTGTTGAAGGCGGTGCTTTAAAATACGTGCGTGTGTGACCCGTTTGTGTTGGGCCTTAATGGGAGCCCATTTAAGTTAAACTTCTAGAAGGTCTAAGTCTCCACTATAAATAGAGGAGGAGGTGGCTGCACTTCCCCCAACCCTTTCATTATTGTTGAAACCCTAGTTTGGCTTAGGGAGAGGATTAGTGGAGGTTAGGATTCTAGACAGTTTTGATTTGATTTCGTGCTCTTGGATTGAGCTTTGTCCTCCCTTGATGGAGTGGCTGTAAACTCAAACCCTATCAAATCAATCCAAGGAAAGTTTAATCAAAGATGTGTCTCTTTGCCTTTCTTCTCTCTATTTGGTGATTTTGAGTCTTTCTTTGATTTGCATATTTTTGATTGATTTCTTCACGTGATCTAGCTTGCTGTGACATGTGGGAATACATCTAGGATCATCTTGATCATCATTCACCCACGAGCAAGTTTTTGGATCTAGTTTTCGTTTTGACTCGGTTTTGAACCATCCTCCCCTCAAACGAAGAAAGGTCATAACTTTTCCATGGATCTCCATGATCTTCGATTGGAATAGGTTCCTGACATCCTAGAGAAGGTGTGTTCCAAGTTTCATCAAGTTTGGAGTTGTAGATCAAAAGTTAGACCTATTTGCAACTTCGTTTTTTGGGCTGATTTCACTGTTCATCAAGCTGGAGGTCAGACCGCCCTACGTAGAGGTCAGACCGCCCATGGACCGGTCAGACCACCACTAAATAGAGGTCAGACCACCCTACACTTGGAAATTATGTTTCGGTTGATTTTGGTTGTTTTGCTTCGGGGTTTTGATTGGATTCAATCCTAGTCTTCCGCTGTACTAGTATATCGATCTTCATAGCTTCTATAGCTATTGGAGTGAAATTTGTGTTGAATCTAATCTTGGTTGAAAAAGTGAGCATGCTCCTATTCACCCCCCTCTAGTCGCCTTTTCGGTCCAACAAGTGGTATCAAAGCCCGGTTAGTTCAATCTTGATCTTAACCAGTCACTGAACTTGGCGATGGATATGTACTCCACCAAGCCGCATATCTTCGATGGGCACGACTATGCCTATTGGAAGAATCGCATGCGAGTCTTCCTTGAGAGCGAAGGACAAGCTATATGGGAGGTTGTTCAAGCCCCGCTCGTTCTTCCCGAAGTTGTTACGCCGGCTTCAACAACCCTCTTGGCTAACAACAATAAGGCAAAGAAGCTCTTGTATGGTGGGCTTGGTAGACAGGAGTATGATCGAATTTGCAATCTTGAGACTGCGCACGAGATTTGGAACACCCTCGAAACCTGCCACGAGGGTTCTTCCCAAATCAAGAAAGTACGCCAGACAGTTTATAAGCGTGAATATAACAAATTCGAGATGCGTCCTGGAGAGAGCATCGATGACATTTTCAGTCGCTTTAACAAAGTGATTAATCAGATGAAAGCTGTTGGAATTGAATATTCTCAGTCTGAAAATGCCACCCACCTCTTGGCTGCAATCAACACCAAGGAGTGGGAGATAAAGGCTACCGCCATTGAGGAGAATGTCAACCTTTCTGATCTGACTTTGGAGCTGCTCTATAGCAAGCTCAAGACTCATGAGATCAAGAGGATTGATCATCCCAAAAAGGAAAACATGGCCTTGGTAGCAGACCCCGCTCAAGAGAGCTTCTGATGGGTCTTCTGAGTTTTCTTCTGGATTTTCGCTTGCTGGTTTATCTGCAATCCATGAAGAGGAGTTTGAGAGTCTCCCTGAGGCCGAGTTAGCCCTCATAGTTAGAAAAGCCACACGGGCCTATAACAATATGAGAAACAAAAAGAGAGGAGGTCCCGTGACTTGCTATGAGTGTGGTGAGCTTAATCATATCCGGGAAAACTGCCCAAAGTTGAAAGGAAAGAGCAACCATAAGGAAGGAAAGCCAGTCTGGAAGAAGCCTCAATGGAACAAATCAAGATTTGATACTGCCAAGCTGACAAAGGCAGCTCACTAGGTTCTTGCCGCTTTTGGGGAACAATCCTTAAGCGATGTGGACTCCGGGAGCGAGGATTCTAGCAAGTTGGTTGCTTCTGGTGTGGTTGATTCTAGCCTTTGCTCTTTTTTGCATTGAACGAGAACATGAAGTACAAGACGTAGTAAATGCAGTTAGAGCTAAATTTGCTAAGCTTAAGGATAGAATTGATTCTGCTTCTTGTATCTCTTGTGAAACTCTTAAATTTGAAGCTACCTTAAATAAGGAGAGATATGTTAGAGCCATTAAGGGCAAAACTTATGAATCATGTGTTAATCTTAAAAAAGAAAATGCTTATCTTAAGGATACCTTAGAAATTTTTTCTAAAGGTAAGAAACAATTAAACATGATTCTGGACAAGTCTAAAACTCCTTATAAGAAGCAAGGATTAGGATACAACTCTGTCCAAGATAATTCTAAGCCAATAGTTACTCAAGTCTTGGAAAATGAGTTAATTGAATTTAAAACCCAACCTGCAAAAACTATTTTTAAATCTGCGGGTTTTGCCCAATCATCTGTTAAGTCAAAGGGTGCTTCTCCCAGTGGTACCAAGTACCATTGCACCTATTGCAAGAAGGATGGGCATTTGGTTGAGTTCTGTTGGCGTAAGTTGAAAATTGATAAGAAGAATTTTGCTAGAATTTCACTCAATCAACCAAGAGCTTTTACGAGACATGGTAACGTAGGAAAGAAGAAATCTGGTTTAGGATTTGTGTCACATGCTCATCATCATACTCCTAGACAGGATAACTCTCATATTAAAGTTACCATTGCTCATAACATAACTTCAAACTTAATCAAGGATAGCACTTCTGCTTTGCATACTACTAGCAGACGTGTGTCTCAGTACTAGGTTCCCAAGTCTTGTTTAACTAACCCCAGTATTGAGACACATCGTTCTTCTGTGCCTTGATGTTCAGGATTACCGCGGAAAGAGGAAGGACACGTGGTTCGTCGACTCCGGCTGTTCACGCCACATGACCGGAGACTCAAGATGGTTCACCTCCTTCACGCGGTCGACGGGTGATGAATTCATCACCTTTGGAGATGATAGGCAAGGGCGGATTGAAGGAACGAGATCGATCAGGGTGAACGACAAGTTCATCCTCAAGGACGTCGCCCTTGTGGATAATCTAAGGTTTAATTTGCTTTCTGTCTCTCAACTTCTTGACGATGGCTATGAGACTAGATTTAAGAAAAATGCTTGTCGGGTGCTTGATTCAACTGGTGAGCTTGTTTTTGGGATTACTGGAGTTGCTAGGATCTTTAGAGCTGATTTTTCTGAATCTCTTGCTGGTTCTCTCAAGTGCTTGATTTCATCTTCTTCTTCTGAGTTCTGGCTTTGGCACCGTCGTTTGGGGCACATTGGTTTTGATCATCTGACGCGAGTTAGCAACCTTGAGCTCATGAGAGGTTTGCCCAAACTCAAAGCCGTCAAGGATGCTGTATGTGCACCCTACAGGCATGGCAAGCAAGTTGCCGCCTCACACCCATCAGTGACTATGGTCATGACTCACGGACCGGGACAGTTGCTTCATATGGATACTGTTGGTCCCGCAAGGGTTCGGTCAGTTGGTGGAAAATAGTACATTCTTGTCATAGTCGATGATTTTTCTAGATACACTTGGGTGTTCTTTCTTGCTTCGAAGGATGAAGCTTTTGATCATTATCATGATCTTGTTCTTCGTTTGGCTTCTAAACTTCCGAGTGCCTTGAGAGCGATCCGCAGTGACAATGACACGGAGTTCAAGAATGCCTCTTTTGCTTCCTTTTGTGCTGAGCGTGGAATTGAGCATCAGTTCTCCTCTCCACACGTCCCTCAACAAAATGGCGTTGTGGAAAGGAAGAACAGGACTCTAGTCGAGATGGCTAAGACGATGCTAGATGAGTATAGCACTCCGAGGAGGTTTTGGACCGAAGCTATTTCTACTGCTTGCCATATTGCAAATCGTGTCTTTTTGAGACCGTCTTTGGGCAAGACTCCTTATGAGCTTCGGTTTTGTAGAAAACCTTCTGTCTCGCACTTTCAAGTCTTTGGATCCAAGTGTTTTATTCTCAAGACAGGAAACCTAGATAAATTTGAGTCAAGAACTTTTGATGGTTTATTTATGCGTTATCCTGCGCATTCAAGGGGTTTTCGAGTTTTTAATGTTGAAACTAACCTGGTTCAGGAGACATGAATGTCACTTTTGATGAGACTAGCATTGGAGCTAGATCAGATATGTCAGGTGATACACAGATGACAGAGAGTATATTTGTTGAGGAAGATGATGATGGACTCGATGATGCTCCTCCACTTGCTGCTGTTGACGCTACTCTTCCAGCACAAGAACCTGTTGTGACTACTTCGCCTTCAGTTGAGGCACCTGCTGTATCTTCATCATCAGCTGTACCTGCGGAGGTCGAAGAGGTATTTTCCTCTCCGGGTGCGCCACTTCACATTCAAAAGTAGCATCCTCCGGATCGATGATAGGTAATCTCCATGAGCGAGTCACTCGCTCCAGGTATCATGATCCAAACCTCTATTCTCATTCTGTTTTTGTAGCTTCTTTTGAACCCCGCGATATATCTCATGCTTTATCTGATTCTAGTTGGGTCAATGCCATGCATGAGGAGTTAGAGAATTTTGAGAGGAATAAGGTATGGAACCTAGTAGAACCTCCTAGTGGTCATAATGTTATAGGAACCCGCTGGGTTTTCAAAAACAAACAAAATGAGGATGGTTCTGTGTTTAGAAATAAGGCTAGGTTGGTAACTCAAGGGTTTAGCCAAGTTGAGGGGTTAGATTTTGATGAGACCTTTGCTCCTGTTGCTAGACTAGAAGCTATTCATATTCTTCTTGCATTTGCTGCCTCTAAGGGCTTTAGATTATATCATATGGATGTTAAGAGTGCCTTTTTGAATGGTTTCATAGAGGAGGAAGTGTATGTTATGCAACCCCCAGGCTTTGAAAATCCCAAGAACCCACATCATGTCTTCAAGCTGTCCAAAGCCTTGTATGGTCTTAAACAAGCCCCTAGAGCCTGCTATGATAGGCTTAAGACCTTCTTGCTTAAGAATGATTTTGAGATGGGTAAGGTAGACAAGACATTGTTCATTCTGAGGCGTGGCAATGACTTCTTACTTGCTCAGATTTACGTTGATGATATTATCTTTAGTGGTTCTTCTCATGCTCTTGTTTCCTGCTTTTCTGAGACTATATCCAGGGAATTTGAGATGAGCATGATGGGAGAGCTCAATTACTTTCTGAGGCTTCAAATCAAGCAATGTAAGGAATGGATCTTCATCCATCAGACGAAGTATACTAAGGATCTGCTCAAACGCTTTGACATGGGTGATCGCAGTCGATCGCCACTCCCATGGCGACTTCGATCGCTGGATCCAGATGAGGAAGGAGAAGCCGTGGATCAACGCGAGTACCGCAAAGATGATCGGCTCCTCCTCGCACTGACGGCCTCAAGACCGGACATCCACTTCACAGTCTATCTCTGCGCGAGGTTTCAGGCGTCTCTGAGAACTTCCCATCGCCAAGCTGTTAAGCGCATATTCAGGTATTTACACTCTACCCTCTAGTATGGCATTTGGTACTCCTGCTCTTCTTCTTTGTCCATTCGGGGGTTTTCTGATTCTGATTTTGTGAGCTGTCGGCTTGATAGGAAGAGTACCTCGGGCACATGTCACTTCCTATGCACTTCTCTTGTTTCTTGGTCTTCTAAGAAGCAGTCCTCTGTTGCACAATCTACTGCTAAAGCTGAATATGTAGCTGCTGCTAGTTGCTGTAGTCAGATTTTGTGGATGGTATCCACTCTTAAGGACTATGGGTTAAATTTCGCTAGTGTTCCTCTTTTCTGCGATAACACTTCTGCTATTAACATTGCTAAGAACCCTGTGCAACACTCTAGGACCAAGCACATAGACATTCGCTATCACTTCCTTAGAGACCATGTCGAGAAGGGTGATATTGTGCTGCACTTTGTGGAGTCCGAGGCTCAACTAGCTGATATCCTCACCAAGCCTTTAGACCCAACTAGGTTTGCCACCTTGAGAAGCGAGTTAGGGGTAATTTATCCCTATGGGTTGGTTTGAGGGGGAGTTCGATCTTTTCTGATCTTACCTTGTTCTTTTGATCTTTTATTGTTCTTTTTCTGAACTTATTGATCTTTTTGAACTTTTTAGGTTTTTAGGATTTTTATTGCATCTCATTGTATCATATTGCATTCATATGAAAAATACATCAAGTGGTATGAAAAATCTAAAAAGATGCATTGTAATATAAGATTTTCTGCTTATCTTTTAAAATTGATGAAGCTTTGCCTATTACCCTTTGGAGCTTTAGTATTTCAATTCTTGCTCAATGCCATGTCTAGTTCTTTGACTTGCTAGAATTATCATGCTTTTACATGTGTAGCTAAGTCTTTGCTATATGAGCTAGAACTTTAAAACAACTCGAACTAAAAATTGCAATTTGTGGATGTTTTAGCGAGTTGCGCAATTAGTACTCCTTTTGTGACATTGGCCCTGTCAGAATTGCTTTGTTAGCTCTTGAATCTAAAATTGACCATTAATTGAGCCTTTTGTGTTCTTGAGTTTCTAAAACTGCTCTTGTGAAAAATGAAAAATCAAGATTGTCTTATGCTTAAAATGTGCCAAACTACTCTTACGAGACTGCTTGTCAAAGACATGAACTTGGAGATAGTTTGATGATCCAGACGATCTCATGGGGATTACTTGTCAGAAATAACATGAACCTCAAGATTTGTTGCCCTAGTAGAAGCTTAGAAAGAGTTTGTGGATGGCTCCTAGTCTAGGATCTTCTTTACTAAGATATACCTTTAATCAACTTCTGATCGAAGCTTAGGATGCATTTGTGGATGGCTCCTAGTCCAGGATCTTGTCACTAAGTTAGATCATTAGTCAACTTCAATATTCAATGCATATGAGAAAACTGTTGACAAAGGCTTTTGAGAAATACTGAGCAAAATGATTCAATACAGGACCTAATTGACTCTTAATGTGGTCTTTGTTAGATTTTTTTTATCTCACTTTGACATTTTGACATGGCCAATTTCATTTTAGGATCCCTGTTGATGAACTTGTTGAATTTGAAGCTTTGCTTAAATTGATCAAATCTATTGCTTTACTTTTGAGCCTTTGTGCTTAGCTTTGATATACATGTCTTACCATGATCTTGCTAGAGCTATCAGGCTTGATATGTTATTTGTGCAATATTAGAAATGCTGGTTTGCTCTTTTGGGTAATCTCCAAAGCTTCTTGTACTCAAAAATTGAAAAAAATACAAAAATGAAGCCACTCCATTGCACTTCATGCATACTTCTTCTTTTTGCTTCTCTCTTCATTCTGCATTTGTTATCTCTGGATGAGAGGAAGGCGTGATTCCTTGATGACTCCATTGTCAAAGGGGGAGAAGATATCTCAATGTTGGGGAGAAGATTATACAAAGGGGAGAAAGTTGGAGAATTTGAAATTTTCTGAAATCCGAGGATCATAGTGAGGGAGCTTTTAAATTGCATTCTTATTGTTTTATTGACTTTTCTGAACTTGAATTGCATTTATCACTCCTCACAATGATCAAAGGTCAATTGAACAATTGTTCTTTCATATGGACCTTAAGTGAGATTTTTGACTTTTTTTCTAGAAATCAAAGTTTTTATACTTTCTTTTACCTTATCTCACATGCCTATGCTATTCTGATGCCAGCTTGGTCATTTCCATTGCTTTCTCTTGCTTATGGACCAAGTTGTGCCTTTGTGCGAAAACGAAAGTATTTTACTTTTCAAACCTCCAAATTACATTTTCTGGATTATTGCCAATGTGTTCATCAAGGGGGAGATTGTGGATATCATGGGGATATGCTCCAAATCTTAGGATGATGTGACAATTGGCAATGGCGTTAACGGTTTGTCGTTTCACGAGTTTTCGACATAGTTTTAGGCTTTCTGGACAGGGGCGGTCCGACCGACCCAAATCGGTCGAACCGGCCATGTGCGGCGGTCGGACCGGCCGTGACCAAAAAGGGTCAGAACAGGCTGGGCCAAAAATAGAGGGTGTAGGCAAGTGAGGGGATCCCAATGCACTTGGTCTCATGTTTTTTGGAGTCTCCAGTAAAAAGTTATTAGAGATATAAAATTCCAGTAGGGTCTGGGATTTGAGGGGCCAAAATTTGGCTAAGTCCCATTGGCCGGCCCGACCGCCTCAGAGTCAAGGCCGATCAAGGGGGCGTGATCGAGACCGCCCCGAGGGGAGGTCTGACCAGTTGTCACTTGAACGTCGGCCTTCGTGGCTACGTTGTTCGTTGGTTAGGTCAAAGTCATGAGTTTCAGTGCATATGTGTTGCATGATGCATGATTTGACTAACGTGGGTCAAGTTGTGAAGAACTTGTTCCCGGATTCGATTTGCTTGTCTATTGTTGTGCAGGTTGCTTGGTGGTCAACGACGGTCAACGACGAGGATGATCGGGACGAGGCTTGGAGAGCTGAGGTCCAGAACGATCGACGATGCCGGGTGAGGTCAATGAACTCAAGTATTGTGCAGAATGGACAAGGATGACCGAACGGACAGCTTGGCGATCGGGTTTGATCAAGCGGCGCGGGAGTCGGTGCAAGTGCCATGGTGGTTTCGGTGGGAGCCGGATGGGAGAGACTTGCCGACATGGAGAGAGCCGTTGATCAACCTACACGTGGCAGAGCAGGCAAAGTGCTTCGCGCAGATGGACTCGGTCTTCGGAGAAGGACCGAGAAGGGGTATTTTGGTAATCTTACCAAATACCACCTTGGTGACCTTTTGCCAACCCGCGGCGCAAGACGACGCAAAGAGAAGTGGTTTAGGTCAAGAGGTGTTGAAGGCGGTGCTTTAAAATGCGTGCGTGTGTGACTCGTTTGTGTTGGGCCTTAATGGGAGCCCATTTAAGTTAAACTTCTAGAAGGTCTAAGTCTCCACTATAAATAGAGGAGGAGGTGGCTTCACTTCCCCCAACCCTTTCATTATTGTTGAAACCCTAGTTTGGCTTAGGGAGAGGATTAGTGGAGGTTAGGATTCTAGACAGTTTTGATTTGATTTCGTGCTCTTGGATTGAGTTTTGTCCTCCCTTGATGGAGTGGCTGTAAATCCAAACCCTATCAAATCAATCCAAGGAAAGTTTGATCAAAGATGTGTCTCTTTGCCTTTCTTCTCTCTATTTGGTGATTTTGAGTCTTTATTTGATTTGCATATTTTTGATTGATTTCTTCACGTGATCTAGCTTGCTGTGACATGTGGGAATACATCTAGGATCATCTTGATCATCATTCACCCACGAGCAAGTTTTTGGATCTAGTTTTTGTTTTGACTCGGTTTTGAACCATCCTCCTCTCAAACGAAGAAAGGTCATAACTTTTCTATGCATCTCCATGATCTTCGATTGGAATAGGTTCCTGACATCCTAGAGAAGGTGTGTTCCAAGTTTCATCAAGTTTGGAGTTGTAGATCAAAAGTTAGACCTATTTGCAACTTCGTTTTTCGGGCTGATTTCACTGTTCATCAGGCTGGAGGTCAGACCGCCCTACGTAGAGGTCAGACCGCCCATGGACCGGTCAGACCACCACTAAATAGAGGTCAGACCGCCCTACACTTGGAAATTAAGTTTCGGTTGATTTTGGTTGTTTTGCTTCGGGGTTTTGAGTGGATTCAATCCTAGTCTTCCGCTGTACTGGTATATCGATCTTCATAGCTTCTATAGCTATTGGAGTGAAATTTATGTTGAATCTAATCTTGGTTGAAAAAGTGAGCGTGCTCCTATTCACCCCCTCTAGTCGCCTTTTCGGTCCAACAAGTCGTATCAGAGCCCGGTTAGTTCAATCTTGATCTTAACCGGTCACTGAACTTGGCGATGGATAAGTACTCCACCAAGCCGTATATCTTCGATGGGCACGACTAATCAACTTAAAATTTGACACACTGGTGCACAGTAGGATGGGAATGGGCAAAGCATTGTATTTACATTTCTTTTATGTCGTATTTATCATTGCTGATATGAATTGATTATGAATGCTTATGATTTTATTATGCGATTGTTATTTGTGATGATAGTATATGTCGAGAGGTAGAGATTGTGGCTATGGCCATAGGTATGGTCCGGTGGTACTACCGTTTGTTGTATGGGGAAAGAGAAGTGTTTACTCTGAGTAACTTTGTTACGAATGTTGGAGATGGGTCTCCTTGGGAAAGCTTGTTATTCTTCTTGAGTTTCCATTTGGATATTATGATTACCCGTTGTTGGTTGATGAATTTTCATGAATTAGTGGGTACAAAGCAACTAATGTGTTTTTATTGGTTTAATTTGTCCCTTACTGCAACTAATATTTTCCCAACTGTTGAGTTATTCTTGTGGCTGGTGAACGTGGTTAACTGTCAAGATTGACCTTTTCATTGGAGTTTTGTCTTCCTTATTGGAAAATACAACTTATTTGTTTTCTTGATATTTTGGATAATGATGTCATTCTTCTACAAGTTCTTTACATGTGGGCGCTTTGACCCTACATATTTATTTTGGAGTAAATTGAGTATTGAAGTTTACTAACTCTCTCTTTTATGAAAGAAAATATCAAAACTCTTTTGGTAAGATCTTTTTATGTTTAAGCAACAAGTGGTAGTCATAGAAATTAACTGATTGGTATGAGTTATCAAGTTGGGCGAATAACGTAATGCATAAAGAATCTTAAATGATGTCATTGGTAGTGTAGTTGATCAATCTATTATTGCATTGCAATAGTTGTATGATGAAGTGTGATTAAGAGTATATCTATCCCTAATTGAAATCAATAGGGTAACCAAGAAGTGTGAGATATTGATGAATTCGTTTAATCATTAAGATTGTGGAATTTGGTAAATTTTTTAGATAATTTGGAGTAATGGATCTCAGCGGATTAAGCTAACCATCGGAGATGGTTATGTCAAGGATGTGGTTGAACGTTGCCTTAAAGGATATTAACCCAGAAATTAGCGTAAAATTGGCTATTTGATGATCATATATGGTTGCTAGATTTACATATTCCCTAGTGTGATTAATTGTTGAAATGTTGTACAAAAGGTTGGAGGGATTGACAATCGGTGAATCAAGGGTTTATGGATAGAGTTCTGGACAGATCGTCTATATAGAATGATGCGATGAAATTGGTTGTAGTGTCGTTGAGACTTTTGATCGATGGAAGGTTTTGATTCTTGAAATTCTAGTGCGAATTGGCCGAAAACTAAATACGAAGAGGAACCGTTGAACATGTGTTTGTGAAAAAAATTTATGTGATTTGTAAGGAAAAGTTGGAAGCAACTAGACTTTCTAATGAAGCCAGTCGATAACAACGATGGTTGGGGTGCAATGGTTATGTGTTAAGGTGTAGTGTTGAGCATCACTACGAGTTGAGCTGATATGATTTAATAGGTGGCTTATGCCTATTTGATTTTGGAAATCGTTGGATGATAGCATGACCTTGATGAAGGGGTTTTGGTGTAAAATAAAGTGGTTGTTGTAAAGAGGCTGAAAGATTTTGGTCTACTCTGAATTTGAGGATGAAATGATACTAGTAGTATGGAACTATTTGGTGAGCCATGGGGCTTTATAATAAAAAGAGTTGACGACAAAGATTCTGGTTAAGAGTGTGTTATTCTTAATGTTAGTAAGATTGCTTGTAAGGGACTATGTCTTGTGGGTGTGGTGATGATTCTTATAGAAATAATGTAATTTGATCGCCTTTCATAATATCAGTTAAATGAAAAGTTTGGACACTCATGGTCTTTGGTAGTTCATGAATTATGTGGTAACTGAAATTTGTTGAGCAAAGCGACGTGTTGGAAAGTTCTATTTCGTCCTTGAGTAATTCATGCGGTTTGATCTTAAAGGCTCTTTTGGTTGAGTTGGCCAAGTGAATTGTAATCAAATAAATTTTTTCTTGTTAAAGGAAAGAGTGTAGTAGAAGTATTTGAGATTGGAGTTACGTTTTGTAACTTATAACTTATTTAAGTGTGTTTGACTTTTACTTCATTACCGCTTAAGAGTTTCTTGAGTTTCAATAACAATGCTTATTTTATTGGCTGAAGCTTGATATTCTCTTCTGGTGGGACTTATGTCGTTATCTGTGGTCTCATATTTTGTTTTCTAAGTTCATCGCTATTTGACTATTTCTATTGATCTTGTATTTACTGTGAATTGAAAATGTTTTTCAAAGGGCTGAAATCATTATTGTTATTTGCCTCTACCTTTGAGAAAGGAATAATGGATTGTTTTACAAAACCTCATAGAGGGCAGGGCAACGAATTGGTGGTAGTCAAGTGAACGATTTTGTGAGACTCTAGGTGTCAATTTGTTGAGATGCATTGAGTGATAAGTTGATTTCTTGGAGTAATCCTTGGAGAGGGTTTGACTTAAATAGAAAGTTTTGTTTTGGGGGCTAAACCGATGGCAATATTTGCAACTAATAGAACCTATAGAGGTTTGCGGTCAAAGATCATTTGTGCATGTAAAGTGGAGCATTAAAATCATTGAAAGCATGGAAATCTTGGTCAGTTTATTAGAGTACCGCGATTGGGTAATTTGCCAGGTTGTATAGGCAAAATATGATGGTGTAATTTAATAAGAGTAGAATTAGCGAAGTAACCTAATCGTAATGTCGATTAATGGGATAGTAGGGAGTGTTGAGATGTCAGCAGGTATGCCCTGGATTTAGTGGATAACCTTTTGGGAGAATGAATTCTTCTAAAAGATAATTTGGTCGAGAAATTTTTTACGTGTGGATGATAATGATTGAATATGTTTGGAATGTGGGAATTTTAGTGACTGAATATGAGGATTTCTCGATCTTTTATAAGGGAAGTTTGCTGTAGGAGTCTTGGAGGTTGAAATTGGGCTTTGCATTTTTATGCTGGAACCTTGGTGGCTAATGATTTTGTGTACATGTGATAAAATAAGAGTAGATTCCGAATAGTGTGATGATCATTGATAGTATTCTTTGGGTGTAGTAAATGAGAGTGTGTGATGTGAATTTCAAATTGATTATCCTTCACAGATTAAGGGATGTGATTGCGTTGGGAATTATTTGTAAAAAAATCATTTGGTAGAGATGTTGGCTAGAGTGTGATATTGTGCATTTGTGGATATCGTGAGGATATGTGCACGATCTCAGGATGATGAGTCAATTGGCAATGGCTTTGTTGGTTTGCAAAATCTCGCTGGGTTTGTTTTGCTTCTTCTTTGTCACCACGTGATCGACCGGCGTTAGGGGCGGTTAGACCGCCAGGGACTATCCGGATCGGCGGTGGTGGCCGGTCGGACCGGGCTGACCTAAAAATGGATTTTGGGGCTAATCCAAAAATAGGTTGTGTAGGCAGGTGAGGGGAGTCTCCTGGATGTGGTTTCATCATTTTTGGAGCTCCCAGTCAAAAGTTCTATTGAGTTGAAAATTCCAGAAGGTTTCGGATTTTCAAGTCGGAATTTTTGCTAAGTCCTTTGGGGCGGTCCGACCGCTGCTAGGGAACGGTCCGATCGGCTCGATATCGGCCGGACCGCCCTGTGGGGCTGTCGGATCACGGTGACTTGGAGGTTTGCCAAGTTCGCATTGATGCATGTTGATTGTGTTTAATGTTTGGTTATCAATGCTTTATTGATGTATATTGCATTGTGGAACTAACGTGGGTCAAGTTGTGAGGAACTTGTTCCCGTAAACGGTTTGTTTGTCTATTGTCGCGCGGTGTGGCTTGCGTGTCGGCGACGCTAACGGTGAGTGGATCAGACTACGCTTGGAGAGCCGAGGTCCGTAACGATCATGGATGCCGGTGAGGTCGTGTGACTCAAGCATGGTGCAGATGGGCAAGATGGATCGAACGGTGGTTCGCAAGTACCGGTTGGATCAGGCGGTGCGGATATCGGTGCAAGTCTCTGGGAGGTTCCGATGGGATTCGGACAAGAGAGGCTTGGCGTCGATGAGAACCGCTGATCAACCTACACGTGGTGAAGCAGGCGATTGCTTCAACAGATTAGTGTGTGGGTCCCATGTGTGTGTGGGTCCCAAAAAGTGGAACCCTAGTCCTCTCCTATAAATAGAGGGGGGAGATGTAAAACCCTCTTGAGGCATTCATTTGGTTTCCCCCCTTTCTTTTCTAGGGTTAGGGTTTGGAGAGGAAGAGAGAGAGATTGTATGCTCCTTGGGTGAGCTCTTGTCCTCCTTGTTGGAGTGACTTTGTAAGCATCTTGTGAGATCAATCAATCTTGTGATGCTTGCTTGAGAGATCATTTGTCTCCTCCTTGTGTTCTTATCTCATTTGGATGAATTTGATGCTTCCTTGATTCAAGGATTTATGCTTGGTCTTTTGACCCACTTTGTCTTGCTTTGATGTGTGGGAATACTCCTAGAATCATCTGGACCATCAATCCCCACTAGCAAGTCTTGAATCAAAGATTTTCATATTTTTAGGGTTTATGCACTTCTTTGTTTAATCATTGAGAGATCGATTCTCAAGTGGATCCAAGGATCGTCGCTAGAAATAGGTCTCTAATATCATTAGGGAGGTGTGCTCGAAATTTGGTCAAGTTTCATTGGTTGAATCAAAAGTTGGATCAAATTTTGTTTTGGATTTGGGGTTCTTTTTCAAGATCGGATCGAACCGGCCGATCGGTGTTTGAACGGCGGTCCGACCGCCAGATATTCGCACTCGCTGCTCGCCGGGTCGAATCATTGCCCACCGGTTCGACCGCCAGCTTAGTTGCTTGGGCCGATCATTGGTTGACCGCTCGGTCCGACCGCCCGTGGTAGCCGGTCAGACCGCCTGTGCCCAGATCTGCCTTTTGAGTTTAAGTCTCCACTTTTGTGTCGTGTGGTTGTCGGGGGTTCTCAAATTCAGCACAAGGCTTCCATTGTGTGCTTACTGATCTTCTTAGCTTTCATAGCTAAAGGTGTAAAGTTCGTGTTGAATTTGATTTAGGCGAGAAAGTTGTGAAAACGCCTATTCACCCCCCTAGTCGCCTTTCCGGTCCTACAAGTGGTATCAGAGCCGGTTAGCTCTTTTCTCTAGATCTTAACCGGTCTTTGGAGCCATGGCGACTGAGCGATATTCAATCAGGCCACATGTTTTTGATGGAGTTGATTTTGCGTATTGGAAGGCCCGAATGCAGGCCTACATCGAGGCTCAAGGGCACGCAATTTGGCTTAAGGTGAAAACCCTTATGTCGTGCCAGCCGATGATAATTTGATCACTCCAGATGTGGAGAACAACAGGAGGGCTCGGAATTTTTTGATTCAAGGCCTTAGTCGATCGGAGTTTGAGCGTGTCGCTCATTTGCTGTCTGCTCATGAGATCTGGCGGACTCTTTGTGATTATCACGAGGGTCCATCGCGATCAAGGAAGTGAGATGTAACCACTTAAGAAAGCATACTCCAAGATCGAGCAAAGACCTGGTGAATCTTTAGATGAGCTGTGGGGGAGATTTTCTAAAATTCTTCATGATCTTCGCGCTGTTGATCTTATTTTTACTGAGTCTGAAAATGCACGCTAGCTTTTGGGTGCTTTAGATGTGAAGGTCTGGGGGATGAAGATCACTGCCATCAATGACAACACTGTCATGAGCGAGCTTACCATGGATAAGCTTTACTCTAGGTTGAAGACGCATGAGATTGATTTTATCTCGCGTCTCCCCATGACAGATTCGATGTCTTTAGTGGTCGACAAATCTGAGGGTAGATATGCTGATTCCTTTAATGTTAGCTCATCTGGATTTTCTTTGTCTGCTTTGCATTCTTTGAGCGATGAGCAACTTGAGAGACTACCTGAAGATGACTTAGCCCTCCTATCCACAAAATTCACAAGAGCGTACAACAATGTGAGGAGTAGGAGGAGAGGTGGACCTGTCACTTGTTTCGAGTGTGGTGAGCCCAACCACATTCGCTCTAGATGCCCCAAGCTGAAGGGCAAGGAGGAGAAGGAGTCACAAAAGCATCCTCAAGCGAGGGATGCTAAGTCCAAGAAGACAAACTATCGCAAGTTTGTTAGCCGAGTCCTTGAAGCTCTAGAGGATGTGCGCATGGAAGATGTGGACTCGGAGTCGGAGGACGACAAGAGTGACTCCCGTGGCAAGAAGAAGGCATGTGATTTCACTGGCATGTGCTTTATGGCTAAGAACAGCCACGACAGCGACTTCTCCAACAGCGAGGATCCTTTTAGCGATCCCGATGAGGTATGCCCTTCACTTCCTGACATGAAAAGGGCTTTAGTGCTTGCTGAACAAAAATTGCATAAGCAAGCTAAAGTGATCAAGAAATAGGATACTATGATTGATAATTTGAACCTAGAAGTGGTTAGGCTCAAATCCATTAATCCTGATGATTTCTGTGATTCATGCTCTAGCTTGCTTAATTAATTGTCAAGCTTAAATAATGCTCATTCCTCTGTTGAAAAACAATTGGAAAATGCTCTTTCTGAACTAGAATCTCTCAAGTCTAGTTCTGTTTGCATGGATGTCATTCCGCTTGGTGTGACTGCTTTAGATGCTATTCCTTTAACTTGCTCAAATTGTGCTATGCTAGAATTGAAACTGAATAGCTCCTTAAAAGAATTGCAAAAATTTGATGCTAGTCACACTTGTTCTCATTGTAAGAATAATCGAATTAAAATGCAAGAGATGACTGAAATGGTTGCTTATTCTAGAATTGCCTCTTGTGAAAATTGCCCTAAGCTTACAATTGAGATTGAAGCTTTAAACAAGACTCTTGAAGAGAAAGCTAAAATTGAAAGATCCATGTCTCTTACTGCTTCAAAGAAAGTTATTGATTCTTCCTCTTGTATGTTGCATGCTGAAATCGAAACTGCTATTGGTAAGATACAAGAGGCTTTTAGAGTCAAATTTAAGGAGCAGTTGAATAGGATTGGAGAGTTCTATTGTGTGTCTTGTGAGGCTCTTAAAGTGGAAGAGGACCTTCTTAAGAGCAAACATGTTGAGGCAATCGATTCTAAAAAGTGCTCCAATTGTGGAGTTTTGGCAAAAGAGAACGATTACCTCAAAATAACTCTTGAGAGGTTTTCTAGTGGGAAAAAGAAACTCAATTTGATTCTAGACCAATCCAAGGTGAGTGTGAAAAACAGTGGCCTAGGCTTTAAGTCCCTAGAGCTTTCCAAGAATCTCACACCAAAGATTGCTAGAATTGTGAAAAGTGGTTTGGTTGAGCAAGAACCTCCTATGACTTCAAAGGTTGTTCTTAAATCTGCGAGTTCTCGCTCAATCTCTTTCTAGCAAGAAAGGTGCTTCGCTTTCACCCAGACGGACCCTCAAAAGGTCAAGTACCATTGCACCTTCTGCAAGAAAGAGGGCCACACGGTTGAGTTTTGCTTCCGGAGAGCAAAAATTGAGAGGAAAGAGAGGATGAGCACATTGAGATCCATTAGAGGAGTCTCTTCTTTAGCTGTAGTCTCTAGAGCCAAGCAAACCTATTCAAAGATATCACATATAGGCCTAGATTTGTAGAGAACTTTGTTGACTCTTCCGGTGGGTCCAGCAAAGAAGTTGGCTTTGGATATCGTGAGGATAGACCACGGGTAGCACCTAGTGGGGAGTATCGGTCTTTTGGTAGATCGCTTTGGAGAGGTCCAGTGGTGCTCATGGGCATTCTTATGATTTTGTGCCTAATCATTTTTCTCTCGCTTCTTTTGCTATTCCTGTGCCTCGCTCATCTCAAGATCGACACCTAGATCTTTTATCTCAAATCCCAGTACTGAGGCTTGGATGTTTTGAGGGAATTTGCTCTTTTTGCATTCATTGTATCATAATGCATTTTTATTTCAAATGTCTTGCATTGCATAATAAAAATTGTGGAGCTTTGATTATTATCCTTGTATGACTTGATTTCATTCTCTCTACCTTGTCATATCAAGTGTTAGTCTGCTAGACTTCTTTTATGGCTCTTCGTGTCTTAGCTTAGCTTTCTCCTTGCTAGCTTTATATCGGTGAGCAATTTGAATCAAATCATGTCTTGTTGGATCTTGTGACTAGTTTTGCTCTAGTGATCCTTTTATGATTCTTGCCATGTCTTACAGGTTGAATTGAGTTTTGAACTTATTTTGAGATGAAAAATGAGCTTTTTATCTTATTAAGTCAAGCAAATTAAAAATGAGATTTTCTGTGCGAAAAAACTGATCTCACCAATCCTTTCTCATGAGACGGCTTGCCATTGCACTAGGCATGAACTCAGGGGGAGTTTTGGATGACCTAGACCACTCTTTTAAGCTTATCGCTTGAGATGGTCGCGGCAAGGCTTGAGATCTAGCACAGAGGAAAAATCCTTTTAGGAAATGCTCAAAAGGGCTAAGTGCTTGAGCTTTGCTTCAAAAGAATTCTCTTAATGCTCAAAATGCCTCAGTTCTTGTTTTGAGTCTCTTTTTGCTTATAGACATGGCTTGACTCATTATTGGTTGCTTTTAGTGAAACTTTGACATTGAGCAACCTTTCATGATTTTAATTCTGTTAATCTCGATTGTCGCTATCTGGTTTTAGCTTTGCAAAGACATATTTTTGCCATGATTGAATATAGCGTCTTCTCTTTATATGGCTTGGTATATGTCTTGTACTGTCTACATAGATAATGGTCATAGCTCCTTTTGTTAAATTTCAAAAATAAAGTCATTTCTTCATGCTCGTTCTTGTCCCATGCATCTTGATGAATTCATTGTCAAAGGGGAGAAGGATTGAAGAAAATGTCGCTTGGAGCTTTTGGTTTACTGTAAGGTTTCATACATAAAGAACACACACACACAAATTTTTTTCGTGAACCTTTGAAAATTTGTGATCATAGTGAGTTGAGTCTCCGGGTTTTATTGCCTTTTTCTAATTTGAATTGCAATTCAAGAAGACTCACAATGATCAAAGGTCAAATAGAACATATTGTCTTTCATATGGACCTTAGTGAGATTTTTGGCCATCTTCCGAATTTGAATCCTTTTGTGCGCTCATTGCCTTATCTCACTTGCTCAGATTATTCTCCGCCTTGGTCGGTTCCTAAGCTTTTTCTTGCTTATGGACCAAGTTGTGCCTTTATGCTAAAACGGCGATTTTTACTTTTCATTTGAAAACCACATTTTTTGAAATTGCCAATGTGTTCATCAAGGGGAGATTGTGGATATCGTGAGGATATGTGCACGATCTCGTGATGATGAGTCAATTGGCAATGGCTTTGTTGGTTTGCAAAATCTCGCGTTTTGGGTTTGCTTCTTCTTTGTCAAACCACAAAGTGTCCGGCCGGCGTTAGGGGCGGTCGACCGCCCGTGGGACTGATCGGATCGGCGATGGTGGCGGTCGGACCGGCCGACCTAAAAATGGATTTTGGGGCTAATCCAAAATAGGTTGTGTAGGCAGTGAGGAGTCTCCGGATGTGGTTTCATCATTTTTGGAGCTCCCAATCAAAAGTTCTATTGAGTTGAAAATTCTAGAAGGTTTCGGATTTTCAAGTCGGAATTTTGGCTAAGTCCTTTGGGGCGGTCCGACCATTGCTGTGGGAACGGTCCGATCGCTTTGATATCGGTCGGACCGTTCTGTGGGCGGTCGGACCACGGTGACTTGGAGGTTTGCCAAGTTCGCATTGATGCATGTTGATTGTGTTTAATGTTTGGTTATCAATGCTTTATTGATGTATATTGCATTGTGGAACTAACGTGGGTCAAGTTGTGAAGAACTTGTTCCCGGAAACGGTTTGTTTGTCTATTGCTGTGCAGGTGGATTGCAGGTCAGCGACGTTAACGGTGAGTGGATCGGGACTACGCTTGGAGAGCCGAGGTCCAGAACGATCATGGATGCCGGGTGAGGTCGTGTGACTCAAGCATGGTGCAGGATGGGCAAGATGGATCGAACGGGTGGTTCGGTGCAGCTGGTTGGATCAGGCGGTGCGGATATCGGTGCAAGTCTCTGGGAGGTTCCGATGGGATTCGGACAAGAGAGGCTTGGCGTCGATGAGAACCGCTGATCAACCTACACGTGGTGAAGCAGGCGATTGCTTCAACAGATTAGTGTGTGGGTCCCATGTGTGTGTGGGTCCCAAAAAGTGGAACCCTAGTCCTCTCCTATAAATAGAGGGGGGAGATGTAAAACCCTCTTGAGGCATTCATTTGGTTTCCCCCCTTTCTTTTCTAGGGTTAGGGTTTGGAGAGGAAGAGAGGGAGAGATTGTATGCTCCTTGGGTGAGCTCTTGTCCTCCTTGTTGGAGTGGCTTTGTAAGCATCTTGTGAGATCAATCAATCTTGTGATGCTTGCTTGAGAGATCATTTGTCTCCTCCTTGTGTTCTTCTCTTATTTGGATGAATTTGGTGCTTCCTTGATTCAAGGATTTATGCTTGGTCTTTTGACCCACTTTGTCTTGCTTTGATGTGTGGGAATACTCCTAGAATCATCTAGACCATCAATCCCCACTAGCAAGTCTTGAATCAAAGATTTTTATATTTCTAGGGTTTATGCACTTCTTTGTTTAATCATTGAGAGATCGATTCTGCAAGTGGATCCAAGGATCGTCGCTAGAAATAGGTCTCTAATATCATTAGGGAGGTGTGCTCGAAATTTGGTCAAGTTTCATTGGTTGAATCAAAAGTTGGATCAAATTTCGTTTTGGATTTGGGGTTCTTTTTCAGTACTGGACTGATCCGGTCAGACCGGTGTTTGAACGACGGTCCGACCGCCCGTATATTCAGACCGTTGTTCTGCCGGGTCGAACATTGCCCACCGTCCGACCGCCGCTTAGTTGCTTGGCCGATCATTAGTTGACCGTCGGTCCGACCGCCCGTGGTAGCCAGTCAGACCGCCTGTGCCCAGATCTGCCTTTTGAGTTTAAGTCTCCACTTTTGTGTCGTGTGGTTATCGGGGGTTATCAAATTCAGCACAAGGCTTCCGTTGTGTGCTTACTGATCTTCTTAGCTTTCATAGCTAAAGGAGTAAAGTTTGTGTTGAATTTGATTTAGGCGAGAAAGTTGTGAAAGCGCCTATTCACCCCCCCTAGTCGCCTTTCCGGTCCTACAGCATTGGAAGAGTCTCCTGCCAAATGTGGATTTTGCATTCGGTTGAACATAGTTTTGAGAATGACAATTTAAGAGGAAGGACCTAGTGTGGAATACGATGAATTGGAATTACAAAGTTTGAGAGGAATGTTATTCCTAAAAGAGAAATTGGAAGAAAAAAGGTTACCTCGGGTAATGAAGCACTCCCTTGATTATTGTCTGAACTATGTGTTTATGACGAATGTCTTTCGCAAATTGAGCTTGGCTTAATGTTGGCATGTGTGGTTCTTACTGGTTCAAAAAGAATAAAAGGAAATGATTGATTGGGTATTCCAGTGATTTCTCCTTTGGCTTATGAGGTGTTTATTTACAAACTGCCTAATTAGAAAGCGGAAGGGAATACGTGATGAATCTTTGATTTTGGATTTGAGCCTTTTGGTAGGGAGTTGGCATGGCGTGGTTGCGATGAGAATCTTTTAATTTTAGTTGACTCTGTTTATAGTAGAGTTTGTTCAAAGAGAGTACTGTTGTGTGTCCCTCGTTAAAGGAGGTGATCTTTGTTTCGGTGAGGAGTTCGATTGAGAGTTGGAACAAGAGTCACGTGTGACGTGTGCAGGATGTCTGGTTTGGTACCGAAGGGAAGGTTGGCCCAAGGTACATGGATTTGATTTTGGAGGTTGGCGTATCGCCAGGATTGTCTTGAGTCTATGCGCGGGGTACATAACGTCTTGTATGTCTAGTGCGGAGTGAGTACCTAAGAGGTCCAAAGCTTAAGTTTTCAATAAGAGCCGTTGGTCAACTAGTAAGACCTTACAGTTGTGTCATGTGTGTTGAGAGAACCTGGAAAGGCCGAGATGAGTGTTGATGTGTAAGACCTTGGTGTATGTTCTGGTCTGAGTATGATGAGGCTTGGGATTTAAAAAATCGCATGCGCGAGCTTTAACGAGAGTTGTTAACATCGGTACGTGTTAATGATTATTAAGTATAGTTGTTGTTCTTTCGAGTAGAATTCGGGGTCGAATTCTGTTTAAGGGGGGTGGAATGTAATATCCCGTTTATTTACAGAGAATATAAGGAGATTGAGATATTCTTTTTTGCCTCGCACAGAAATAAGACATAATCTGTAGTAGTATTGCAACGTAATTTTCGCGATTGGAACGGCTTCGAAAGAAAAACCTCATAACTACAAAGTTGTAGATCTCTTTCCATAGTCCAATTTAGAGTCCTCATTGACCTAATTTAGAGTTTTGAGGTCTAAGATATGGGGCCCGCAATGCAGGCTACATAGAGAATCCTAGTCGGTATCTGAGTTAGCTTCCAAGGCAAATTTCATAATGAAGACCGTGCTTTCGGAAAACTCTACAAATAGGAAGTTGAAATACTATACGTTAGCTAAAAGTGAAGATAAGAATCACTCAATTATGAGTTCAGGAGAGCAAGTTATGATCTCCGAAGCATTCGCTACCCAGAAAGAAAAATTCGAGAACCTGGGCGAGCCTTTAGCCCAGGAGGCCCATGAGGGGCCAACCACCAATAAAAGGAGGGAAACCTTAATATGGTACTATTTCTACAATAGACATCATGCTACAGTGCATGCTACAGTAGTCTCCCCACAAAATCCATTGCAATTCCCCTTCCTCTTGGTGGTGCTCTCCCATTGTTGTCATCCAAGAGAAGAAGGGAGGAGAAGAGGAGAAGAAAGGGAAGGAAGGAAGAAGAGGAGAGGGCACCTGCATCACAATGAGGCATCCTTCTCTAGCGATTCATCAAGGGTAACCTCGATCCGCGGTAGATCGGTAGAATTTTCAGTTCAATTTGGTGCTGTCTGTAGTAGATCGGATTGGTCCAGTACTATTTCTCATCGGTTTTTGGTAGATTCCGTTTGTTTTTGATCTGGCCATCTCTTAGAAAGTTGTAGGGCTCGTCCTTATCTTTCTTTAGGCAACAAGATCACTTGATTTGGAGTTACGGTTTAGGAGTTATGGTAGTTTCTTTGCCACTGTCCATGAAGGGCTGACGAGAATTGGCAGTTATCTTGTTTGGCCATTATGAATTATGTAGAAACCGAAAAAAGAAATGCCACCCAAACTGAATGTTGTAGAGAATTCAGTTAGATTTCCAAGTTGATAAAGAACACAATTTTTAGACAAGTCAATCAAAAGTTATGGAATTTATACCGCCGCTGTTTCGCTGACTGTCAGATTGTAGAGACAAACTTTACCTGAATATACGAATTAGTAGGATGCCAAATCAGGGGACTTGCCCAACTAGATTATTGTAGCTGGTTTTGTCTTGATTCTAGAGAGTCCAAGATTACCCCGTTCCGAGTTGCGTAGTAAAAGTTATGTTATTTTTAGTGCTGCTATCCTGTACTCCTTTCTGCTAGACTGTCGGGAATATGGAGTAAAACCTGTATTTGTACCCTAGGTCTTGAGGAGTTGGGTTAAGGGGCGTAAACGGAGTCCACTTTTTAGCGTATTTATTGTTAGCGCTATTCTTGTGTAGGAGGTGGAGTCCCAGAGTAGAGACACCATCTTTGCTTCTTCGCACGCCATAGCAGCAAAAGGCAAATACAATTTTAGTACGATATTGTGTGTTGGGAAATATGGTTGAGTTGATGTGTGCTTAATATGATTACGCATGATGAAAGTGTTTATTTCACATTGTTTATATGATGATCGATAATTGATAATTCTTATGAGAACATATTGTGGATTGTCCATGTCATTTCATATCAATCATGCATGTTGGCATGAGATACCCACGGGAGTGAGCATTGAGATCCCCATATTTAAGATATGGGCAATAGGCCCCCATCTGAAAAGGATGGGCAGTGGGTCCCCGTATTTGATAATGCGGGCATGAGTGAACACCGACGGGTGTAACACTCCGCAATACCAGTATATGTAAAAGAGAAAAGAAAAGTGCATTTGAGCAATTTGCATAGCATGAGCATATGAAATGTTTATTATTGAGAATTGTGGATGGATGATGATGGTTACAGTTGTTTATGCTATTGTCTTGCTAAATGTACTTTGCTGAGTCTTGGACTCACTCTTGTCATATCGTGCTTTTAGGTACCCGCTTGTGGACGGCATGCATGGGAGGGAGTAGATTTATGCTTGGATGCACATTGGCACGAACCAATTCTCCATTGAATAAACAAATTGAATGATAGTTTAGAATTTGAGTAAACCGCTTAAGGTTTTTTATATTTATGCTTTATTCCTTGGATAATTTTTATGGACATGCTTTAGATTGTGCGTTTGAATAATTGTTTGTTCCTATTGTTAGCTGTGCAAACCCCCGGTATGGTTAGTTATTCAAAGGAGAACCTGTCGAAAGTTAGCAAAATGTCTTAGCTTAATTTGTATTTATGTTTGTGTGGTAGCATTCCAGGCTCAGGTTGGGCTGGGGTGTTACAAAGATTGAGGCAACTTAATGCACTGGAGGTCGGACCGCTGGGACAACACCGGTCGGACCGATTTCCTGTCGGTCTGACCGGTCGATTGCGGCGGTCTGACCGCTGGTGAACAGAATAGAAGAACAACCCCGATGACGAAGATGAAAATAGATGAAACTTTTGATCTACTATTCTAACCTTGATGAAACTTGGAACACACCTTCTCTATGATCTCAGGAACCTATTCCAATCGAAGATTATGATAATTCTTGGAAGAATAGCGATCTTTTTTTATTTGATTGAAGAAGGGTGCAAAACCAGGTCAAAATAAAAACTAGGTCAAAACTCTTACTCATGGGTGATTGATGATCAAGATGATCCTAAATAGATTCTCACACGTCACATCAAGCTAGAAAATGTGAAGAAACCAAGCAAAAACTCACGGATCAAAGAAAGACCCAAAATCATCAAATAGAGAGAAAGATCGCAATGAGACAAAACATTGATCAAACTTTCCTTTGATTGATTGATATGATATGGGCTTACAACCACTCCATCAATGGAGGACAATGCTCAATCCAAGAGCACGAAAATCACATCAAACTATCAAGAACCCTAGCCTCCACAAAAGCTCTCCCTAAAAAAATTAGGATTTAAAAAATTGCAAAAGAGACGAAGCACTCTAGAAGTTTGACTCTATTGGGCTCCTGTTAAGGCCCAAAACAAACGGGACACTTACGCATGCATTTTAATACGCCGTCTTTAACATTCCTTGACCTAACTAGCTACACCTTGCGCCATCTTGAGCCTCGGATTAGCTAATAGGTCACCCTTATCCATCTTGCACCACGCTTGAGTACATTAACCTCACCCGGCATCGTCGATCGTTTTGGACCTCAGCTCTCCAAGCCTAGTCCCGATCATCCTCGCCGTTGACCGTCGTTGACCACCAAGCAACCTGCACAACAATAGACAAGTAAACCGAATTTAGAAAAAAAAGTTCTTCACAACTTGACCCATGTTAGTCAAAACATGCACCATCCAACATATATGCCCTGAAACTCGTGACTTTAACCTAACAACCGAACATCACTGCCACGACAGACGACGATCCAAGTGAAAACCGGTCAGACCGCCGCCATGGCCGGTCTGACCGCCACCTATTGGCTGGTCAGACCGCCAGTTGGGACTTAGCCAAATTTAGCCCCTGAAATTCCGAAACCTACTGGAATTTTCAAACGAATAGAACTTTTGACTGAAAACTCCAAAAATTATGATACCAAGTGTAATAGAATCCCCTCTCTTGCCTACACCATCTATTTTTGGCCCAGCTCAAAATACCACTTTCTGAAATTGCCACTTCGACCGCCACTAAGGCTTGGTCGGATCATATCGGCGGTCCGACCGCCGTGGTGGCTTGGCGAACAGCTTTAGGCGGTCCTCGATCACGGTTCGGCGGTCGACCGCCAATGGCCTGATAGCCTTGATCTTTTGCCGAAAACTCACAAAATGACAAACCTTTAACGCCATTGGCAATTGTCACATCATCCTAAGATCTGGAGCATATCCCCATGATATCCACAATCTCCCCCTTGATGAACACGTTGGCAATAATCCAGAAAATATAATTTGGAGGTTTGAAAGTAAAATACTTTCGTTTTCGCATAAAAGCACAACTTGGTCCATAAGCAAGAGAAAGCAATGGAAATGACTAAACAGGCATCAGAATTGCATAGGCAAGTGAGATAAGGCAAAAGAAAGCATAAAAATATTAAATTCCAAAAAAGAGTAAAAAATTTCACTTAAGGTCCTTATGAAAGAACAATTGTTCAATTGACCTATGATAATCGTGAGGATTAAGAAATATAATTCAAGTTCAGAAAAGAAATAAGATGATAAGAATGCAATTCAAAAGCTCCCCTCACTGCGATCCTCAGATTTCAGAAAATTTTAATTTCTACAATTTTCTCCCCCTTTTTAATATTTTTATATCTTCTCCCCTTTATACAACTTTGAGATATCTTCTCCCCCAACATTGAAATATCTTCTCCTCTTTGACAATGGAGTTATCAAGGAATCACGCCTTCCTCTCGTCCAGAGATAACAAATGCAGAATGAAGAAAGAAGCATAAGAAGGAGTATGCATGAAGTGCAATGGAGTGGCTTCATTTTTGTATATTTCAATTTTTGATTACAAAAAGCTTTGGAGATTACCCAAAAGAACAATCTAGCAGTTCTAATATTGCACAAACAACAAATCAAGCCTAACAGCGCTAGCAAGATCATGATAAGACATATATATCAAAGCTAAGCACAAAGGCTCAATATAAAGCAATAACTTTGATTAATTTAAGCAAAGCTTCAAATTTAGCAAGTTCATCAACAGGGATCCTAAAGTGAAACTGGCCATGTCAAAATGTCAAAGTGAGATCAAAAAGCTAACAAAGACCACATTAAGAGATAATCAGGTCCTGTATTGAATCATTTTGCTCAAATTTCTCAAACGCCCATTTTTTAACAATTTTTTTTCATTTTCACTTAATATGGAAGTTGACTAATGGTTTAACTTAATGACAAGATCCTGTACTAGGAGCCATCCACAAACTCATCCTAAGGTTCAACCAGAAGTTGATTAAAGGTATATCTTAGTGAAGAAGATCCTAGACTAGAGCCATCCACAAACTCTTCCAAGCTTCTACTAGGGCGACAAATCTTGAGATTCATATCAGTTCTGACAAGCAGTCCCCATGAGATCGTCTGGATCATCAAACTATCTCCAAGTTCATGTCTTTGACATGCAGCCTCGTAAGAGTAGTTTGGCACAATTTAAACATAAGACAATCTTGAAATTTGGTTTTTCATGTTTCACAAGAGTAGTTTTAGATTCTCAAGAACACAAGAAGCTCAAGTAATGGTCAATTTTAGATTCAAGAGCTAACAAAGCAATTCTGACAGGTCAGTGTCACAAAAGGAGAACTAATTGCGCAACTAGCTAAAATATCCACAAATTGTAGTTTTTAGTTCGAGTTGTTTTAGAGTTCTAGCTCATACAGCAAAGACTTATCTGTATATGTGAAATCATGATAATTCTAGCAAGTCGAAAAACTAGACATGACATTGAGCAATAATTAAAATACTAAAACTCCAAAGGGTAATAGGCAAAGCTTCATCAATTTTAAAAGATAAGCAGAAAATCTTATATTACAATGCATCTTTTTGGATTTTTCATATGAATGCAATATGATACAATGAGATGCAATAAAAGCCTAAAAACCTAAAAAGTTCAAAAAGATCAATAAGTTCAGAAAATAACAAGGAAAGATCAAAAGAACAAGGTAAAATCAGAAAAGATCGAACTCCCCCTCAAACCAACCCATAGGGATAAATTACCCCTAATTCGCTCCTCAAGGTGGCAAACCTAGTTGGATCTAAAGGCTTGGTGAGGATATCAGCCAGTTGAGCCTCGGACTCTACGAAGTGAAGCACAATATCACCTTTTTCGACATGGTCTCTAAGGAAGTGATAGCGAATGTCTATGTGCTTGGTCCTAGAGTGTTGCATAGGGTTCATAGCAATATTAATGGCAGAAGTGTTATCACAGAAAAGAGGAACACTAGCAAAATTTAACCCATAATCCTTAAGAGTGGTTACCATCCACAAAATCTGACTACAACAACTAGCAGCAGTTATATATTCAGCTTCAGCAGTGGATTGTGCAACAGAAGATTACTTCCTAAAAGACCAAGAGACAAGAAAAGTGACTAAGAAGTGACAAGTGCCTGAGGTACTCTTCCTATATAGCCGACAGCCCGCAAAATCAGAATAAGAAAACCATCGAATGGACAAAGACGAAGAACATGAATACCAAATGCCATACAAGAGGGTAGAGTTTAAATACCTGAATATGCGCTTAACGGCTTGGCGATGGGAAGCTCTCGGAGACGCCTGAAACCTCGCACAGAGGCAGACAGTGAAGTGGATGTCCTGTCTTGAGGCCGTCAGGTATAAGAGGGAGCCGATCTTGCTGCGGTACTCGCGTTGATCCACGGCTTCTCCTTCCTCATCTGGATCCAAAACAGTCGAAGTCGCCATGGGAGTGGCGATCGGCTTGTAGTCACCCATGTCGAAGCATTTGAGCAGGTCCTTAGTGTACTTCGTCTGATGGATGAAGATCTCTTCCTTGCATTGCTTGATTTGAAGCCCCAAGAAGTAATTGAGCTCTCCCATCATACTCATCTCAAATTCCCTGGACATAGTCTTAGAAAAACTGGAAACAAGAGCATTAGAAGAACCACCAAATATAATATCATCAACGTAAATCTGAGCAAGCAGGAAGTCATTACCACGCCTAAGAATGAACAAAGTCTTGTCTACCTTACCCATCTCAAAATCATTCTTAAGCAAGAAGGTCTTAAGTCTATCTTACCAGGCTCTAGGGGCTTGTTTAAGACCATGCAAGGCTTTGGATAGCTTGAACACATGATGTGGGTTCTTGGGATTCTCAAAGCTTGGGGGTTGCCTAATATACACTTCCTCCTCTATGAAACCATTTAAAAAGACACTTTTAACATCCATATGATATAATCTAAAGCCCTTAGATGCAGCAAATGCGAGCAGAATGCGAATGGCTTCTACTCAAGCAACAGGAGCAAAGGTATCATCAAAATCTGACCCCTCAACTTGGCTAAAGCCCCGAGCTACCATACTAGCCTTGTTTCTAATCACAAAACCATCCTCATTTTGTTTATTTTTGAAAACCCAGCGGGTTCCTATAACATTATGACCATTAGGAGGTTATACTAGGTTCCAAACTTTATTCCTCTCAAAATTTCCTAACTCCTCATGCATAGCATTGACCCAGCTAGAATCCGATAAAGTATGTGATATATCGCGGGGTTCAAAAGAGGCAACAAAAGTAGAATGAGAGTAGAGATTTGGATCATGATACCTAGAGCGAGTGACTCGCTCGTGAAGATTACCTATCATCTGATTAGGAGGATGCTGTCTTTGAATGTGAAGTGGCGCACCCGGAGAGAAAAACATCTCTTCAACCTCCGCAGGTACTGCTGACGATGAATATGCAGCAGGAGCCTCATCTGAAGGCGAAGTAGTCACAGTAGGTTCTTGTGTTGGAATAGGAGCGTCAATAGCAGCAGGTGGAAGAACATCATCCGGTCCTTCATCATCTTCCTCTATAAATATGCTCTTTGTCACCTGTGTATCACCTTAAATATCCGATCTAGCTCCATAGCTAGTCTCATCAAAAGTGACATTACATGTCTCGTGAACAAGGTTAGTTTTAACATTAAAAATCCAAAAACCCCTCGAATGTGCAGGATAACTTAGAAATAAACCATCAAAGGTTCTAGACTCAAATTAATCTAGGTTTCCTGTCTTGAGAATAAAACACTTGGATCCAAAGACTCGAAAGTGCGAGACAGAGAGTTTTCTTCAAAATCGAAGCTCATAAGCAGTCTTGCCTAAAGACGCTCTCAAAAAGACATGTTTTGCAATATGGCAAGCAGTAGCAACAGCTTTGGCCCAAAACCTCCCCGGTATGCTCTACTCATCTAGCATCATTCTAGCCATCTCGACTAAGATCCTGTTCTTCCTTTCCACAACGCCATTTTGTTGAGGGGCGTGTGGAGAAGATAACTGATGCTCAATTCCACGCTCAGCAAAAAAGAAAGCAAAAGAGGCATTCTTGAACTCCGTGCCATTGTCATTGCGGATGGCTCTCAAGGCACCCAGAAGTTCAGAAGCCAAACGAATAACAAGATCATGATAATGATCAAAAGCTTCATCCTTCGAATTAAGAAAGAACACCCAAGTGTATCTAGACAAATCATCGGCTATGACAAGAATGTACCATTTTCCACCAACTGACCAAACCTAGCAGGACCAACAGTATCCATATGAAGCAACTGTCCCGGTCCGTCTGTCATGACCATAGTCACTGAAGGGTGTGAGGCGGTAACTTGCTTGCCATGCCTACAGGGCGCACATACAGCATCCTTGACGGCTTTGAGTTTGGGCAAACCTCTCATGAGCTCAAGGTTGCTAACTCGCGTCAGATGATCAAAACCAATGTGCCCCAAACGAAGGTGCCAATTAAAGCTAGAACTCAGAAGAAAAAGATGAAATCAAGCATTTGAGAGAACCAGCAAGAGATTCAGAAAAATCAGCTATAAAGATCATAGCAACTCTAGTAATCCCAAAAACAACCTCACCAGTTGAATCAGATACCCGACAAGCATTTTTTTAAATATAGTCTCATAGCCATCATCAAGAAGTTGAGAGACAGAAAACAAATTAAACCTTAGCTTGTTCACAAGGGCGACATCCTTGAGAATGAACTTGTCGTTCACCCTGATCGATCCCGTTCCTTCATTCCGCCCTTGTTTATCATCTCCAAAGGTGATGAAATCATCACCCGTTGACCGCGTGAAGGAGGTGAACCATCTTGAGTCTCCGGTCATGTGACGTGAACAGCCGGAGTCGACGAACCACGTGTTCTTCCTCTTTCCGTGGTAATCCTGAAAATCAAGGCACAGAAGAACAATGTGTCTCAATACTGGGGTTAGTTAAGCAAGACTTAGGAACCCAGTACTGAGACACACGTTTGCGAGTAGTATGCAAAGCAGAAGTGCTATCCTTGATTCTATTTGAAGTTCTGTTATGAGCAATGGTTAAATTAACATGAGAGTTATGCTGTCTGGGAGCATGATGATGAGCACGCGGCACAAATCCTAAATCAGGTTTATTCTTTTCTATGTTACCATGTCTCATAAAAGCTCTAGGTTGATTGGATAAAATTCTAGCAAAATTTTTCTTATCATTTTTCAACCTACGCCAACAGAACTCAACCAAATGCCCATCCTTTTTGCAATAGATGCAATGGTACTTGATACCACTGGGAGAAGCACCCTTTGACTTACCAGATGGTTGGGCAAAATCTGCAGATTTAATGATAGTTTTTGCAGGTTGGGTTTTGAATTCAACTAACCCATTTTTCAAGACTTGAGTAACTTTTGGCTTAGAATTATCTTGGACATAACTGTATCCTAGTCCTTGCTTCTTATAAGGAGTTTTAGACTTGTCCAGAATCATGTTTAATTGTTTCTTACCTTTAGAGAATTTTTCTAAGGTATCCTTTAGATAAGTATTTTCTTCTTCAAGATTAACACATGATTCATAGGTCTTACCTTTAATAGCTCTAGCATATTTCTCCTTATATATAGCAATTTCAAGTTTAAGAGCTGGAGAAGAAGCACATGTAGCAGACTCAATACTGTCCTTAAGCTTGGCATATTTAGCTCTAACTGCTTCTAAGATATCTTTGACTTCATGTTCGCGTTCTATGCAGAAAGTGCAAAGGCTAGAATCAACCACACCAGAAGCAACCAACTTGCTAGACTCTAAGCATTTTTCACATGTAGCAGATTTAACCTCAACTAGCTCAGTCATAGCATTTTTAAGTTGTTGTAAAGCAATATCATGTGCAGATTGCAATTTAGCAAATTCTGAGTGCAGAGTATGGCAGGATGAACATTTATCATATTCAAGAGTCTTAGCATTAGTAAGTTCTAATGTCAAATTATCTACTAGTGACTCTAAGTCCATGTTCTTGACCAAGATAAACTCTAAGGCCTTATCCTGACTCATGAGTTGCTCAAACATAGTTTCACATCTATCAGAAAGGACATCATAGGAGAGAGGTACCTCATCGTTGTCGTCGTCAGTGGAGTCAGCCATGAAGCACAAACCGGTGAAGTCCTTGGCCTTCCCCTTCTTCTTGTCTTGAGGGATCTCCTCCTCCTTGTCCTCCTTGCTCCCAGAGTCCACACCGCTTAAGGATTGATCCCCAAAAGCGGCAAGCACCTGGTGAGCGGCCTTCGTCAGCTTGGCAGCATCATACCTTGATTTGTTCCATTGAGGCTTCTTCCAAGCTCGCTTTCTCTCCTTATGGTTGCTCTTACCTTTCAGCTTGGGGCAATTTGCCCGGATATGATTAAGCTCACCACACTCATAGCAAGTCACGTGACCTCCTCTATTTTTGTTTCTCATATTATTATAGGCCCGGGTGACCTTTTTGACTATGAGGGCCAACTCAGCCTCAAAGAGACTCTCAAACTCCTCTTCATGGATTGCAGATAAACCAGCAAGTAAAAATCCAAAAGAAGACTCAGAAGACCCATCAGAAACTCTATTGAGCGGGTCTGCTACCAATGCCATATTTTTCTTCTTGGGATGATCAATCCACTTGATCTCATGAGTCTTGAGCTTGCTATAGAGCAGCTCCAAAGTCATATCAGAGAGGTTGACGTTCTCCTCAATGGCGGTAGCCTTTATCTCCCACTCCTTTTTGTTGATTGCAGCCAAGAGGTGGGTGACATTTTCAGACTGATAATATTAAATACCAATAGCTTTCATCTGATTAATCACTTTATTAAAGCGACTGAAAATGTCATTGATGCTCTCTCGAGGACGCATCTCGAATTTTTATATTCATGCTTATAGACTGTTTGGCGTACTTTCTTGATTTGGGACGAACACTCATGGTAGGTTTTGAGGCCGTTCCAAATCTCATGCGTAGTCTCAAGATTGTAAATCCGATCATACTCCTGTCTACCAAGCCCACCATATAAAAGATTTTTTTTCCTTATTGTTGCTAGTCAAGAGGGTTGCTGAAGCCGGTGTAGCAACTTCGAGAACAACAAGCGGAGCTCGAACAACCTCCCATATAGCTTGTCCTTCGCTCTCAAGGAAGACTCGCGTGCGATTCTTCCAATAGGCATAGTCATGCCCATCGAAGATATGCGGCTTGGTGGAGTATTTATCCATCGCCAAGTTCAGTGACCGGTTAAGATCAAGATTGAACTAGCAGTGCTCTGATACTACTTGTTGGACCGAAAAGGCGACTAGAGGGGGGGGTGAATAGGAGCCCACTCACTTTTTGACAAATAATTGATTCAATAAGATTTTACTATAGTAGCTATGGAAGCTGACTAGTATTGAATCCAATTTAACCCTCTAAGCAAAACCACGAAAAACAACACAATCTAAAACAAGACTCACTGCTGGCGGTCTGACCGCTGGGTCATTGGCGGTCGACCACGACCTGGCGGTTCGACCAAAGGTACTGGCGGTCGACCACCGGCACAAGAACAAATCAAAACAAATTTCAACGAGCGAAGTTACAAATAGATATAACTTTTGATCTACAACTCCAAACTCGATGAAACTTGGAGCACACCTTTTCTATGATGTCAGAAACCTATTCCAATCAAAGATTATCAAAATTCTTGGAAGAATTATGATCCTTTTTCGTTTGAGATAAGGAAGGTTCAAAACCGAGTCAAAACGAAAACTACATCCAAAATCTTGCTCGTGGGTGATTGATGATCAAGATGATCCTAGATATGTTCCTACATTTCACAACAAGATAGATCACATGAAGAAATCAAGCAAAAACTCACGGATCAAAGATAGACTCAAAATCATCAAATAGAGAGAAGGAAAGCAAAGAGACAAAACTTTGATGAAACTTTTCTTGGATTGATTTGATATGATTTTGGCTTACAGCCACTCCATCAATGGAGGACAAAGCTCAATCTATGAGCACGAAATCAAATCAAAACTCTCTAGAACCCTAACCTCCACATCTCCTCTCCCTAAGCAAAATTAGGGTTTCAAACAATAAAAGAGAGGAGAGTTAGGGGGCAGCCACCACCCTCCTCTATTTATAGTGGAGGCTTAGACCTTTTAGAAGTTTGGCTCAATTGGGCTCCCGTTAAGGCCCAAAACAAACGGGTTACACACGCACGCATTTTAATGTGCCGTCTTTAACGCCTCTTGACCTAAACAGCTTCACCTTTCGCCATCTTGCGCCACATGTTGGCCAATAGGTCACAGTTGTCCATCTTGCACCACGCTTGAGTTCATTGACCTCACCCAGCATCATCGATCCTTCTGGACCTCAGCTCTCGAAGCCTAGTTCCGATCATCCTCACCGTTGACCGTCGTTGACCACCAAGCAATCTGCACAACAATAGACAAGTAAACCGAATCTGGGAACAAGTTCTTCACAACTTGACACATGTTAGTCAAAACATGCATCATGCAATACATATGCATTGAAACTCGTGACTTTGACCTAACAACCGAACATCGCCGCCACGACGGACGACGATCCAAGTGAAAACCGGTCGACCACCGCCATGGCCGGTCTGACCGCCGCCTATTGGCCGGTCTGACCGCCAGTTGGGACTTAGCCAAATTTAGCCCCTGAAATTCCGAAGCCTGCTGGAATTTTCAAACGAATAGAACTTTTGATTGGAGACTCCAAATATTATGAGACTAAGTGCAATAGAATCCCCTCTCTTGCCTACACCCTCTATTTTTGGCCCAGCTCAAAATACCAGTTTCTAAAATTGCCAGTCCGACCGCCACTAAGGCTGGTCGGAATGCCACTGGCCAGTCCGACCGCTAGGGGTGGCCGGTCTGACCGCTGGTTCGGCCGGTCAGACCGCCAATGGCCTGACAGCCCTGATCCTTTGCCGAAAACTCGTGAAACGACAAACCTTTAACACCATTGCCAATGGTCACATCATCCTAAGATCTGGAGCATATCCCCATGATATCCGCAAATTGTTTTGACCATAAATAGGATCTGGAGATGTCTAGATGAAAGTTGACGATTCATTCCATTTTTCATCTTCCTCTCTGATCAATTGTGCTGAAGAATTGAGTTGTCGAAATAAGTCGTCTCTTCTTCTCAACGTGCACTGGGAAGGAGGGTGAGCGGATAATTCTGAACCATTGTCGCAGAGTTCACCTATACGGAGCAGTAATAAGGTTTCTGGGCAGCGCATCTACGCGACCGCTCTCTGCACTGTATCCTTCGACTACTCGCTTTACTGCGACAACCGTGATTTACACTGCTTCGATCTCTACTTTGAGTCTGCACTTTTACGACTACTCGTTGCGCTGCATCATCAACGACATGCTCTGCTTCGAGACTGCACTGCTTCCTGTTCTTCATCGAGCCCTATCGTGAGTAAGTCATACGACCAGATTATCCTGTTATAATCATATTTTTGAGTTCTACGACTAGATTATTCTGCTATAATCAAATTGTTGAGTATGTTTAGAAGTGCAATCAGTTGCCTGCTATTGATATAGCTTTATGCATCTCTAGTTATTTGTGATCTTTGCCTCATAATAAAATCTAGAAATAAAATGTTGTCCACATTTCCAACAATCCAAAAACCTTATTGTGGACATTATTGTGATTCGGCAATGGCTGGTGCTTCTGACGCTATGAAACCTGAGAGGTTTTCTGGTCAGAATTTTCATAGATGGCAGGCAAGAGTCAAGTTTTGGCTCGTGTCTTTGGGGTTGTGGTGGGTAATCCAACCACAATATCCATTTACGATTAAATCGACCATGCAGATTGACACAGATAACAACACCACTTTTGGATGTATACTGACCATACTGGCCGACCAGCTCTATGATGTGTACATGGACTTTAAGTCGCCACAGAGTTGTGGGATACACTCGAGTACAAAATATGCTAAAGCTGAGGCTAGTCGTTGGCTCTATATGTGCGAGCAATTCTTCGACTACAACATGGACGATGCTAAGTCGATAGTTGCACAGGCTCATTAGCTACAGTTACTGGTCGGAGAGATTGCACATCTGGGTTGTGTTTTGTCTCCTAAGTTTGTTGCTGCGGGCATTGTTGTCAAATTTCCTACTTCACGGCGGGGTTTTTCCATTGGCTTAAAGCACAAGAGGGGAGAGATATCTATTGAGGATATTATTGTTGCCCTTGACGTGAAAGAAAAGGCAAGAGAAAAAGATACACAAAGTACTTCCAGTCAAAATAATCAAATCAATGCAAATGTCATAGAGAAGATATATGACAAGAATAACAAAAGCTTTAAACTAAATAAGACAACTAGTTTCAAGAAGAAAACTAAGAAGAAAAATATGAGGAACATCACCTGCTTTGTGTGTGAGAAAAACGGTCATATGACGAAAGACTGTCATTTCCGCAAGAACAAGGATGGTATACAACCAAAGAAAAACGTTGTCAACGTGCTCACAGGCGAGGCCTCAACAGGAGGGTATGGTAATCCACCTGTTGTATTTTCAGTATATCAATCCACTGATTGGTGGGTTGGTGCTGGAGTTAGTGTTCACGTATATTATAATATTTCCTTATTTTCTTCTTATCAGGTAGGCGGGGCTTCCTCTGTCCTAATGGGGAACGGGTCACATACTCTGTTCTTGGTGTTGGCATGGTGGATCTGAGGCTTTCTTCAAGGAAGATTGTTCACTTGAAAAACGTGTAGCATGCGCCAACAATAAACAAGAACCGCGTTAGTAGTTCTCTCCTATGTAGGGATGGTTATAAGCTAGTATTTGAGTCAAATAAAATTATAATGTCTAAGTTTGGTAACTTTGTTGGTAAAGGCCATTAGAGCGGATGCTTGTTCCACATAAGTACTTTAGAGTATTATCATAGCCTGAATGTTGTAATTGGTTTGAATAAATGTGAGGCCAATATATGACATTCTCAGTTTTGTCATATTGGTTTTGATAGTATTGCTAGAATGTCCAGATTAGATTTAATTCTAAAATATGAAATTATTTGTCATGCTCCGCCATGGACAATTTGTAATCATTCCTCGAAAACCCTTTAAGGGGATGCAAAAGGAAAAGAACTTGGCACCATTAGATCTTATCCATTCCGACCTGTGTGAGATGAATGAATTGTTAACAAAAGGAGGCAAAAGATATTTTCTAACTCTTATCGATGATGCATCTCGATATTGTTTTGTGTATCTATTGAAAATAAAAGATGAAGCTTTAAATTAATTTAAAATCTATAAGGCCAAGGTTGAGAACCAACTAGAAAAGAAAATTTAAAGACTAAGATCTGATCGTGGAGGAGAGTATATCTCTCATGAATTCTCCTAATTCTGTTTTGATCATGGAATAGTCCATGATGTAATACCACCATACTCACCCCAATCAAACATGGTGGCTTAGAGGAAAAATTGGACACTAACAGACTTGGTGAATGCCATGTTGGAGAGTACCAGTATGCCTAAGATATGGTGGGGGAAGCTATTTTGATACCAACTTTCATTCTAAATAGAGTAATCACTAAAAGGTGTGAGATTACTCCGTATGATGGATGGAAGAGGAGAAAACCCAATGTTAGCTTTCTGTGAACTTGAGGGTGTTTGACAAAAGTCAATATACCATTGCAGAAAAAGAGAAAGTTTGAACCTAAAACTGTCGATTGTGTTTTACTGGGGTATGCTCATAGCAGTGCAGTTTATAGATTTTTAGTAGTAAAATAAAAAACTCCTGAGATTATTGTTAACACAATAATGGAGTCTAGAGATTCTTCATTTTTTGAGGATATTTATCATATGAGAACTACGGGCAATACGTCTCAAACTGAGGATAATCAAACCACGAATAATAGTAATTTTGAACTTACCACTATCTCTGAACCAATGAGTGATATACCACTAGTTTGTCATAATCCTGAGGAAGATAACAATTTAGTCAAAGAGACTCCTCGCAGGAGCAAGTGACAAAGGGTTGAGAAAACCTTTAGCGAAGACTTTATTGTATATACCATGGATGATGTGCCAAACACTCTTTCATAGGCTTATGCATTACCTGATGTTGAGTATTGAAAAGAGGTAGTCCATAGCGAGATGGATTCCATCATGGCTAATAGGACTTGGGAGATCACTGATCCTCCTATCGGGTGTAAACCTGTTGGATGCAAGTGGATCTTTAAAAAGAAAATGAGGCATGGCTGTACTATTGATAAGTACAAAGCAAGGCTTGTAGCCAAGGGTTATATACAGAAAGGTGAGGATTATTTTGATACTTACTCTCCTGTTGCCAGATTGGCCACCATTCGAGTGCTCATTGCATTAGCTTCTTCACATAGCCTGCACATTCATCAAATGGATGTGAAGACAGCTTTCCTTAATGGAGAGTTAGAAGAAGAAATCTATACGGAGTAACTAGATGGTTTTGTGATTTCTGGACAGGAAAGTAAGGTATGCAAATTAATCAAATCCTTGTATGGTCTAAAACAAGCACCTAAATAATAGCACAAAAATTTTGATAAAACTTTAACTTTTGCTGTTTTAGTTGTGAATGAGGCAGATAAGTGTGTGTATTATCATTATGGTGGGGGTCAAGGAGTGATTTTGTGTTTGTATGTCGATGACATACTTATATTTGGGACAAACACGTCTATTATTGATGAGGTCAAATCTTTCTTATCGAGATGCTTTGATATGAATGACCTTGGCGAGATAGATGTTATTCTGAATATTAAATTGATAAAAAAAATAAGGATGGGACCACTTTGAACCAATCCCATTATGCTACGAAATCTTGAGCCAGTTCAGTTTTGAGAACTGCAATATTTTCATAACTCCTTATGATGCTAGTGTTAAGTTTCATAAGAATAAGGATTAGAAAAAGATCAATTGAGATATTCACAAATTACTGGGTCCCTTATGTATCTATCTGGTACCACAAGACCAGACATATCATTTGCTGTGAGCAAATTAAGTCGGTTTACTTCTAACCCAGGAGATGATCATTGGGAGGCACTTGAGAGATTGTTGCACTACTCGAGAGGTACAACCTCGTATGGAATTCACTATACTGGGTATCCATCTGTATTAGAAGGATATAGTGATTCAAATTGGATATCTGATGCAGATGAGATCAAAGCTACAAGTGGATACGTGTTTACCTTTGCAAGTGCTGCAGTTTCATAGAGGTCGTGTAAACAGACCATATTAACGAGGTCAACCATGAAAGCAGAACTTGTAGCACTAGACATAGCTATTGTTGAGGTTGAATGGTTAGAGAGCTTCTGTTGGACTTACCACTGGTTGAGAAACCAATACCGACAATCCTAATGTTCTATGATAATAAAACAATGTTGATTAAGATTACAAGAGTAAGGATAACATGAAGTTCTCCAGACATGTGAAGCGTAAGCTTAAATCTATCAAAAAACCGAGGAACTCCGGCGTGATTACTGTGAATTATATTCGCACTGAGAAAAATCTGGCAGACCCTTTCACAAAGGGGTTAGCACGAAACACGATTTTTGTTGCGTCTATGGACATGAGAATGAGGCCCATTGGAGTTACAACTCAACAGTAATTCATACCTTTTTAATCAGAGATCCCATGACTTAGGCAATGAGAAAAACAAGTTAATATTTGAACAAAAGAGTACATTATAATAATATGTGTACCCGTGTCCTAATATACAAAGTACTTTCAACTGTACGGAAGGATGACTAAAAGCATTAATGTATTTTAGTGTCCAATGAGGGAAAAATGTATTAGCCTATATGATAACTAAAATGAATACACTTACTTGAGCTTAGCTGCGATGTCACAGTTCACTAGAATATGACATTCTCTAGAAAGCTTATGAGCAGATAAGGAAGTAAGACCAAATAATGCTTCGTTTAGGCTTGGTTCTTTAACAGCCTAGTATTAGTTGGGATTTCAAGTGAAATCTAATCATGAAAGACTGTGAATTCAAGGCTTAGTCTATTCATCAGTTGTGAGAAGATGAATCTTGTTATTCTAGTGCAAGTTCAACCCGTACGGGACTTACACCGAAAGACTGATATATCAACAACTCTTCAGCACAATAATCTTTATCATTTCTTTTTGCTGCTTGCTTTGGAATTGGTGGTGGATTGTTGGAATTGCACCCATTTGTGTAAAGACCTAATCATTCCTAAATTTTCAAAGCATGCAAATCGTTAGACTAGGGTGGTAGATGGCATAAACTAGTGTGGTCGAAGCCTTAGACTAGTGTGATCGAAGACATAGACAAGTGTGGTCGACCGTATAGACCAGTGTGGTTGAAGCTTTAGACCAGTATGGTCAAAGACATAGACTAGTATGGTCGTAATAATGTGGTTGAATACATAGATTAGTGTGGTCAAAAGCATATATCAGTGTGGTCGAAGTCTTAGACCAGTATGGTTGAAGACATAGACTAGTATGGTCGAAATAATCTGGTTGAAACTATAGACCTTTATGGTTAAAGACATAGATCAGTGTGGTTAAAAATAGTGGTTGGATCCTTACACCAGGGTGGTCGTAATATACCGGTCGAAGCTGTAGACTACTGTAGAATAAGGAGCAATAAACACTACTTAATGAGCATTAATTGATTTTGAATTAACAGTTATTAGTGGTTTATTATGACAACTACTGGAGTGTAATTGTCTAGACCATAAATAGGGTATGGAGACGTCCAGAATTCATTCCATTTTTCATCTTCCTCTCTGATCAACTATGCTGAAGAATTGAGATGTAGAACCAAGCCATCTCTTCTTCTCGGCGTGCACCGGTGTTGACGATTAAATCACCGAACTTACAAATATATAAAAAATAGAGGAAAAATAGCACGTATCTCCTGGAAAGGAATGAGGCTACTCTTTATGGCTGTGAACTGGCTATTACAAGGAGTGCCTGTAATCTAGACCAAAAGCTAATCCTAATAACACTGGAGCGCAATGCTTGCTCTAACTTTGCAATCCCTTGGAGAGACGCCTGTAGAGAAGTGACGCGTCTGATCGGAGAGAGGCATCAGTTGACAATGTATCAACTGCTGTGCGGTTATATGTCAGTGGGCCATTTAACCGTATTCCAGTATCTTAGAGTTATGTAGCGTCGCGTGGTATGGAATATACAACACATGTTTCATTTGTCACACAGTAAAGGATATACCTGGACTCAGATCCATATACCAGTTCAAATCCTTGTGAGTATGACTGGTCGGAGACTAGGTTAGGAACCTTGTCCGACCAGGTTATGTTTTATGTAACCTCTAGAATTCTTACGACCAGTGAGGTCGTTAGCCTTAGGGGTTACGACCATGAAGACGTATGGTCTCTGTCTATTAAGTAATAAATAGAGGTTTTAATCCTCGTCAGCTAGCCTCCGAACTTTAAAGGAATTGGTCGTGTGGATGCTTTCTCTCGATGAAGTCGTATCGGGCAGACCCCTAATTAAATGTTATGGTACTCGAGGTGGTCTGTATTCATTTTTAAAGTTGAGGAATTGCCTTGAAAGTTGAAAAAATCTTCTTTGTCCGCTGGTTAAAAAGGATTCTTGTCCATTGGACTTCTCCCGGGAGTGGCTACGGTTTGTGGCTATAAAAACCCCTTAGCACTGGGTGTTAGGGTTTCTACGACTTTTGCTTTCCACTTCATCTTCCAAAAAACCATCTCCGATCACCTTTGAATTATTCACCTAAAAGAAATCACCATGTCGGATCTCATCACCAACTGGTCAATTTCCGATCTGAGTGAGAAGAAATTAGAAAGTTTGGAGAAGGTTGGATTACTACCTGACAGAAGTCTGATCCCATGGGGATCAGCAATCGGGGAGCATTCTCCAAGTGGTGAGGATGGAGAAATTCTGGTATACATCGCATACATTGAATGCGGCTTGAGACTCCCAGTTCACTCCTTTCTTTCCCAAGTTCTGGAGAACTATGGAGTGGAACTGATTAATCTAACCCCCAATGCCACGGCCAACCTTAGTATATTCGTTTATCTTTGTGAAGCGTACTTGGGAATTCCAGCAACTCTGGATATCTCCAAGTACTACTACAGACTGGCAAATGCGAACAAGACGACAAGTATACCTGGAGAGTGTACCTTGCGTCTCCATGACGGAAGGCTGATGAGTACATTTTTATGTACTCCAAATCTTCGTGGTCGTCCTGGAAAAAGAGTTGGTTTTATATGAAGATTACGCAGGGCGATGACCTTTATTATAGCGGTAAGAAGGCCGTCGAGAACCTGCAATGGTGTTCCTTCTCGAAGAAAGAGGGGAAAATTGAGAGATGGGTTGATGCTATCCATCTCCTGAGTGTCAGGGGTTTAACCTCCTGGCACGTGGTAAGGGACTTTTCTATGCGGAGGATTAGTCCTTTGAAGGCCAGAGCTCATTCGATGCTCTGGTATATTGGCCGTGATGATGCGACTAGGGACTCTAGGGAAGGTAAATCCCAGTAAAATCCGACCAGTATACCTTTCTGGTCAATTGCTTTCATATCCCTAAGACCTCTTTTTTTACTACAGCATTGTCTTCTAATGAGATCAGAAATCAGATCAAGATGATCTGTGTTGGAGAGCCTAACGAAAAGGCTAGTTTCCCTATGATCTTATCGGTTACTACCGTCGAAGAGAGGGCTGAGAGACTCCGGGTAAGCATGTTAATTATTTTTCATCTTTATAATCTCTTCCGATCGGTGTTTACCTAAAAACCCTCTTTGATATGTAGTCAGTTGGTCTGAGAATTGATGAGGCCACTGAAACATGTGAGCCAATTGACAAACCGACCAGTCTTACGATCACTTGGGATCGTGATCGTGCAGAGGTAGGTAACCGAAGGAAGTACTTTTCGTTTAGATGAAAAGATATGTTCATTACCCGACTAACTTTGTTTGTTAATCCAAGCGGTAATCGTTGAGTCCCATACAATTGCTCAAGAATTGCCAACGGTTGTTGAGACAACTGCTTTGGTGACCAACGAACCTACACCTTCTGATCCAATGATTATGAATTCTACTCTCGACCAGTTGGTCGAAAGTATTACATCTGATCTTCCATTGGAGGATGTAGAGGGTGCAACCAACCCTACCAGTTCAAAACTGGTAAAATTGATTGAAAAGAAAAGAAAAGCAAGCACTACGGACTTCAAGCCAGCGCGCTATAGAGTCAAGGTAAAGAAGATGACCAGGTATGTTTAAAATGAAATAATAATATGAATGCATACCTTTTATATTATCGGTGAACTTGAACTCTGAACTTCCTTTCTTTTGTGCAAATCTGCTGGAGTTCCAATCGTTTCCGACCAGGTCATTCCAACAGGTTAGGTGATCGAGGGCACCTTCGACCAGGGCTTTCCTCAGGTAAGAAATCCTGAGGAGGAAGTGGTTAGGGGAGCCCCGAGCCTGCTTCAGTGCCGAAATCTGTTTTGGATCCTGTGGTGATTGTTACTCCATCAGCAGAGGTAGGCATTTCTGCAGATCCACAACAGACTCCAATCTCTACAAGCAACTCCTCCCAAACTAACAAGTTTCCTTTCTCTCCTCGATTTTATCGAGGATAAGGAGTTTGATGAAACTTGGAGGAGAATGTCAGATCATCTTGCAAAGGTGAATCCTGATAAATTTTTTGCCAATTACAGTGACGTGGCAATTCGAGTAAGTGTCTTCAACCATTCTTATAGTTCTCTTTGAAGTTTATTAGAAACTTGAAGAAGAAATGCTATCTATGTAGCATATGGTTGAAAACTTTGCTGCGATCGGAGGCCTGACTGAACGAATAAAAATCCTGGAGCAGAAACACTCAGAATTAGAAAGTAAAAAACTTCCCCACTTCACTCTTTCTTCTTTATGTCTCCGTTCTTCTCCTTTAATTATTCTCCCTTATCATATTTGATAGATTTGGAGAAAATAAAATAAGTTATGGCTGAAAAGGCCAGAAGACTAAAGCTTGAAGAAGAGAATCAAGCTAAGAACCAGTCGATCGAAGACTTGACGACCAGAAATAAAGAAATCTTGAAAAATTCCAAGAAGAAGGCCGAAGGTAATTAGTTGTAAACTTGACTTAATATATCTTCTAATCCTTCTTGGCCTACTGCTTGTATAGTAAAGTTCTTCTACTATAAAACAGAACAAGATCAAGCATTAACCAAAGCAAAGAAAGCTTTGAAATTTGAGCAAGACAAGGGGGCAGCACTCATGCTTAATCTCGACTTAAAGATCACTGCACTAAATAAAATGATCTTTGATATGGGATCAGGATCGAAGTTGCCCTCCTTGAGTGATCCAATGGAAAAGGTAAATTACCTTGGCCACCTTTTGGAGGACCTTAAGGGCTCGCTCAAGACTACAAGAGAGAATTATGCCCGATCCGTAAAAGAATCTATTGCTAGTGGAGTTAGTCTTGCTTTGGCAAAACTGAAGGTATCCGACCCCTCTACTAATCTTCAATCTATTAAGAAGATTTCAACTACTTGCCTGAGGAGGCGACCAAGTTTATCAAGGAAGTAAAACCTCTTAGAGACAAGGTTGTAGAAGAAATGGAGGTCGGATCTCCATCAAGCAAAGATTAGATGGGCAATCTCTAGTAGTAAGAAACCTGCAAAGAGAGTATGCAAAATGTGTAAAACTTACCTATCTCTTATCAATGAAATCTTTTATTCATCCGGTTGACTTATGGATATTCATATATTACCTAGCCCCCGACTGTTTTATAGTAGAAGAACTTTAATATACAAGCAGTAGGCCAAGAATATGAACTTAAGTCTCAACCATTGTTTGAAAGTTTGTACCGATAATTGAAAAATTGATCGTGATAATACTATGAAATCTATTTTGGTCAGAACCAGTGCTAGGTTTCAACTAGTTGTAAATCTGTTTTTCGTAATCAAAGTACTTACTAAGAGAATATATGGTCGGAAGAAAAAAAGACTTTCCTTCATAATAGAAAAAATATATGCAAAAACGTATATAATGAAAGATAAGCGGTTTTATTTCTATGTAGTACTCAACGCTGGTCGGAATGAACCGCTAAGAAATGTATATATAATGTATATCTTGCAATATGTGCTTATGCTCTAGTCCGACTGACAGCGAGGATCGTAGAAAAATTACCGTCGCTGGGAAGCTCCTTCCAGTGGGCGGAACCACGTGCGAAAAAGGAGAGACTTCGACTAGGAGGTTTTTTGTGTCCCGACCAGTAGCCAAACAAGAGTAGAATCGAATTTTGAAAATAAAAAATATAATCTTCATAATCTTAAGCACATGAACTGCGTCGACTTGATTTGGGTACCATCATATAAATAACATCACTTACTTCTTTGAATTTAATCAACATTTATTAAATATAAAGGAAATAAAATGAAATTTAAACGAAAAACTTATGCAGTTGATCAATGTTCCAAGAGTTGGACAAAACTCTACCGTCGGACATAGCTAATCGTACTGAGACTGGTCGGGTGACTTCGACCACAATGTAAGGACCTTCCCACTTGGGAGAAAGTTTATTGCGATTTACTTGGCTCTGAATTTTTCTGAGAACTAGATCACCTGCAGCTAGGCTGCGAGGCTGCACCTTACGGTTGTGGTACCTTCGCATGGTTTGTTGATAGATTGCCGAACGTATCAAGGCTTGGTTTCGTCGTTCTTCAAGAAAATTGATATCGTCGAGTCGTCGTTCCTCCTGATCGTTTACATTAAAATAATCAGTACGAGCAGAGCCAATTTTTAATTCTGGAGGAAGCATGGCTTTGGCTCCATAGACTAAAAAGAATGGTGTTTCGCCGGTCGCACGACTGGTCGTGGTTCGAACATCCCATAAGCCAGAAAGAAGTTATTGAACCCAAGCTCCTGACCGCTTTATTAGCTGGTCGAATACTCGGTGTTTGACCCCCTACATTATGATACCATTGGCACGCTCAACTGCCCCATTGCTCTGTGGATGAGCAACGGAGGCGAAATTGACTTTTATTCCAAGCTCATCGCAGAATTCCTAGAAACTGCCGCTTGAAAATTGAGTACCGTTATCTGTGATTATACGACTGGGTACACCAAATCGCGTAATCGCATTTTTTGTCAAGAATTTTTTAGCAGCCTCAGTTGTAGTTTTAACAACTGGCTCGGCTTCAATCCATTTTGTAAACGTGTCAATCATGACGAAAAGGAATTCGAAGCCCCCCGGGTGCTCTTGGGAATGGTCCTAGAATGTCTAGTCCCTAGGTTGCAAAAGGCCAAGAAAAAGGAATTATTTGCAAAGCTTGTGCCGGCTGATGTACTTGTCGGCTACGAAACTGACATTGTACGCACTTCGTCACGAGATCTTTTGCATCATGAAGGGTAGTTGGCCAATAGTATCCTTGCCTGAAGGCTTTACCGACCAATCTTCTATAGGAATGATGTGCTCCACAGACTCCTCCATGAATTTCGGTTAGCAACTTAATGCCATCCGAGCGAGATATGCATCTCATCAATACTCCATAAGATCTTCGTTTATACAAGGTACATTCGATTAGAGTGTATGATTTGGCTTTTTGTGCTATACGATCGGCCTCTACATCATCTTCTGAAATTAGGTCATGCTGAAGATAATTGTAGATCGATGTCATCCAATCTCTACACTGATCGTCACCGATCTATGGACCATCTGTATTATCAGAATCAATAGGCATGACCTGATGTTTATCATTGATGTTCTCGGAATACTTGACCACCGAGGGTGAATCGAGTTGCTCGAGAAAAACTCTAGGCGGGACGGTTGACCATGTGGAGGCCATCCGTGCCAACTAGTCTACTAGAAAGTTTTTATTTCTAGGAATGTGTTGGATCTTGAAACCGAAGAAATGCTTTTCGAGTCTCCGTACTTCCGCCAGATAAGACGACGTCTTGGTACTCGAGTATTGATACTCTTTCCCTACTTGATTCGCTACTAGTTGAGAATCCCCCTTCACTAGCAATTTGCGAATCCCGGGCGAATGAGCTGCTCGAAGTCCTGCCAGTAAACCTTCATATTACGCCACATTGTTTGTAGCGGGAAAGTTAAACTGGATGTCGTACTTAATGTGTTCGCCAGTAGGGGATATTAAGACGACTCCAGCCCCCTATCCTTTAAGCATCAAAGAACCGTCAAAGTACATTGTCCACTCATTGTGGCGCTCGTACTCTGGTTCCTACTTAGATTCAGGGTTTGTCCATTTGGCAATGAATTCTGCTATTGCCTGATACTTTATTGCTGTCCGTGAGATGAAATGGAGGTCGAACGTCCCTAGTTCAACCGCCCATTTTGCTATTCGTTCTGATGATTCCCTATTTCCAAGGACTTGACTAAGGGGATACCCGGTGGGTACGATCACTTTGTGGGCTTGAAAGTAATGCCTTAGTTTTCTTTAAGCCATAAGGAGACCATAGAGCAGTTTTTGTACCTATGGGTATCTTTCCTTTGGTCCATGTAAGACTTCGCTTACGTAATACACTGGTCATTGGACGTTTTCACGTTCTACGACAAGTACACTACTAACAATTTGTGTGTTGCAGCCACATAAATCAGCAATGTTTCTTCCGGTCTCGGAGATACTAAGACCGGGGTACTTGTAAGGTACTCTTTGAGTTTTTCAAAGGTATCATTGCCATCCTTTGTCCATTCGAAACTTTCGTTCTTCCGAAGAAGCCTAAAGAAAGGTAACCCTTTTTCACCTAACCTGGCTATGAAACGGCTTAGCGCTGCCATACAGCCAGTTAGTTTTTGGACTTCTTTCTTTATGCTCAGAGGGCGCATCTAGTTGATGGACGATATCTTCGCAGGATTTTCTTCGATACATCTAGCCGAAACTAGAAAACCGAGAAGTTTTTTAGCGGAAACTCCGAACACGCATTTCTCCAGATTTAACTTGAGGTTATGTCTTCTCAAGTTGTTGAAAGTCTCTTGTAAGTCAAGAATGTGATCGCCAGCGTTGATACTCTTCACAACTAAATCATCAACATAGGCTTCTAGATTCTAACCTATCTATGGGCTAAAGGTTTTCTGCATCTATCTTTGAAAAGTTGAACCAGCATTTTTGAGACCAAATGACATCTGAACATAACAGTAAGTGCCATATGGAGTGATGAAGGAAGTTTTCTCTTTATCTTATTTACTCATGTTAATCTGGTGGTACCCTAAATACGCATCTAAAAAACTTAATAATTCACACCCGGAGGTGGAATCTACAAGTTGATCAATGTATGGAAGAGGAAAGTCATCCTTCGAACAAGCTTTATTCAGATCTGTGAAATCTATACACATTCGCCATTTTCCATTATTCTTTCCAACCATTACACGGTTGGCGTGCCATTGAGGGTGATGCACTTCACGAATAAATCCAGCCTTGAGGAGTTTTTCAACCTCCGACTGGATCGCTTCTTTTCGATCAGGTGCAAAACGCCTTAATTTCTGTTTGATTGGTTTTTTGTCAGGCTGGAGAGCTAGCCTGTGCTCGGTCACCTGATGAGGATATCCCGACTATTTATCAGGCTGTTTATGAAACAAGAGCTACACTTCTCAAACAACAGGTGCAATTATTTCTTAACAAGTTTATTTGTGTTTTCCATGAGAATTGGATACTACGTAAAAGCAATACTTTGTGCATTCTCAGGTTTGACAAGTTTAAAGTCTTTGGAACCGAGAGGGAGGCCGGAGCCAAAGCAATAGAGGAGCACAAGGAGGAGGGTACCCGTATTTGTTGCCTGATGATGAAGAACAAGAAGGTAAAAGTGGTTGGGAAGGAAAAAGTTAAGCAGCCCATGTGGCTGATTAAGGAGAAAGGAAGCCGTATGATGCGAGAACAAAAGGGGAGGAAGCCCAAGAATTTAAAGCTCAAGTTTTGGATAACATTTTCAAGCCCAAATTAGATCTCCTATAACCCCAACCGAAATCAAATTCGGAATCAACTCAGAATCAAATTCGGATTCGGAATCAGCATCAAATTCGGATTCGAAATCAGCAGGACAGTCCGGATTAAAACTATCATAACTTTCACAAACAGAGTCCGATTCGAGTGTTCTTGGACTTGTTAGAAAGATAACTTCAAGCCCGATCCAACGGATCCTCCCTCACTCCAAAATTCCTCTTGTGTCAAAAGATATGACCGAAACAATATGATAGTTATAAAATTAGAGTTTCCTTTTTGTTTTAGATTGAGTCGGATTTGGAGTAGGAGTTCTAATTATGAATTAGAATAGGAGTAGGGCCTCTTGGCCAGCCATGATGAGGAGAAGGGGCACTATATATTGAGGGGTAGACCCCCATTGTAACCTCAGACCACGTTTAATATATTTTCAAAACTTTTGCTTGATTCTCCTGTTGTGCTTATAGCCAAAACAGAAGGAATTGAGCATTGAGAACAAGGGGTCGTTCTTGATTTTCCACTGGGAATTGAGAGTTCGACGATCTTCGCTTGTGGTCAGCGAGGATCCAATCAAGTGTGTATTTGGGTGAATTTTCCATAGAGTTGCAAGTCCGTGCATTGGCGCGGGGATCAGCTGGTGGTTCGTCAGGATACACAAGTTATCGAGAGGTTCTATGTCGAGAAGATCGGGCACCCCGCATCATCACCTGTCTGGGGACTCCGGGCATGTTGGACGCCTGCCAAGCGAATACATCCTGGTTTACTCGGAGGAAGGAGACGAGCGACTCTTCCTATTTTAGGTTGAGTCCTTCTCCGACCAGCACCTTTGAGATAGACCTGTCATTGTCTCCTGACTTGACGTTTCCCAGAGGAACGCATTTGTCGAGAAATACTTCTTTTGTATGGTCGAATGGCTTGGGTGTCACCATTGGTCTGGAGCGTTTGACCTGCATTGTAATTGAGTCAGTGTTTCTGGTCGGAAGTTCATCGACCAGTTCTAAAGACCTCCGATCGCATGCATAAGCCATTTTCTGATCTCCTCGAACCATGATGACACCTTTTGGTCCTGGCATCTTTAAGATTTGATAACCGTAATGCGTGGCTATCAAATTTTTTGCTAGAGCTGGATGACCAAGGATGCCGTTATATGCGGTTTCAAAATCAACCACGTCAAACGAAACCATTTATGTTCGGAAGTTGTCAGGGCTTCCGAATGTAACCGGTAAGGACACCTGTCCTATTGATTTGGCGGTAGAACCAGGGACTATGCCATGGAAGGCATATTTTACCGGTTTCACCTTGGATCTAGGAACCTGCATTTCTTCTAATGCTCCTGAAAATAAAATGTTTAAAGAACTACCACCATCTATCAAGATTCGATTGACCTTGCAATTATTAATAGTAGGTTCAACTATGATAGGAAACCTACCCGGTCGAGTCGACGGAACGGGGTAGTCTTCTTTGGCGAAGGAGATTACCGTGTCTGACCACCTTGATGGTTCGATGGCGATCGAAGACCTCGCAAGGTTGACCTCCCGCTCCATGGCCTTCAGATGACGCCGTGAGTCATACGACGAAGATCCCCCGAAGATCATGCTGACCGCATGTTGAGGTTCTTGGTACTCCATCTCTTCGTCGCCATCCTTGTCCTTCTTGGAGCTTGTTTCCCCTAATTTCTGTATTGAGGAAATATGTCCTTTACCTGCATAGTAATCCTCTAACTTCTTTTACCAAGCACGGCAGGTGCATAAATCATGCCCTGTCTATTGATGAAGTGGGCACTACTTCTTATTCTTCTTAAACCCATCGATCGGAATTTTTGCCTTGCCTCGACCGATATAATCTCTCTTACCTTTGGTATTCTTATCCGGGACCGCTAGGACTTCATTATCGTCCGTCTTGCAGTGTTTCTTCTTCTTGAGAACCTTTTTATGCTTCTTTTCTAGCTTCTCCGAGCTAGGTCGAGGGGTTTTATCTTTTTGATCTATGGCTTCACTCCATTCAACCGCTTCACTAGCGGCTGCGTGCTTACCAGCCATGTCAAAACGCTTGGCAGTTGTTCGTGGAGGGTTCATAGCAATATCCTCTGTAAATCGTCGATTCCTCAAACCTGTCTTGAAAGCTTGAATTACAGAAGACTCTGCAATCTCTGGTATTGAGTTACGAACCTGGCTAAACCTCTTGATATATTGACGAAGATTCTCTTTTGGGTTTTGTCGGATCCGATGGAGGTCATCCTCCTTTCCAGGGTGGTCGTACGTATCCTGGAAATTTACAATCAAAAGATCGTAGAGTTGTTCTCAAGTGTAGATTGATCCGACCGGCTGGTTGAGCAACCAGGACCGGGCAGATCCCTCCAGTACTGTAGGTAAGTAGTTGGCCATCATATTTTTATCACTACCAGCAGCTCTGATGGCGGTGGTATAAATATGGAGAAATTCCAGCGGGTTCTGGGACCCATTGAACCTATCCATGTTGGCCGGTCGAAACCTATTAGGCCAACGCACGGCCTAGAGCCTTGCCGAGAAAGCTCGGCAGCCCGTGACTGACTCATGGCGCCTTCTTTGAAAAGGTGCCGGACTGTGATCGGTCGGAGACCGGTTTCTTAAATTAGAAAACCGGGGTTCCAGTGTTCCAATATGATCATGGGCGTTAAGATGACACCCTTGATCACCTGCTCGGCCTAGATGATGTTGTAGATCATCGAGGCCAAGCGAATAACCCTCTCGACGAGAGGAAGGTGTGGTTGTTTGAAATAACCTCCTTCGTTCATGACTCGTTGGTCGAAATTGTCGAGGAGGTCTTGGTATCAATCGATTCCGAACATACCTATGCTGCCCTCTGCTGAGGGAGGAACATTGGGACGAAGTTATAGTTTGACTTTGCGCTGTCCTGTGTTCCCGGTACGCTTCCGTACGTTGTACGGTTTGTTGAAGGATTTCCGATACCTGTCCCATCAATTGGACAAAACCTAGAGCTCCTGCCAGAGCAGGGTCAGTGTTATTTAAAATATTATGAATACGCTACAGGTTTTGTACAGTCACTGAGGTTGTTGGCGTTCGTAGATCTGAACCTTCTGTTGACCTTGCACCAGGTCCCCTCCGACCCATCATCCTTGGTGGGGCAGAAACAGGTGTATTAACTGATGGATGTCCATCAGTTCTGTTGCCTCTGGTAATTGGTGCTTGATTGCCCGTGCCATTTCGATTAGTACGTGGTGGTGAGGCAGTGTGTGCAGGACTGTACCGTACACAGCATTACGATCAGTATTTCTGATCGCATTGACCTCGTGTTTCCAACAGCGATCCTCCGCAGAACTTCACTGTAACCAGTGGAGAGCTTCTCAGTGCTTCTACCAGAGACTTCCACGATAGAGATTGGTCGGAGATGAGCACCTCCTGAAGTCTTCGTGGCGAACTTAACCTGACCTTGCGGATTGCCAATCGTATGCTGAGCCTTATTATTCCCACTCGGCCTATAACCGGTGAGAGTTTCATCGACATTGTTACCAGATGTCGGTTGGCTCCTGGAATTTCTAGAAGCCGTTGGTGAGTACCTGTCAGCCATGATTGTGTCGAGAATGTATGGATTCTCGGATCGCAGGGTTGCGGATTCATCACCTTATTCGCCGGTCGGAAGGACCAGGCTTGGAGAGATTTTCGGACGCTCCGAGTTGTCGGAGAGTCTTGTCCCTCAAGAAGTACCACTTGTCGCCGTGGTGCATCCTAATCCATGCACTCGACCTCGCTGTTGTCAGCGACCTGCGAACCGGCATATGAGGAAGATGATGACACCCAGTTCTCTGGCATGGCCTGAATGCAGGCTTCCATGTTGAGATTGGAGTAGTCATCCAAATCGAACAAGTTCTCCTCGTCCCAAGTTCCTGCCATAGTCGCATGAACGATTATGAAGGGTGGGCGAGGATTTGATGAGCGAAGAACTTCTTCAGGAGAATTGCGCCTTCTTCCCCACGGACGGCGCCAGCTGTCGACGGTCAAATCACCGAACTTACAAATATATAAAAACAGAGGAAAAATGACACGTATCGCCTAGAAAGAAACGATGCTACTCTTTATTGCTATGAACTGGCTATTACAAGGAGTGTATGTAATCTAGACCAAAGGCTAATCCTAATAACACTGGAGCGCAATGCTTGCTATGACTTTGCAATCTAATCGACTGGTTGTCTATCGAGAGTGATTCCCAATTGATCCTATCTTGGTCCCCCTTCTCCACCTTCCGCGGTTCTCCTTATGTAGTTGATGAAGCGTTGACAGTTATCCCTTGGAGAAACGCCTGTAGAGAAGTGACACGTCTGATCGGAGAGAGGCATCAGTTGACAAATGTATCAACTGCTGTGCGGTTATATGTCAGTGAGCCATTTAACCGTATTCCAGTGTCTTAGAGTTATGTAGCGTCGCGTAGTATGAAATATACAACACATGTTCCATTCGTCACACGGTAAAGGATATACCTGGACTCAGATCCAGATACCAGTTCAAATCCTTGTGAGTATTTGACTGGTCGGAGACTAGGTTAGGAACCTTGTCCGACCAGGTTATATTTTATGTAATATTTGGAATCCTTACGACCAGTGAGGTCGTTAGCCTTAGGGGTTACGACCATAAAGACGTATGGTCTCTATCTATTAAATAATAAATAGAGGATTTAATCCTCGTCAACCGGAAATTAGGGTGAGCAGATATCTTCAAACCATTATCGCAGAGTTCACCTACACAGAGTGGCAATAAGGTTTCTTGGTAGTGCATCTGTAACACCGCTTTCTGCACTGTATTCTTCGACTAATCGCTTCACTGCGACAACCGCGATCTGCACTGCTTCGATCTCTGAAAAACAGTGTTCATATTTCTAATGTTTGATACTGTTTTGCGTTGAAATAACAATTTTAGTTGGAAAAAAATCCAAAAAACAGTGTTTACACCTTTTCATGACTGTTCATCAGTGCAGCGTGCTTTTCCTGACCTGTCCACGCGAGGGCGCGGGACTAATACTGTTGATACACTGTAGCATGTGATGTTTTTTTGTCTGGTCCGCATAAGGAGCCCGTGGACGGCAACCACGTTTTTTTCGCCGAGTGCATGTATTGGCGTGTGGGATTATTAACTCCCATATTTTAAGTTGATGGATGCTTCCAAATTTGGTATCTATAGCTGCCGACTGTGGTTGAAAAAAATGCACATCTACAAAACCCCGCCCTACTCACACTCTCAGGGTACGCATTTGCGAAAATAACAGATAAAATATGCTCCATCCGTTTTTTTTCCTCCATTAATCCTTGACATTAAACTTTATGGGCTACGTCAATATTCTGTTGCGTGAGAAAAAGGTGGACGAGATCAGGCAACTCCCTCCCTATACTTGTGGGCTACCTGTCAACGATTAATCTTGCCCTCAAAAGCAAAACAATCAAACAATTAATAATCCAGGCAAGGATGGCTTAGCTCAATAATCCTTGAAAAATGTTAGCCGCACTTTCACTTGTGCGGTTCTAAAACTAAACTTTGGCCCTTAAATACTTTTCTTTACAATATATATATATATATATACTGCTAACTTAAATTCAAACATAAATCTAACAATATAACTTTTGTGTTGTTAAACAATATATTGTTGAACTTATTATTGGTAAAAATATTTACAAAGTAATTTAATATTGAAACTGCGTACAACATTGTATAAATCAAAAGATGGAGTGTGCATTGTAGAAATATAGAAAGGTCGGTCATCAGCATAAAAGTTTAGGTTCTCCGAGGGCATCTACATTTTGCCCCTAATTAAACACACAAATGAGTAGACATATATATAATTTGACTCTTAACTAAATTAGTTAGCACCAAAAAATAAAAATCTGTAATGCTCCGCCATGGACAATCGTTTTAAGTATTAAAAAAAGGAGAGAGATGCCACGTAAGCAAGCAAAGTTGCTTCAAAAAAGATCGTTCTAGCTTAAACTAATTCGTGTTGGCCTAGCCAAGAGCAATATATTCTTTCCCTAGCTATAGTGCATTGGAGAGAGGTATCAAGCTACTATGCATTACGGAAGGGCAGAGGGGTGGGTGAATACCTTCTCTTCAGATTTTGTGGACACATCTTGAAACTAATTTGCATGTCAGTAGAGAGTTTTGGTTGGTAGCTTCAGTTGATATATGGCTCTCATTCCTGCAGGAGCTGAAGCCAATATGTATTAGAGATGTTCTAATATTTTGTACTGCAAATAATTCAGAATATACTATCACATTGTTTGATCAGGACATTTTCAGATTTTCAGAAGAAGTCAATGCAAATAAACATCAACCCACGTACGTCGTCGGCTTATCAAAATTCACACGTGAATTTATATTGCACCTTGCATCGATCGCTCTCCACCCGTCCTCGTAAATTCACACGTGAATTTATATTGCACCTTGCATCGATCGCTCTCCACCCGTCCTCGTTCTACTTTTTCCATCTCTCACAGATGCTTGGCCTTCGTGCACCCGTCCACGTTCTTCTTTTTCCTCCTCTCACAGATGCTTGGCCTTCATGCGCGCGCACACGACACCATCCACTCTCCTATCCCGTCCTTCACACAAACCACTAAAAAACAGTTCTTTATTGTATTTTGGATTAAACAATCCATGTTGAATTTGAATTCGATCCAAACAAGCAACGGATTTTGGAGCAAGGCGAAAGCTGTTGCGCATTTGTGCATCCATTTGCTCGTCAATATTTCAGAAAAATGTCATCCCCTAGCCCCTAGGTAAAGCTGCCACCCTTTGTATATGGACACTTACCGAGTACATAATAGATTTGCTTCTCTTTACAAACAAAATTGGCGTCTTATTTTAATAAAATGAAATAAATATTCACGCATTCTTACACAGAATCCCTTGGAGGGTTTAGGTACATAGGATATGGATAGTCTTTTCCAATGCACCCTTATATTCCTAGCCTTAGGTGCGTCTCGATAACTCCTAGCACATCTCGGCTTCGTACGTCATCAACACATGTCACTCTCAAGGGTCAACACTACCTTAGGCATATCCGGACTACCCCAGAGACACCTTAGTCTCATGCACCATCGTTACACCTCATCCTCGAGCACCAACGCGTTCCTCAACCAAAAGCTATCCGCACCATGAAGAATACGACGATACACCGGTGGGAGCAAGCTACCTTGCACCCTCAAGCAAGGCATTAGGGGAACCACTCGTAGATTCAAGACATCATCGAAATGAGTGTATACCTCACATCACGTCGCACTGCCCCGGATAACATCCGAATTGGGTGCTATTGGATGATGAGGCCCTAGGTGCATCAACTACGACAGTTAATATTCCTAAGCTACAATTGTGTGCTAAGCCTCAAGTTGAGCCTATTATGTATCAATGGAGAAAGAAACAAGAACCAGGTTCGGCAAAGAGCAAGGAGAGGGAGGAAGGCCAACCGGGGAGCTTTAGCGGACATGGGAAGACACAAGAACAGAGGGCTTTGCATGTTGCAAAGTTTACAACAGAATTCGGTCAAGAAAAGACAAAAGGACCAAACTCAAACTCTATTCCGAAATCAATACATTTTCAGCCTAAGAATGCAAAATGGGTTTGGATTGGAGCAATTCCAATTCGGATCTTTCTTTAAAAGAAATTAATTATAAATTACTTATAATAGGATAGTTTAATCTATTTTCGGTAATTGGAGTAGTTTAAATTTCAAATTAAATGAGTTTGCAATAGGAATACTTTTGGTACTATTTATGAACAGTAACCAACTCGACATCGTTTCATTGCTACAATAATCGAGCCGATTCTTGCTCATTGCTACTGATAGTTTCAAATTCTCGTTCATGTGCTATATATATATATATATATATATTTAGGGGTAGAGTTCCATTGTAAGAAAGTTAGAGTTGAAGAAAATTCAGAAAAGTCACAGGTTCATGTGGTGCAAAATGAATACATGCGTTTCGGAAATTCTCATCTAGGGTTTTGTGATTGCGTGAATATTGGAGGGAGGTTGTTCTTCCAAGATCCACTACTACAGAAAACCTTATCACAGACGGTTCGGAACCGTCATCACAGACGGTTTTTGAACCGTCTGAATTTTTATGTCTGTGATACTTCAATATCACAGACGGTTTTTTAATAGAATCGTCTATGATAATTCAGTATCACAGACGGTTCTTGGCTCAAACCGTCTGTGATACTTCAATATCACAGACGGTTTTTTAATAGAACCGCTCGTGATAATTCAAGATCCTGCGCATTTGCTTGGTTTAAACCGTCGTGATACTTCAATATCACGTAGCGGTTTTTAATAGAACCTGTCAGGATAATTCAATATCGCTGCACGGTTCTATTAAAAACCGCTCGTGATATCGATCACGCACGGTTTGAGCTAAGAACCGCTCAGGAGGTTTGCATATCACGCAGGCGGTTCTTGGATTAAACCGTCGTGATATGTCCTTCCACTAACTAGTTTTTGTCGTATTTTCACTAGCCTCGTGAATTGCTAGCCATGCCCTCTGAAAACAAACAAGCGTAAACAATACATCACAGATTATTGTTGACCACTCAAAGTGTTCATTTAACTCAAAATCAATTAAAAAGAATGTTTGAAGTATTGTCGCTAGAGTTACAAATTGAATTACAACTAGTCAAAGTGAGTTACAATATTGAATCAATTACAACTAGTCGACGACGTGAAACTCTCCGTCGGGGTTAACGATTTCCGACTTGATGAAGCATGAGCAACCCTCGAACATGTGTGACCTCGTTCTTCCGGAGTGCTTTTAACTCTAGGTTTAAGTCCCGTCGCTAGCAAGAGTAAAGTAGTAAGAATATATATTTAAATTTATAATTAGAAAATAACTATAGCGAGATTGACCTACACGGGATCGTGTGTCGTGGAATTAATCAATAGCCGCATATGATGGCATACGAGAATGCGATAGGTGATCTTGTTTTTCTTTGTCACCTTTGCAAAAATGGATATACATATATAGGTACAATACGAGATGCAATATTTACTTAAGTATGATATATTATTATTGTGTTGTATCGCGTCGGAAATCACATCTTGTGGGTTAGTGTGGCGCTGTTCCTTGTATAAACCTCCTCAAAGAACATAGCCGATGAACGCCCTACATGATTCCAAAAGTTATCCTCGTCCATTTCAAATGAAGGAAGACTACAATACAATTATGTGCGGAGGAAATGATCGCATCTTTCGAGTATTCCTTTAAGAAGGGTGAAGTCATGGTTTTGTTGAGTAGAGAATCAAGGTACAATACCATGTTCCTCTTTGGCACAATAATCACAAGAATCCAAAGGAACCTACTCATGTATGTCGCTATAGTCATAAACCTATATATGTTCAAACAAATTTTGTGTAGCAAGTAGTGAAGCACTTACTCGGTTATACGGCACCATTATGTACTCCTTGCCGCTCGAGCAAGCAATCCCATTTTTATGCATGTAATTCTCGACGTAGGATGCGCCTTGGTTTATTGTTTGCTCGAGATCACGTATGGTCGAGGAAACCCACCGGTTCGTTGATTCGACGGGCACATTTCATAATGTATCTGCACGTAAGGAATGAGTTGTGATATTTATCGCTATCACGTGAGTGTAGAAATTGATTGTACACACTTACGATGTCCAACATCGTAGAAGTGAGGCGCCGAGGCGCTTAGGTTGTATAGGTCGAATAAGTCCTCGAAGCCCACGACGGCGGCCCGCCTCGTGATGAAAATGCTCGCTCCGTGTCGACGCTAATTCCAAAGATGGCTCCTCCTCTTGGGTCTTGCGATGTACCACTCATGCAAAGATTGACAAGCTAGTCCCGAGCCGGTTAGTTCTTTGTGAGAGACCAACGGATATCCAAGGGAGTATTGCCCGGCTTGGCGCGCTGAATCTTCTTCGATATCGATTTTCCGTAATGAGACGCCCGTGGTACGCCTTTCTCTGGAGATGACTCGTGGACCGATATGGTGACACGCTTGTCTTGTCCTTCTGCCTTCTCGACGGAACCGATGAGGCGGGCTTACAGCGAAGGTCGTGGCGGACTCATCGAGGGTCCTATTGGAGAGGCAGCCGGGTCGTGACGATATCGCGCCACTGCAGGGTCCAGGGCGATGTCCTTCTTGGGCCACTGGATAAAAGTGTGCACGGCATCCCCTAGTGTTGTGATTTCTTCGTTCGGGAATTTCGGTAGGATGGCCATGAAATTGTCATGTACCATGTCCACCGCACCGGGCGTAACCTGCGCGCCACCGGGCACCGTCTTTGCACTACCTCTTCCCGGTATGGATACACCATACCCGCCCAACCTTTCAATAGCAATCGACCCAACCATCCTCACTTGGAGCTTGCAGGCATCGGCCCTACAAAACGGTACACAATTAGCTAAGCGCCCTATATGTCTATATTTGGAGCATTCCGAGATGTACATTACCTCGATGTCGCCGATCGGTAATTGCACGTCGTCATGTCCGAATTATGTGGACGCGACGCCATCTCCGATGTTGAGGAGGACTTGCTCCCAAATTAACGTGGCGGCTTGCGCCTCATGAGTTCATTTACTTGGTTACTCAGAACTTGTTATTTGTCCTTGAAATTTTTCAATAATGACATGTTCCACCGAGCGTCGTCTTGGTCCTTGATCTCTTCCTACTCCTATATGTGGCGGAGTCGTGTGGAATCCATCCTCCAAGGTACGTAAACCCCAACGCCTCGCGTGCGACCCGGGTGCTCCTTGTTTCCCAGGGCCATAGATAGTACATCCTTCTCCCTGTCCACTTCGAGGGAACCTTGGGAAGATGCGGAAGTCAATGCTTCCTGCAAGAGGACATCATGTTATTATAGACACCATGAAGTTATGGACTTATTAACAACTAAGTGGTTCGACATATTTACCAGCGTTGGGACACCGCCTCGTCCGCTCGGGTTTGCGAAAGAGATGTTTGCTCAAGACGTGGTGATGCCCTCGCTCTTAACTGTGCTCGAGCGCTGTCGTCGAGATCCCAAGAACGGTCGGGCAGCGGTCTCGTCCTCCGCCGCCCACTTCGTGGCTTTACCCGCGTACCCAATGGTGCCGAGTTTGTGGTGGTGAGTGTTTTGGGCCTAGAGAGCTCTGTGCGCCGCACTTTGCTCCTGAAATTCGGCCGTCGTCTTCATCTGCACGAAGGCATCCAAAGTATCCCGCGACAAGAAAGGATACTTCGTGAAGGGCGTCCACCGGTGTTCACAAACCGCGTGACAAGCGTGCTCTTGAAGGTCCTCCACACGTGGCACATCGCGAGCGCCAAGCGTGCCATCGCACACGGTCCGGTCCGCTTCGTGAAAGTGAACGAGGCGTAAAGCTCACCACAACCGGTCTCTCTGCACATCCGCCGACACTTCTAGGTTGGGGTGGTTATGGGGACCCGCTCCTTACAAGTACCCCGCAGACGGTCCGAATCTCGCACCGCTTTCTTGGGACTCGGCGGGATCCCGACGCCACTAACCTCCGTGATCGCCATGCGGCCCGAGGGCAATTTGATATTCCTCGCCTTCTCGCTGCGTACCACCTTGATCGGAGATCCAGACGCATTTGGCGACGCCGATGACGGCGCGAAGACGGTGCCTCTGCCATCTCGCTTACTTGCTATCTATATAAGTTACGACGCAATTATTACATAGTATATAATATATGGGAAATTGCACAAAAATATAAACAAATATAATCAACGCTTGCCATCTCGAGTAAAATAAAATAAATTGCCGTCGATGTACCATAAGAATCATCACGGTTCCTGTGTTTACCTGCATTAGTTGGCACCCTAAGTATCGAGACTACCCACACCAACCTAGGTTAACCGCATCTTGGTTTTCAAGTCACCTAGGCTAACCTGCATTAGTCAAGACCGGATACCCATGATACCTAGGCCAACCTAGTAAAGCGGCACCGCCTTACTTCCATAGGTTTTCATCATTCGGCACTATACCTCAAGTTTTAGATGCGAAAATTAATTAAGAAAACACAACCACACTACCAACTAGACTGTACTGATGTTTATCAAGAAAACATAGTGAAATGTTGATCAAGAACCGACAACTACAAGAGAGATTTTTCTTAATATATGCGTAAAAGTGAATGAAATGAAATACAATGCTTATAAACTAAAATTCTCACCTCTATGACAATTCAAACAGATGAATAACGATTGATCGCAATTTCTATGACACAACAACTCAATTGACATGGCTACGAGATCGATTTGTAACCAAAACCGAAATCTGGACAGATTAGAGAATGAATGCTTGTTGATTCACTAAACCATGATAAATGAACATTTCTAATGAGGTTATAGCTAGATGAGTAGTAGTTAAAGTTTAACTCATCATTAATCATTAGATAACACTCAAGAACAGATTTCGCTTGATCGACTTAGAATTATTCCAGATCTCGTTCTTTTGGAATCAAGGTGAGAAAACTCAATCACCAAGGATCGCCATGTGCTTTAACCAAAGAAGGGATCTTACGCTAGTAGGATATGGTGATGGTCATATGACAATTTGGGATGTACAAAAGGCTACAAAGAAGAAAAGTCATATACGGTGAGCATACAAAGCATTGTAGTGCATGCTTGTTTCATCCGCCAATCTAAAGCCATCATCGGTGATTCAAAAGGGCTAGTTCTATTGCACACATTTTCCATTATCCCTGTAATTAATCGATTGATCACAAGGGAACCTGTGCATGAAGAAACATAATTCTTTCCATTCTCATGCGTATTAATTCACTTGACCTGTTAAATTTATGTCCGATCCGACAAAACTTAGCTACAATTTGCAGCGCTTTTTGATGGAAATATCGAATTGTGCTCTCAAAGATGTCCTCTTCTAGCGGATGAATCCTTTAGTTCTAGCAATCCATTGCTTATGCCGCATGGAAATACACAACATCCTTGAGTGATTCATCATCACTAGGTAAGATTAGGCTTTCTTATCCATGGGCATTGATTGATGTCTTCTATATTGTATTTTCATGGACTAAATATGACAATACTATAGATGAAGAACGAGTATCATGGCTTGCTCTTGCATGGGACCGCAAGTACAAGTGGCAAAGTTTGTTAAATCAAGGATGATTAAACACAAGGATTGGAAGCTTGATAGTGCAACCATTGGTGTTGCTCGTTAGATGATCGTGTATGCAAAAGGCTCCTTTTGTCATTCATTTAGTTTCGTTCTTTTCTTAGTCGCGAAATTAAATTACTCTTTTCTTTCGATGTTAGTTGTCCTTAATTTGAGAGGACAACTCGCTTGTTCTCCAAAGATGGCAAGTGAGCTTCGCAGACTATCTTTATTCGGATGGTTTTGTCTTTGATGACAAAGATACTTGTACCATACACATTTTTCTAACAGTTTGGTAACCTCGAGAGGCATTTTAGCAATTCAATGGAGCGAAGAGGTGCTACGGTATATATTATTGGGCCAAAATTTCTCACGCTTCCGACTTCTTCCATGGAAAGAGCGCATTGAAGCACTAAAGAGGGTCGGTGATTGGATGGGTGCATCGACATGGCAATGAAGCACTAAAGACTTGGGATATTTGGCTTCAGTGTTTCTATTGCAATGATGCTTTGGTCTCGACTCTATGACAACATTTCCATCCATGTGCAAAGTACATGACAAGTATGCGTGGTTGATTGCCACTAAACTGCACCATGCAATATTTAATGTATATAACAAAACCGATGATTTTGTACAGCCTAATAAAGAAAATGTTGAACTTGTCAGAACCAACACAACACTACCAAGTAGGTCAGAATACTGTAATTTGTTTTTAGTTCGAAACTTAAAAGAAGGTAGATTTAGGAGTACCACGGGTAGGATCGGGCCAGAGCAGCCGAGGGCGAGCCGGTGGAGTAGAGGCGACGCGGCAAGGTGCCGGGAAGAGCGGAGCGAGGTCGGCGCAGCAGAGGCGCCGAGCCGGGCCGGGAGCGGAGCGACCGGCCGAGGCAATGAGGCGACGCAGCGGGCCGAGGCGCAGGAGCAAAGACCGAGGAACCGGAGGCGAGCAATGGAGGCGACGCAGCGGGCCGAGGCGCAGGAGCAAGACCGAGGAACCGGAGGCGAGCAAGGCCGGAAAGCGAAGGGGCGCGTGAGAGGTGAAGAGTGAGCAAAACCCTAGCGGTCCCGCCTTATAAAAATAACATCACGGTTCTACTGAAGAACTGTCAGGATGTGTGTGATATCACGCACGGTTCTATTAAAGAACCGCTCAGGATATGCACATATCACGCAGTTCTTTAATAGAACCGTCATGATATGTATTTCATCATGCATTTGCCTATATTATAACCGCTCGTGATGTGAATTTTTGACCCCAAGGCCAATTCAATGGTAGAGAAGGCTTTAATAAGAATTTGGCCATGAGAGACCTTCTTAAGTATTGCAAAAGAAGGGACCTGCTGATAGAGTCAGGGAGGCGATACTAGTTATCAGGTCAGAGAGAGTCCTCGATAACGGGACATGAAGACTCCTTGTTTATTTTATTGAAATTTCATTTTACACAATTAATTTCATTATATTTACATTACGGGATACATCAAAATTAAAACTGAATTAAACTAAAGGATAAACAGAGTAAAATCTACTAAAGTACCACAAAAAATGGAATTTCATCAACATCTGGATTTTTTGTATATATATTATTTATTTTATTGTTTTGGCCCTTCGTATCTTTCTATGACCTCCAAGACGGAGCGAGACGGATAGGCAGAGCAAGAGCTCTTAAAGTCTACCCGGGCTAGCTTCTTCATTCTTCGATCAGGGGCGGGCTTCCTTCTCTTTCTATTGAAAAGAGAAAGGATTTCCAGTCACAGACTGCAAAATTGAGGACAAATTGGAACCATTAACTATATTATTTGTTATTATTTGTTATTTTGAGATTTTCTATTTGTTTGTTAGTAGTGAACGGTTCCTTCGACTTAGCCCTGTGATCCGCTAATTCATCTCTTGATCTGGTATTCCGCAAAGGAGGTGGATAGGGTCAGCGAAAGAAGTGGCGAGGGTAGAAAAAAGGTTTGAAATTCCAGGTTCCCGCGGTATTAAACAAAGGACATAGTGGATTAGGTAACACCTCTTTTGAGAGGAAAGATCTATGAAAGCTGAAAGCCCATTCTCATTCTATTCTCAATTTCATCTACTTTCTTGGCTCGGCTCTATTCTAGATCCGTCTGTGATATCCCCACAACAGCATGTATGATCTGTTGGATAAGCAGTATGATGACAAGTTTGAGTTCAAAAGTTCATATCTAATTCAACTCAACATTACCATGAATATCCACATTGACATCAATATTAAAGATCACAAGTCCATAACACATTAACACATGACAATGGAATAAATAAATTAATTACAATGGAGTAATTAAATTCTTAATTAAAATACAGCCCTTCATGATGATCGACGCGCATATAGCTAGCTTCCTCACTGGGTTCTTCCTCGAGCCTGATGCCATCTCCGAAAGGTGGCAACTCGTCAAATTGATTGTATTCTTCCTCGTCCACTACATTCTCAACTCCGACAATCCTCCTTTTTCCATGAAGAACTACGTGGCGCTTCTTATTTGCCTGCCTTACATAGAAGACTTGAACAACTTGGTTAGCCAAGACGAATGGTTCGCCTTTGTATCCGACACGCTCGAGGTCCACGGTAGTGACGCCGCACTTGTCGACCTTCACCTGGGAGATGGACCCAACGACCAAATAGGGGATCTTGAAAAGCACGTAGTCGATCTCCCATATCTCCTCTATTTGCCCATAGTACGAGCTCCTCAAATTTACTCCAGATCGAATGCATCTATGCGACACCGCTCGCACTCGGCTCTTCCTATCCCGAGCCGCCAGATAAAATGTGTACCCATTTATGTCGTATCCTTGCTATGTGACAATTGTAAATCAGGGCCCTCTTGCCAACCATAGCAACAGATCATCACTTGATGACCTCCGAGTGATTCGCGCTTTAACCATTCGTTGAACCGACGGTTGTGTTTCTCTCGTGATCCAAACCTCCGACCGGTCTGGATTCTCGCATGCATTCCATGTCTTTGTGCTCGCCGATGTACGGGACACTTGGGTCATGTGTTGCAAGACCGTGAAATGGGCTTGAGCGCACGATCCAGATCGGAGTGATTGATTTCTTCCGATGGTCCCGATACCATCCAGCCTCCTCATGACGAGATAGAGGCACACCAATCGGATCCACCGAGCCATGTAGTCGACGCAGAACTCAATGACCTCTTCCGCTGCATAACCTTCGATGATGTCGCCCTCGGTCGAGATCGATTCCGCACGAGGACTTGAGAATTCCCATGTACCTCTCGAACGGTACATATGACGAGAAACACAGGTCGCATATCTTTATCTCTTTCACAAGGTGAACAATGAGATGGACCATGATATCGAAAATGACGGAGGAAATACATCTCAAGATGACACAGTAGTCGTCACTACCTCTACCGCAGAGCATCTAGTCCTTGGGGATCGATGACCTTCTCGAGCAATTGAGTTGAAGAAATAACACGACCTCAAGATTGCCACTGGACCTTGTTCGCAAGATACTCCTAATTGCAACAGAAGCATTTGTGTCATCAAGACACGACAATCATGCGACTTCATACCAATTAATTTCAAATCTTGCATAGAAACAAGTTTCTTAATGTTAGCGGAGTAACCAGACGGACTTTCACACCGCAAGCTCGCACGCTTCATTTCTCTCGGCCTTGGACAGAGTGTAGCAAGTCGGGGAAGGTACGCTCGTCTCCAGACGGTCTCTTTCGTGCTAACTCGGTCCTTATGTTCATATCGACCAAGTCACGCCGCAAGCGTTAACACCATCCTTTGTTTTGCCACTAATGTTCAAAGAAGAGACCAATCAAGCTATCACATACATTCTTCTCTACGCATAACGCCGATGCAATGGCGAACTTCTAAGTACTCCCAATAAGGCAAGTCCCAAAAATTGTGTGGATATCGTGAGGATATGTGCACGATCTCGTGATGATGAGTCAATTGGCAATGGCGTTGTTGGTTTGCAAAATCTCGCTTTCGGTTTGTTTCAAGGTCCGCTGCACCACAAAGGTCCGATCGGCAGGTGTCGGGCGGTCGATCGCTCGTGGAGCAAATCCGACCGGCCATGGTGGCGGTCCGACCGCCAAAATGAAAATTGGGTTTTGAGTGGGCCAAAATAGGTTGTGTAGGCAAGTGTGGGAGTCTCCGGATGTGATCCCATAATTTTGGAGCTCCCACCAAAAGTTCTATTCGCTTGAAATTTCCGTAAGGTTTCGAATTTCTCGCTTGAATTTTGGCTAAGTCCTTGGACCGTCCGACCGCCAGTGGGAGCGGTCCGATCAAGATGAAATCGGCTCGGACCGGCTCGTAGAAGGCCAGACCGGCAATACTTGGAAGTGAGCCAAGTGTTGCATTGAGTTTGTTCCGAGTGTGTTATTCTATGAACTTCAATGTTTTATTGATGTATATTGCATTGCGGAACTCGACGTGGGTCAAGTTGTGAAGAACTTGTTCCCGAAACGGTTTGTTTGTCTATTGTCGCGGTGGCTTGCGTGTCAACGACGCTAACGGTGAGTGGATCGACTACGCTTGGAGAGCCGAGGTCCGTAACGATCGGGATACGGCTGAGGTCGTGTGACACAAGTATGGTGCAGTGATGGACAAGATGGATCGAACGGGTGGTTCTGCATACCGTTGGATCGATCGGTGCGGATATCGGTGCGAGTCTCGAGGTTCCGATGGGATTCTGACAAGAGAGGCTTGGCGACGCGATGAGAACCGCCGATCAACCTACACGTGGTGAAGCAGGCGATTGTTTCAAGAGTTATTTGTGTGTGGGTCCCATGTGTAAGTGACCCCAAATAGGAAACCCTAGCTCTCTAGTATAAATAGGAAAGGGGGAGGTGGAAAACAAAGGCAAGCATTCATTTAGCCCCCTTCTTCCTTTTTCTAGGGTTAGGAGGAGAGGAGAGGAGAACTAGGGTTTGGAGTGTGCTCCTTGTTGAGCTCTTGCCCTCCTTGGTGGAGAGGCTTTGTAAGCATCTATTGTGAGTGAACAATCTTGTGATGCTTAATTGAAAGATCAATTGCTCCCTTTGTGTTCTTCTCTCTTTTGGATGTTTTTGGTGCTTCCTTGATTCAAAGGTTCATACTTGGTCTCTTGGCCTACTTTATCTTGCCTTGATGTGTGGGATTACTCCTAGAGTCATCTAGATCATCAAACCCCCACAAGCAAGTCTTGAATCAAGATTTTCTCACTTCTAGGGTTTGTGCACCTCTTTGGTAAAATCTCAAGAGATCGATTCGCTAGTGGATCTGACTGATCGTCGCTAGAAATAGGTCTCTAATATCATTAGGAAGGTGTGCTAGAAATTTGGTCAAGTTTTATTGGTTGAATCAAAAGTTGGATCAAATTTCGCTTTTGATTTGGGTGGAGTTTTTCAAGATCGACTCTACCGGTCCGACCGCCTTTCAACGGCGGTTCGACCGCCCGTATTCGCACCGCCGGTTTGCCGGTCGAATCGCTGGCCCACCGGTCCGACCACTGGTTAGTTGCCGGCCGATCATTGATGACCGCCGGTCCGACCGCTTGGTGGTAGCCGGCCGACCGCCTGCGCCAATGAAGAACATTGAGTTCTTTTCTTTTTGTGTCGTGGTGCTTGAGGGGTTTATCAAATCCAACACAAGGCTTCCGTAGTGTGCACACCGAACTTCTTAGCTTTCATAGCTAAAGGAGTAAAGTTCGTATTGGTTTTGATTTAGGCGAAAGTTTTGAAAGCGCCTATTCACCCCCTAGTCGCCTTTCCTGGCCCTACAAATTGACCGCTTCTTCCGTATGTTCTTCTCACGGGTTCTTAATTTACGCCCCTTCCCAAGCACAACATCGATATCCTTAACCATATCATAGACCTCTTTCCCACTAAAAGCCCTTGAAGTCGAACCGCCTTCCTTATTTCCGTTAATTGTTTCTTCATCTTGCGGTATGGGTGACTCATCTAAGGAACCTACGGTGACGCATATACGCTTTTGCGCGAGTTGTTCACCCATACACTCTCCGTAGCATCTAAGCAAAGTGCGACAGCTTTGGCTCCTTTTGTATCAAGCCCGACAGTTACCAAGGGCGGAAAATCATTGATGGTGCGTAACAACATGGCGCTGTAAAGTGAAGTTCTCTCGCTTGTACGCATCCCATACCTGCACCCTTAGTTCCACAAAGGTCACAAGATCTTCCAAAGAATGGTGCTAGGTACACATCAATATCATTCCTGTGTTGCTTCGCCCTTGATAAGTAGTGACATCAAAATGTACTTCCGCTTCATACAGAGCCAAGGAGGAAGGTTGTACATACATAGATTCACGGGCCAGTGCTATGTCGGTCACGCTCATGTTTCCGAAAGGATTCATTCCATCCGTACTCAACCCTAACCTTATCTTCCTCGCTCCGCACCGAACTCTTCAAGCTCCGATCAAGTTTCTCCACCGCGTAATCACAGGTGTCTTAGCTTTCCATCTCTCTTACGCTCCTCGAGTGCCAACGCAGCAATCTTGCCTCCTTTGGGTTCGCAAATAAACGCTTCAAACGTGGGATTACAGTGATACCACAACATCTTAGCAGAGGTCCTTGCTTCACCTTAGCAAGATTTTGACGCTTGTATCGGGATGCTTTGCACACGGACAATAATGCATGTCCGCATACTCTTTACTGTAGAGGATACAATCGCTCGGACATGCATGTATTCTTTCTACTTCCATTCCCAATGGGCAAATAACCTTCTTTGCTTGATAGGTGGTGCCGGGCAACACGCTTCTCCTCCGGAAGGATGTCCGCTAGAGACCTAACAACGCCGTGAAACTCTTATCGACCAACTATTGCTTGCCTTCAATTTCAGTAGCTCACACGGTTGACAACCTTGTGTATTCCGGCTTGCGGCAGTGAACAAAGGTCTCACCGAGTCCTCCTTAAGCCCTCGAATTTACAAAACTCTCTCTCACTGTAGTTCTCTTACGCATCGCTGTAGCATCCGATCCAGATTGTCATCGTGCCCCTATCCTCATCAAAAGCACACCACATCCGCAAATCGCTGACTTCTCGGCGATGTCGCCATTATTAACTTCGTATAATCGCTTCTTCACCGTGGATCGTCCAACATGTATACCCTTTTTGAAACCCTTCAATCAAGTGCGCTCGACCGCGCCGCGTTGTTAAACATCTTCGATTACCGCAATCAATGCACGACAAGACATAAAATTTATCCCCTTCTTCAACATATCCCGCCAATGCTCTTCTAAAAGCAACCACGCCATTAATGTAATCTTGACTCACACGGCTCACACCGCACATCCGCTTCGATCCATCTACACTACGCATGTAACAAATTAGTGTCAAATTGATTAGCGATTAATTTATAGCAAACGAAAATGTGCAATATAAACTCATTCTCCAACATTTGCATCTAAGGTTATTGAAAGAAAAGTCTTCACTAGTTAAGTACCACACGCGTGGCATAGCGTAGCCATGCCTACGGCCACAACCATGATCCCTACCTCTCGACACCGATATCTATCTCAATTGAACAATCATGCAACCCAAATATAGGCATCATCTCATACAACACTTATTAACTCGAAATACCGAACCGCAAATGCAATATTGCTTGATCCAAACCCCACCGCATCGTGAACCTGTGTAAATTTTATTTTTTTAAGCCAATTAATTATCCTAACTCAAATTTTAGTGATTATTAGACCTAATTCAATTTTATTAAGTTACCACTCCTAAGTCAAATTTTAGTTCATTAGTTATAAGGGAAACCATTATTCAAAACTAAGATTTGCATAATATTATTTATTCCAACATTGACGGTGCAAGATCGATCATGTGCTCATACCAAGATAGAGGAGGAGCCGCAGGTTGGAGGAGCTAGGGCAGGGAAGTGGCGCCTGGAGCGGTAGACACAGCGCAGTGAGGAGCTAGGGCAGGGAAGTGGCGCAGTTGGAGGAGCTAGGGCAGGGAAGTGGCGCCTGGAGCGGTAGACACATAAGCAGTGAGGAGCTAGGCAGGAAGTGGCGCTGAGCGGTAGACACAAATAAGAAGGCGGCCGAGGGATGTCTCGACTCAATTTATATGAAGCACAGAAATCACTGCACGGTTCTATTTCGTAACCGCTCGTGATAGTCAATTATCACTGCACGGCTCAAATAGAACCGCTCGTGATAGGCCCGCCGCACTAAAACAAAGCTCGAGGACAGAAATACGGTTTTGCCTTAGGAACCGTCGTGATGGGCCGTCTGCTATAGACTCTTTTGTAGTAGTGATCCGTGATTCCTTGTGGATCATCTCACCAATTCGTAGCATCCACAATTGCCCATGTTTGGTGTTGTTCTTCCGGTTTGATTTTGTTTCTCTCTTCGTATTGATTCAACATCAACCAAGTATTACTTGCTTTGGAGATACACGTGTTCTAAGCTGGGGTTTTGCTTCAAACAAGATTGAAGTACAAGTACCGTGAAAGATTGGGCCACTGATTTGTATCATCTTGGTATCAGAGCGTGGTTGATCACGGTACGTGGAATTTTTCTTCTTGGTACACTGAGGTTGATCATCATGTCAAAAACTAGCCAGCATGGTTCTAATGGTGGATCGGACGAGGAGCCTACGTACAAAGATACACTATTACCAGACGTACGTGCTCAATTTGATGCTATTACGGCTATTTTCTTCGTCGCGAGAAGGTTTTACGCCATCAACTTGAAGCTCAAATCCAAGGAGTGCTAGACACACTTAACGATCGTCTCAACGCGAATGAACGTCGTATGATGGAAGGTTTTGACCATCTGAATCTTGCTATCCTTCGTTTGGAGGAGAGGCTACCACCGCCACGAGGAGCTAATGTACCGTTGCTGCCCCAACCACAACATGAACGTGCACAACGTGTTGTACGCCATGCCAGAGATGACTTCTATGCTGCTGATTCGGAGGAGGCCGTTTTCGATGATCGTGAAAGACATCAACGACGTCCACGACGTGATTACTTTGATCGTCGAGGTGCTGAACATGGTGTTCATCATAAAGGAGGTGAATATGAAAATGGCGGTATCGGGAGAATCAAGATTACCATACCAGAGTTTAAGGGTAGATCTGATCCGGAGGCTTATTTTGAGTGGGAGATGCGTGTCAATCAAATTTTTGACAACCACCACTACTCCGAAGAGAAGAAGGTTCGTGTTGCCTCTATTGAGTTCACCGAATATGCTATTATTTGGTGGGATCAATTAAATCGTGCAGGGGAACGTCCTAACACTTGGGAAGTAATGAAACAAGCTATGCGGAACGATTCGTGCCGGCATACTATACAAGGACACTGCATACAAAGATACGATGACTTACACATGGTGCTAAGACGGTGAGCGAGTACTATCAAGAAATGCAAGTGCTCATGATCCGTACAAGTGTGCGTGAGTCGGCGGAGGCGACCATGACACGTTTCTTCGAGGGGCTGAATGAAGATGTGCGAAACCGTGTTGATTTAATGCAATACAACATCGTGCAAGAATTATTTCATCAAGTGGAGCGTGCTGAACAATGGGTGAAGGTAACTCAAGCAAGTGGTGGTCGTACCACTCATAGCACTTTGAGACGTACAACTTCGCATGATGGAGATGCGGGATCAACTCCTAAATCGGTTGCATCCACTATACCAGTTCGGAGTACATTCAAGGAAGCTTCGAACCCTATGAGTGTTGCAGGCAAAGAAGGCTCACATGCTGATTCCAGTGCATTCTCTACGGCTAGAACTAGCAACATTGAATGCTTCAAGTGCAAGAGCAGAGGTCATATGAAGAAGGATTGTCCAAATATGAAGACGGTGTTGCTTACACATGATGGCTATGCAACAGAGAGCGACAACGATAACTCTGAACCTTTCGATGAATCTGAGAAGCTAGAGCAAATCATTTGTTATCCAGAATAAGGTATTAGCTTGATGGCTCAAACGGTGCAGCGTGATAACACTGTTATTGTGAGGAAGGGACAGCGACATCATATCTTTCAAACCGATTGCATGATCAAAGAAAATGTGTGCAAGTTGATTATTGATAACGGGAGTTAAACCAACATGATTGGCAGGAATGTGGTGGAATCACTCTCATTGTCCACATGGAGGCATCCTAAACCATATTATATCCAATGGCTCAACAACGTCGGCAAAGTCAATATCACACACAAGGTGAGAGTGCCACTTACTATTGATGGCTATGTCGATAAAGTGGAGTGTGATGTGGTACCTATGCATGCTGGTCATATTCTATTGGGACGTGCATGGCAATTTGATCCGAATGCTACACATCAAGGACGATCCAACCGATATACTTTCATGCACAAGGGAGAATTCCATGCTTTCCTGTCAAAGACTGATGAAGAAATCAAGAGTGATTTGGATGTAGTTTGTAAGAAGAAGGCCGTAAAGACTACACTGAAACCGAGGACGGTATTGTTTCAAGAAGGGGAGGATGATGAGGCCCTAGGTGCATCTACTACGACAGTTAATATTCCTAAGCTGCAATTGTGTGCTAAGCCTCAAGTTGAGCCTATTATGAATCAATGGAGAAAGAAACAAGAACCAGATTCGCCAAAAAGCAAGGAGAGGGAGGAAGGCCAACCGGGGAGCTTTAGCGGACATGGGAAGACACAAGAACAGAGAGCTTTGCATGTTGCATAGTTTACAACAGAATTCGGTCAAGAAAAGACAAAAGGACCAAACTCAAACTCTATTCCGAAATCAATACATTTTCAGCCTAAGAATGCAAAATGGGTTTGGATTGGAGCAATTCCAATTCGGATCTTTCTTTAAAAGAAATTAATTATAAATTACTTATAATAGGATAGTTTAATCTATTTTCGGTAATTGGAGTAGTTTAAATTTCAAACTAAATGAGTTTGTAATAGGAATACTTTTGGTACTATTCATAAATAGTAACCGACTAGGATTACTGGTCATTACTACAGTAGTTTCGGATTACTGTTCATGTGCTATATATATTTAGGGGTAGAGCCCCATTGTAAGAAAGTTAGAGTTCATGAAAATTCAGAAAAGTCATAGGTTCATGTGGCGCAAAATGAATACATGCGTTTCATAAATTTCCATCTAGGGTTTTGTGATTGCGTGAATATTGGAGGGAGGTTGTTCTTCCAAGATCCGTGATTCCTTGTGGATCATCTCACCAATTCGTAACATCCTCAATTGCTCACGGTTTGGTGTTGTTCTTCCGGTTTGATTTTGTTTCTCTCTTCGGATTGATTCAACATCAACCAAGTATAACTTGCTTTGGAGATACACGTGTTCTAAGTTGGGGTTTTGCTTCAAACAAGATTGAAGTACAAGTACCGTGAAAGATTAAGCCACATTACTCATCAACACACGTTGATCCGTATCATCTTGGTATCAGAGCATGGTTGATCACGGTATGTGGAATTTTTCTTCTTGGTACATTGAGGTTGATCATCATGTCAAAAACTAGCCAGCATGGTTCTAATGGTGGATCGGACGAGGAGCCTACGTACAAAGATACACTATTACCAGACGTACGTGCTCAATTTGATGCTACTACCGGCTATTTTCTTCGTCGCGAGAAGGTTTTACGCCATCAACTTGAAGCTCAAATCCAAGGAGTGCAAGACACACTGAACAATCGTCTCAACGCGAATGAGCGTCGTATGATGGAAGGTTTTGACCGTCTGAATCTTGTTATCCTTCGCTTGGAGGACAGGCTACCACCGCCACGAGGAGCTAATGTACCGTTGCTGCCCCAACCACAACATGGACGTGCACAACGTGTTGTACGCCATGCCAGAGATGACTTCTATGCTGCTGATTCGGAGGAGGTCGTTTTCGATGATCGTGAAAGACATCAACGACGTCCAAGACGTGATTACTTTGATCGTCAAGGTGCTGGACATGGTGTTCGTCATAATGGAGGTGAATATGAAGATGGCGGTATCGGGAGAATCAAGATTACCATACCAGAGTTTAAGGGTAGATCTGATCCGAAGGCTTATTTGGAGTGGGAGATGCGTGTCAATTAAATTTTTGACAACCACCACTACTCCGAAGAGAAGAAGGTTCGTGTTGCCTCTATTGAGTCCACCGAATATGCTATTATTTGGTGGGATCAATTGAATCGTGCAGGGGAACATCCTAACACTTGGGAAGTAATGAAACAAGCTATGCGGAACGATTCGTGCCTGCATACTATACAAGGACACTGCATACAAAGCTACGACGACTTACACAGGGTGCTAAGACGGTGAGCGAGTACTATCAAGAAATGCAAGTGCTCATGATCCGTACAAGTGTGCGTGAGTCGGCGGAGGCGACCATGACACATTTCTTCAAGGGGCTGAATGAAGATGTGCTGAACCGTGTTGATTTAATGCAATACAACATCGTGCAAGAATTATTTCATCAAGCGGAGCGTGCTGAACAATGGGTGAAGGTAACTGAAGCAAGTGGTGGTCGTACCACTCATAGCACTTTGAGACGTACAACTTCGCATGATGGAGATGCGGGATCAACTCCTAAACCGGTTGCATCCACTATACCAGTTCGGAGTACATTCAAGGAAGCTTCTAACCCTATGAGTGTTGCGGGCAAAGAAGGCTCACATGCTGATTCCAGTGCATTCTCTACGGCTAGAACTAGCAACATTGAATGCTTCAAATGCAAGGGTAGAGGTCATATGAAGAAGGATTGTCCAAATATGAAGACGGTGTTGCTTACACATGATGGCTATGCAACAGAGAGCGACAACGACAACTCTGAACCTTTCGATGAATCTGAGAAGCTAGAGCAAATCATTTGTTATCCAGAACAAGGTATTAGCTTGATGGCTCAAACGGTGCATCGTGATAACACTGTTATTGTGAGGAAGGGACAGCGACATCATATCTTTCAAACCGATTGTATGATCAAAGAAAATGTGTGCAAGTTGATTATTGATAACGGGAGTTAAACCAACATGATTGGCAGGAATGTGGTGGAATCACTCTCATTGTACACATGGAGGCATCCTAAACCATATTATATCCAATGGCTCAACAACGTCGGCAAAGTCAATATCACACACAAGGTGAGAGTGCCACTTACTATTGATGGCTATGTCGATAAAGTGGAGTGTGATGTGGTACCTATGCATGCTGGTCATATTCTATTGGGACGTCCATGGTAATTTGATCTGAATGCTACACATCAAGGATGATCCAACCGATATACTTTCATGCACAAGGGAGAATTCCATGCTTTCCTGTCAAAGACTGATGAAGAAATCAAGAGTGATTTGGATGTAGTTTGTAAGAAGAAGGTCGTAAAGACTACACTAAAACCGAGGACGGTTTTGTTTCAAGAAGGGGAGGATGATGAGACCCTAGGTGCATCTACTACGACAGTTAATATTCCTAAGCTGCAATTGTGTGCTAAGCCTCAAGTTGAGCCTATTATGAATCAATGGAGAAAGAAACAAGAACCAGATTCGGCAAAGAGCAAGGAGAGGGAGGAAGGCCAACCGGGGAGCTTTAGCGGACATGGGAAGACACAAGAACAAAGGGCTTTGCTTGTTGCAAAATTTACAACAGAATTCGGTCAAGCCTAAGAATGCAAAATGGGTTTGGATTGGAGCAATTCCAATTCGGATCTTTCTTTAAAAGAAATTAATTATAAATTACTTATAATAAGATAGTTTAATCTATTTTCAGTAATTAGATTAGTTTAATTTTCAAATTAAATGAGTTTGCAATAGGAATACTTTTGGTACTATTTATGAACAGTAACCAACTCGGATTATTGTTTATTGCTACAGTAATCGAGTCGGATTACTGTTCATTGCTACAGTAGTTTCGAATTACTGTTCATATGCTATATATATATTTAGGGGTAGAGCCCCATTGTAAGAAAGTTAGAGTTGAAGAAAATTCAGAAAAGTCACAGGTTCATGTGGTGCAAAATGAATACATGCGTTTCAGAAATTCTCATCTAGGGTTTTGTGATTGAGTGAATATTGGAGGGAGGTTGTTCTTCCAAGATCCGTGATTCCTTGTGGATCATCTCACCAATTCGTAGCATCCACAATTGCTCACGTTTGGTGTTGTTCTTCCGGTTTTATTTTGTTTCTCTCTTCGTATTGATTCAACATCAACCAAGTATTACTTGCTTTAGAGATACACGTGTTCTAAGCTGGGGTTTTGCTTCAAACAAGATTGAAGTACAAGTACCGTGAAGGATTGGGCAACATTACGCATCAACACACGTTGATCCGTATCATTGGGTCAACGTGCAAGTACGACCACATCCGAAAGTGACTTGTGGGGAGCTACGAGGGGAGGATCGCTGTGAAGGAGACGGGCGCTACGACACCCTAGTGAGTGCCAACGCGCCTTGACAGCTTCATCGTGGCATGGATTGTCTCCCTCGGCTCAAACATGATGCTGCTTCAATGGGTGTTGCCATGACTAGGGGCTCCCCCCTCTGGAACAACGGCTTCGCCTTGACAAGCTCCGAGGTGCCTCGACGACTCCATCTTGGTGTGAAATGGTGAGGCCTCGAGGATACCCCTCCACAAAACTCTTCGTCGTGACTAGGAGCTCCACTTAAGCGCAATGACTTCTGGCTCAGCAAGCGCCATTGCACCTCGATGGCTTCATCTCTGCAGGAAATGTCTCACTCGACCTAAACTAGCTTCTGCACCAATATATGTCGCTAGTAGTAGGATCTCCCCTCGTTGCATCAGGATATTGACGTCACCATATGGCAACACCTACGGGACTCGTTGGAACCGATAGGCCTATCGGGACAAGAAACGACACACAACTCCGACCATAACAAAGCAGCAGTGGCGAAAGCCTATAATAGGATCGTATGTCTATGCCCCATCTAGGACGACATTCTTGTCCTCAAGAAGGTAGCAAACACAAGCCTTGATGGTGAACTGAGCTCGAAGCAAGAAGACCTCTACGAGGTAATTCGTGCAACCTGGCCAAAACTGTACCGGCTCTGGACGCTTGATGGAGGCGAGTGCAACAGGCCACGATGAGTGCACCTGACCAACACCATCTTTTGTCCCTTCAAGCAACCTCATTGCGAAATCCTCTCCCTCTGGGGCTGAGTCGATCCCATGCTCACCCTTAGGGGTTGATTCAAATCGTCACCCTCTGGGGCTGAGTATAAATCGTCACCCTCCGGGGTTGAGTCGAACCCTCTCTCTCTATGGGGCTATATCGATCCCATCCTCACCCTCTGGGGCTGAGTCGATCTTGTCCTCACCCTTTGGGGTTGAGTCAAATCCTCTCCCTCCGAGGCTGAGTCGATCTCATCCTCACCCTCAGCGGTTGAGTCGAATCCTCACCCTCCAGGACTGAGTCGATCCTATCCTTACCCTCAAGGGCTGAGTTGAATCCTCACCCTCTGGGGTTGAGTTGAATCCTCAACCCCCGGGCTGAGTTGAATCCTCATCCTCTGGGCTGAGTCGATCCCAATTATCACCCGCTGAGTCGAACAAATCTTTTCCTTGCCAGGCTGTGAGCTAACCCCCCCCCATCTCTTGAGGCTGAATGCGAAATCCTCTGCTCTTAGAGTAAAGTGATAATTTCTGACCGCCGTTGGAGCATTTTTCCTTTCATGTACAACATGGCCAAGAATCCAAGCGTGGATAGGAGGCTGTGACATCACGTCTCCTCCTCACATGAGTAGTGCTCTCGAGCATCCCTCGAGCGTTAAGTTTTTCCGAAGGGATATGGTGACGTTTTGGCCCTCTCCCGAAGCAAGCAACGCTCCCGAGCATCCTTCAAGCGCTAAGTTCTTTTGATGGGAGACGACTACGTTCTAGTCCTCTCTCATTGTGCAAAGTGCTCTCGAGCGCTAGGTGTTTCCGATAAGAGCCGATAATGTCATGACCTCTCCCGGCACGCAAAGCGCTCTTGAGCCATGTCTCGAGCATAATGCTTTTTTCCGATGGGAGATGACGACGGTTCAGTATTCTTTTGATGTAGGAAGCACTCTAGAGCATCATCTACGATCCCATGGAGCTAAAATGACATGAATCGGTATATGGATCATAATTTCATAGAATCGTGGTCCTAAAGGTAGGATCGCATAGAATTGGGTAGGATCTTACTCATAATCGGGTAGGATTATGATCCTGACAACAAACTATATCAACATATAAAATTTCATTTACCTATTGCTAATTTAGGTTACAATAGTTTAATTTGCTTTGTTTTTTTATGATGTTGTTCTAAAGTAAAAAAAAAAGGTATTACCATTAATGTATTGGTTTTTAAATGGTTAGTTTACTAAAAAAATAATTACTTCAGGTAAAATGAATAAGTGTACCCAAATTTATGAAACTAAATTTAAAAAATTTAAAACAAAATCTACTATAGCCTTGCATATCTGAAAATATAATTAAAATTATAAAAAAATATGTATGCTTTTACAAATATGATAGAATCGTGATTCTACGATCGATCCTACGATCTGATTATGTTAGACCAAAAATAATCCTATTTAGAATTATGATTCTGACAACATTGCTTATGACGAAGAGCTCCGATCCTCCCTCAAGATCTGGTGTGGCCGGCCGTGAGAAGGTCACGCATGACACAACCCTTGCGTTACCATCATTTTGGCAAGCAAACTGTACGTACCTACACCTAACAGGTCGTCGTAGTTGGGGCACGAGGAAATTGTGACCGTACGTGCTCACTCCGGCGTATCTTCGGTTTCTAATTCTCAAGACAAAGGAGATATAAAAGAGGATCAACCATATAAATCATACTTACTCCACATGTGTAGTTGGGATACGAGGGAACAAAATCAGTCGCGCGATTCTTAATCTGAACTATTCCAACCCTCCCTCCATGCATGGCTCCATTTTTGGTTTCTAGATAGGCCGTTGTTGAGGACACTTTTAGAATGGTTTTCGCCGTTTTGGAGAAGTGAATAAATGCCAGTCCTTGTCTCTACATCACATCTTATAAAACTCAAATTGGTTTTCTTATGGTAAATGATAATATCAAGCTGGGTTCTTGACTAGTAAGCAACAAATAATTAATAGGCTCTTTACTCCGAATGTATCTATACTAGCTGTTAAATGATACTAGCAACTGGCAGCAGTTTTATGAACATGGGTGTACAAAATTAGACCTAACTTCTTTCCTACTTTGTGTAAAGGGATTTTTTTTGTATATCACTGCAAATTGCACAAATCCCGGATATGATATCCTTTGGCCCGATGGGGATCGTGAAAATTTGTGATAGCAAATAAGGAATCGCCGCTTGTGTAAATGCCTACATGCATGGAGCTAAAAACAGACATCACCCTCACAGAAACCTCTCTACACCGGCCGGTCCCGTTCACCATCTATATCCACCTTTTTCTCGTGTTCTGGCAGGAGATCTTCTACTTCTTTTTGGGACTGTCTATCCCTCATTCAACTATTTTTTGAGATAAAATCACTCAGAATTTGCAGCTATTGGATCTCCATCCAACGCTGCGGATTTCTCCACCAAATCCTATACAAGCCACCTTCCTCAACCTTCTTCCCCAAATCCTCTTGTGCTCCCCGAAATCCTCCACGCTACCTCCGCTCCTCCTGTGTTCCCCCGCCAACACCTTCTTCTCCGTCTCCGCGGCTGTCCGCCATCGCCACTCCCCCGCCCTACTCCTCCACGCCATCTTCCACTCCGGCCGCCCCTGCTCCTTGTGAGAACCAGGCGATTTAACTTGTAATGTTTAACCCTCCAATTGGTCCTAACATCATAAATTAAATTTTCTGCTCTTAGTGTATAATGTACCTCCTAGAAGCGATACACAACACCATCACAATCATCAATATCAATCCATGCATAAGTTCTTACAATATCGAAACTTCATAATTTACAACATATTGAACATACAAGGTTCAGTTTCATACAAAAGGGTCGATCGACCAAATAACAAGTACACAGCAAAAATAGTGAATAAAATGAAATAAAAATATGAATTAATCATAAATAAAGTCCCAATGGATTGCCATAACCTGCAGGGCAACTGACTAGGTTCTAACCATAGCAAATCGGCGTTCCTGCACAATCTTTCTTATCATATTCAATCTCGATACCTGCTGTTCAGATTAGTAAATGAAAGCAAACAGTGAGTACACGAATGTACTCCGTAAGACTTTACTAAGCCTGTAGATAGCTACATAAAAGCTCTACTCAAAGGAGAATGCTATTGGGTTCATTTTCAGCACAAAGCAATATTTCAATGTAAATACGATGTAGTAGATTCAAATCGAAAGTTAGCAAATATTTTTAATAATTCAAATAATAGCGAGTAATTAACATTAGACATCAACAAACATCTACAGGTGGCTGCCCCTGCAGCACACAAATATAGCATGAGAACCAATCTCAATACCACCGATCAAGTTTTAAGTTTAAATTCTAAAAAAGTTGAGTCTAAATTCTTGTGGGAAATAACCAAGTGTGTCCATAGCCTAGGATGATACTATTCGAATAGATTAAACCCTGTAAGGGTGTACAACTTTACTCACACGCTAGACTGCTCCTTTTGCCACACGATAAAGCACACTTCTGAAGGTATGCCGACAGAGCTAAGTTCTACGAGACGTTTTCCAATGGAATGAATTAATTAAGAGTCACACGTATGAGGGTTAGCCTTCGTGAATCGCCCATCCCAGGCTCCCACGGAGAACCCATATGTTGTGTTGGAGTTATCGATATAGCTTCGGTCAACTACCCCTCGGAGTAAAGTCTTAGAGAACTACCTATGCCCCTTGGGCGAGGGAACCTAACCGGGATCCCCCCGCACATGCCCAACAACAACAGAACAAACAAAATATTTTTCTCCTAACATTTACCACCGACAACTCGTTAATTAACACACACCCCAAAGTATTAAGTCAAGAGAGGTCTCATATTCCCCTCATGTGGTTGCACACAAAGTGCTTGGATCAATGACGCAAGTAATTTGGTCCTTATTGACTCGGGCACAAACCATTCACACCTGACAATCACACAATACATACCATTTACCCGAGTCTAAATTAATTTATTTTTATTTTAATTTTTAAAATATAATAGCACAAGGTGCTGGATATAACATAATAAAATGATTTATGTGATCAAGGTACCGGAAGCTAAGCATTGCTAAGTATGACACCGAATAAGGATAAATAGACCATATAACACCCACCGGGCTCTAATTCACCAACAGAATTATTAACTTAGGATAGTGGCGGGGATGAACAATTTTAGAGAATTCTTGCAATAGGATTAACTACCTCTAATCACAAACATAACTTGACATAATAAAGCTTCCATACATACAGTTGCAAAACAAGATCATAATATTTTAATGTAATAGGATCAACATGCATTAATGGAATGGATGCTTGCCTTTGCTTGTTGGTAATCTGGATATTCTCACGATCATCTCCGTTGCACTCCCGAATCATCATCATCTAACGATCAGTACTGACAAAACGAAAACACCGAATAAACAACAAAATTATAAAAGTCTCCAAAATTATGAAATTAACTCAAAAATTATGAAATTAACACAGAAGATATATTATGATTTAATATGAATTTAAAAACAAAAATTATTTATATTTGGAGTTCGTTTGACAGAGTTATGCCCATATCAAAATATATTGGGAAGAAAAACTGAAAAAAGCTTCGGTTACTGTTCTGGAGAAGAGGAGAACACCAGTGAACAGTGGGGGAAGCTCAGGGTTGGTGTAGAGGTGCTCTTGGTGAACTTAATTGGACTAGAGCTTACCTGAGGGTAAATGGCGCCGGCGGTAGTGCTTTCGGCCGTGCGCGAAGAAGAAGATGGTGTGATGTGGCGCTCCTGTGGTTTAAGGGCTGACTTAACATGGGGTAAAAGACCCTAGGGGGTTAGAACATGAGGTGACACGGTTACTAAGAGGAAGGACTCACTAGATTAACCAGAATGACAAGTGAAGGTGGCGACGGTGCATCGAATGTCACCGGGCCCGAGGAAGAAGGCCACGTTCTTGGAGCTCCGTTGCAAGTATAGAAAAAGGAAGTGAGGGATAGGTGGAGAACATCAAGGCGATCGTTAAGGACATGATGATGAAGGTTGAAGCCTTTTGGTGTGCCGGTGAGCTTGGAGGCAGTGCGGTCATGGCTGGAGCTTGACACTCGACCTTTTACCCGATTGGAGCTCAAGGAGAGGGTGGAAAGGAGATGAGAGATAGGGGAAGGTAGCAAAAGGAAGTGAGGCACCCAAGGCTCGACTTAAGAAGAGGGAGGCGATGTTCACGGTGTGGCGCTTAGCATGGGCGGTGGCGACCGTGCGTGGTTATGTGGTGAACATGCAGACGATGGGCAGACAGGGTAGACGCATGGAGGTGGCACGCGGGGTGATGCTGCCACGTAGGCGAGGACGAAACCACGGACGCGTTCCAAATCCGGGGGTTGTCCTGATGCGCTGGCGCGGGCAGCGCTGACAAGCTGCCACAACACACCCTGAGTCCGTGGCCGCATGGTGGCAACGTGGGAGGAGGGTGATGACAGGTGGGCCTCGGGCCCACCGGTCAGAGGAAGGGGGAAAGAAAACAAGATAAGGTGCATTTCTAGGAGTACATTTTCCAAAGATGTAGGCGCACACTCTAAGTGGAGGCGGATTTTCGGCTGATGGGTTGGTAATGCGGTTTGTGTTGGGTCGGACTGAGTCGGTGCAGGGGAACCAGGTTGGTTCGGGCCCGATCGGAGGAAGAGTGAAAGCTCTGAATTTTGTGGAAAAGGCTGAGAGCTTAAGGGAACTTTTGAAGGTAGTTTTTAGCTCCAAAATTGATGAAAATTTTAGGAAGGCTCTTGACATTTCGTAGATCATTGTATAAATTTTCCAGTATTTTTTGTGCACTATATTTTCCCTATAATTAATTGAATTTTTGCTTTTGTTGTTTGATTTTAAATTTACTATGTTGACTGGTTGTTTAAAAATAGAAATTAAATTCCAAAAATTATGAAATTTTGTAGGTGAGTTTCTAAGTTGCTCCAAAACCTAGGAAAATTATTTATAGGAACTTTTCACTTGACTTGTTTATATTTTAAATTCAAATTCAAATTTGAGTATGCATATAAAATGGAACCAAATAACCTCCAAAAATTCAAAAAAATTCAAACAAGCACATCAAAGAATTTTGAGTCGATCTAAAATATTCTCAACTGTGGGTATTACTATATTTTCAAAATAAAAGACAGTTTGTATTTCTAAGATAAAGAAAGTATATTTGCAAATTGAATTTTTGAGAATTTTTTTGAAAATACCTCAAGCATTCTAGGAGCATATGAGGTTTTACTATTGATTATTTGAATACCAAAATAAATATTCCCATATTTGAAATCTTTTTAGTTTTACCCCAAGTTCAATTTGTTCTTTCGAATTGGAGAAGGAGTATTTGATTACTAGGCTAGTCTTCGAAATCAAAGAACTTTCAACATAAGGTTTATACTCCACTCTAAACTAAGTTTTAAAAATCTTGACAAACTTTTATTTTGTTTTAGAAATTTCATTTATAGGATTTGGAAAACCAAGTTTCAACCCATTTGCTTTGCAACAAATTATTTAAAAAATATCCAAAATTTCACAAATACATATTAGATGCTTAACTAATCTAGCTTAGGGATCTTGGGCTGTCACACTCCTCCCGTTCTCCCCCATCTCTGGCAGCGCGCCACCTCCACCTCCTAATTTCTAGTCGATTCTGTGCTCCCCCGCCAACCTCCACCACCCACCGCCCTCCTCCGACCCGCGGCCGGCTACGCCATCGCTGCCTCGCCGCCCCTCCGCCACCGTCACCCACCGTTGTGCCTCCGCCGCCCCTCCCTCCCTCTATAGTCGGGCCCGGTGAACCCAAAACCTAATCCGGCGAAACCCACTGCCCTCTTCCTCGCCTGCGTTCGGCGGCGCCACCGTCACCCACCGCTGGAGAAGATGAATCCACCGGCCTCAGCACGGATCTCAAGCATTTCACAAGGTCAGAAATTCGACTGATTTCACAAAAATAATTTCATGCGACAGTTTTTTTTTTATAGCACTTCCGTCTTTTTTTTGGTATCTCAAGTTGTCAAACAGCGCAAGCTCTTTAACTCGCATTATATAAATGCTACCCCCAAACTAGCCAAACCCTGACAAGTGTCCTGCTTAACGATAGGCATAAGCTCTTGGGAACTTGTTGGCCATGGGTAGCTTGCCACTTAACACGTTACAACCACTAGACCCCGAGACCTTCACCGACGAGTCGCGCGCCGTGGTCGACTTCCTCGCCAGCTACTACCGCGACGTCGACAAATACCCTGTCCGGGCGGCAGAGCTCGAGCCGGGTCGCCTCCGCAAACGCCTTCCCGAGGCGGCGCCGGAGCACGGCGAGCCAATGGACGCCATACTGGAGGACGTGCGGCGGGACATCCTCCCGGGGCTCACGCACTGGCAGAGCCCGAGCTTCTTCGCCTACTTCCCGATGAATGCGAGCACCGCAGGGTTCGCCGGCGAGATGCTGTCGGTTGGCCTCAACGTCGTGCCGTTCGTGTGGGTCGCGTCGCCGGCCGCCGCCGAGCTCGAGGGCGTCGTGGTGGACTGGATGGGCAGGCTGCTCGGCCTGCCGGACCGCTTCCTCTTCTCTGGCGGCGGCGGCGGCGTCCTGCATGGGAGCACGTGCGAGGCCGTCGTGTGCACGCTAGCCGCCGCGCGAGACCGCGCGCTGAGTCGGCTCGGGCATGAGTGCATCCTGAAGCTGGTGGTCTACGCCTCTGACCAGACGCACGCTACCTTCCAGAAGGGTGCGAGGCTCGTCGGCATCCCGCCGTCCAACTTCCGCGTAATCCGAACGTCGGCAGCCTCGGATTACGGCCTGAGTGCCGACGCCGTTCGCGCCGCAGTCGAGGACGACGTGGCCAGCGGGCTGGTTCCGCTGTACCTGTGCGCCACAATGGGCACTACCGGGCTCGGCGCCGTTGACCCCGTGCGCGAACTCGGTCAAGTGGCACTCCATCACGGCATGTGGCTGCACGTCGACGCCGCGTACGCCGGCAACGCGGCGATCTGCCCCGAGTTCCAGGACTACCTCGACGGCGCCGAGCTCGCGGACTCGGTGAGCGTGAACCCTCATAAGTGGTTCCTCACCAACATGGACTGCTGCTGCCTCTGGGTGGCAAGACCCGTTGCCCTCACCGCCGCGCTGTCCACCGACCCGGAGTACCTCAAGAACGTCGGCGCAGACGGCGCAGCGAAACCGGCCACCATCGACTATAAGGACTGGCAGATCTCATTGTCGCGTCGGTTCCGCGCCATGAAGCTGTGGGTGGTGCTGCGCCGCTACGGCGTGGCGGCCATGCGGGGCTACATACGCAGGCACGTCGAGATGGCAGAGTGGTTCGAGCGGGCGGTGGCGGCTCACGAGCGCTTCGAGGTGATGGCACCGAGGAAGTTCTCCCTCGTGTGCTTCCGCCTCCGTCCACGGTTCGATGGCGACGACGCAGTGGGCGCGATGAACCGTGAGCTCCTCGCGGCGGTGAACGCGAGCGGGCGGGCGTTCATGACGCACTTCGTGGTGGACGGCAAGTTCGTGATCCGGCTCGCCGTGGGCGGGGCCATGACGGAGATGCGGCACGTCCGGGACGCGTGGGAGCTGCTGCATGAGATCGCCAATGATGTTCTGCAGCGGTGTTAGTTGGCTGTGTTATTTGTAATCTAGATTTGGTCATAGTTGTTAACTGAACCGAGTTTCCAGTTAGTGCGTGCGTGTGTTTTCAGTTAGTACGTATGTATTTCTTTCTGTTACTGCACGTGCACCGTGAGCGTCGAGCGAGTTGTGGCCGGCAAAACCGGATCATAGCTTGACTCAGTAGCCCTAGTTGAAACAATTTAAGTTTTAGTCGTTGCATTAAGTTACAGTGGAGGAAATACGGAGAAAATTGCCCCACGTATCTTTCTCTGAATTTTGTCGTTCCTTTGTTCTTCCGATCTTTACTGTTTATCATCTGAAAATTCCGAATATGTGATTGCTTGGGCGCATCAATTCTGTGTTTGATCCCAACACTTGGTATCAGAGCAGGATGTGCCCAACCATCCCAGATTCGACACCATGGTGATCACCACTCAGCAGGCGGCGAGGGAGAGTGGCGGCGTGCCGTTCAATTGTCCATTGCTGATGTCGTCCAATTACACAACATGGGCGATCAAGATGGAGGCAATTATGGATGCCCAGGGTGTTTGAGAGGCCATAAAACCGGTGGTCGGAGTGAGTGCGGAAGCAAGGAAGGATAAGATGGCATGTGCCTTCATTTTCTAGGCTGTTCCAGAAGACGTGCTTTTGCAAATTGCGATGAAGAAGACGATAAAGGAAGTCTGGGACAGTCTGAAGACGAGGTATCTCGGGGCTGACCGAGTGAAGAAGGCACGGCTGTAGACATTGAAGAGTGAACTTGACGCCCTGCGCATGACAGAGGGAGAATCTGTTGATGAATTTGCCGGCAAGCTGAGCGGAATGGCTACCAAATTCAGGAGCCTTGGTGACACACTTGATGATGCTGTACTCATCAAGAAGCTCATGGACTCTGTACCAGACAATTCCTCCAGCTGGTTGCCTCAATCGAGCAGTCATATGACCTCGATGCAATACCGTTCGAGGAGGCGATTGGGCGCCTCAAAGCTTATGAGAAGCGCACTCGACCCCGCGGCAACACCGAGAGCACCGACGGCCAGCTCCTACTCACTCATGCTGAGTGGCAGGCACGGCAGAAGAGCATCGGCGGTGACTCTTTGTCGGGCAACAAGGGGTGTGGCACCGGCGGGTCGGACGGACGTGACCGGGGAAAATGGCAAGGTAAAGGGTGCGGTCTCGGTAAGGGAGGCTGTGGCAACTCCATCAGTGGAGCCAGCAGCTGCAGAGACAAGCATCACATAAGTGCTTTAATTGTGACAAAATGAGACATTATGCCTCAGAGTCCTGCAGCAAGCACCGAGACAAAAATCCAACCTAACCTATGCTCAGGAGGATGAGCCAACTCTCATGATGGCCGTGAGCACAGAGTAGCCTTGTGATCTTGTGCTGCTGAATGAAGAACACGTCATCCCTAATCTCCGCATTGATGTTGAAGATTGCAGTGAAGCCAAGAAGAAGTCATCATCTGGTGTGTGGTGCCATGACAATGGCGCTAGCAACCATATGATGGGTGAGCGATCTTTTTTTGCAGAGCTTGATGAAGGAATTGCCGGGCAGACGCGGTTTGGTGATGGGTCCATAGTGAAAATCATAGGAAAAGGCTCAATCTTGTTTCATAGTAAGAATGGGGAGCAACGCCTACTGGCAGAGGTATATTTCATCCCTAGTCTTTGCAGTAACATCATGAGCCTTGGTCAATTGGCAGAGGATGGTAGAAGGATAGAAATCAATTGTGATTTCTTGTCGCTTTTCGACCGAGGTGGGAAGCTACTGATGAAAGTGATGCAATCTTGTAATCGGTTGTACAAGATCACATTGAAAATTGGTATGCCAATTTGTCTTGCTGTCAACATTGAGAAACCAGCGTGGCTCCGGCATGCCTGGTTGGGCCATCTGAACTTCCAGGCTATGAAGACTATGGTGGACAAAGATATGGTGCGAGGAGTACCAAGGTTGGAGCATCCTGCACAGCTAAGTGAGAGTTGTTTAGTTGCCAAGCAGAATTGTTTGCCATTTCCTCTGCAGTCCCTGTTCCGAGCTGACAAGCCACTCGACTTGGTTCATGCTGATCTTTGTGGGCCAATCACACCATAGACACTCGCCGGTAAAAAATATTTTATGTTGTTGGTTGATGATTCTAGTAGGTTTATGTAGGTGTATATGATCAAGTCCAAGGATGAGGTACTGTCGCCATTACAAAAATTCAAGGCGTCGGTTGAAATTGAAAAGTCACAGAGGCTCAAGATGCTGAGGACACACCGCAGCGGGGAATTCTTGTTGCGGGAATTCTCGGAGCTATGTGCTGAAGCAGGTGCACGTTGTTACTTCACCGCACCTTATAGCCCTCAGCAAAACGACATGGTGGAGCGCCGGAACCGCATGGTGCTGGCAACCACAAGGAATCTACTGAAGGCAATGAAGATTCCCATGAGATTGTGGGGAGAGGCAGTTCGACATGCGATATACTTGGTAAACCGTTTGCCAACTAAAGCTGTGCAAGGTTCTACACCTTATGAGGATTGGACAGGAAGGAAACCAAGCTTAGAGCATCTAAGGGTGTTCGGTTGTGTGGCACACATGAAGATACCAGTAGTTCACTTGAAGAAACTAGACGACCGAAGCAAACCTATGGTGTACTTGGGTGTAGAACCTGGAAGTAAAGCTCATCGCCTGCTCGATCCACAAGGTAACAAGTTGTGTGTTAGTTGAGATGTGATGTTTGATGAAAGCAGGAGGTGGAGCTGGGATGATCCAACCAGTGACAGTCAGGATTGGGCTGAATTCAATGTTCATAACCTGACAACTGGAACTGGTGAAGAAGAGGGGAGCACAGGTGCAGCAATCGCAGTAGCTATGGCAGGTTTGCCGCAGCATGAGTCAAGCCCACCGAGTCTTACCACAATTGCGCAAGGACCAGCTCAGGCAACGTCAACACCAATGAGCCCGATTGGCTGGACATCGCAGAGCTCATCTTCTGAAGATGAAGCACCACCAAAGTTCAGGTGCTTGGCAGAAGTCTATGAAGAGACAAAGGAAGTCCAACTACCTGAAGAGTTGTACATGGCGGCAATGGAGGAGCCAAGTAATTTCGAGAAGCTTCAAAATATGTAGAATGGCTAGAAGCTATGAAGCTTGAGATGGACTCAATAAAAAGGAATGAGACATGGTAGTTGACTGAACTACTGGCAGGTCATAAGCCCATTGGTCTAAAATGGGTTTATAAACTGAAGACATATGCTACTGGACAAGTTCAAAAGTATAAGACAAGATTAGTTGCAAATGGCTATGTGCAACAAAAGGGAATTGATTTTGAGGAAGCATTTGTACCTGTGGCAAGGTTAGAGACAATAAGGCTAATACTAGTTCTATCGGCTTAGCAGAAATAGCAAGTACATCATCTGGACATCAAGTCTGCATTTCTGAATGGGTACTTGAAGGAAGAAGTTTATGTGTGTCAACAAGAGGGTTTCATTGCTAAAGGCAAGGAGCACATGGTATATAATCTGTCCAAGGCACTGTATGGATTGAGGTAAGCACCAAGAGCCTGGAACACTCGACTTGACTAGACTCTGAAGGAACTTGGATTTCAGAGATGCTTACAAGAGCAAGCTGTATATAAGAGATTCACTTCAGATGAATTTCTGATTGTCGGTGTTTATGTTGACGATTTGATCGTCACTGGCTAAAGTACAGTTGAAATTGACTACTTCAAATAACAAATGAAGGAATTTTAGATGAGTGACCTAGGTCTCCTATCATACTATCTTGGCATAGAGGTGCAGCAAGATAGCAGTGGAATAATGCTGAAACAGACTAGTTTTGCATAGAAAATACTTCAGCAGGTTGGAATGTCTGTGTGCAATGCTACTCTGTATCCGATGGAGGCGAAGCTGCACTTGGCCAAGGATGTGCAAGGGACACCATGAATGCAATGGAGTACTGGAGTTTGATTGGGAGCCTCAGATACAAAACCCACACTCGACCTGATCTATCCTATTTGGTAGAAATGGTGAGTAGGTATATGGAGTCACCAAAGGCAAGTCACCTCCAAGCAGTGAAGCATATCCTAAGGTATGTCAGGGGACAATCAACTATGGACTTGCTTACTGCAGAGGAGGAGAAAAGGAGTTGATTGGATACAATGATATCAACTTGGCCAAGGATCCTGATGATCGGAAGAGCACCAGTGGCATGGTGTTCTACTACTCTGGCAGCCCAATTACTTGGTGTTCCTAGAAACAGAAAATAGTGGCCTTATCGTCCTGTGAAGCTGACTTCATGGCCGCAACGGTAGTGGCATGTCAGGCTATTTGGCTAAGAGGCTTGTTGAATGATCTGATGGGTGGTTTTCCACAGGCAATAGTGATATGAGTGGACAACAAATCAGCTATTGCCCTGATGAAGAATCCTATTTTTCACAGACGAAGCAAACATACTGACACCCATTTTCATTTCATTAGAGAATGCATTGAAAATGGTCAAGTGATTGTGGAACATGTCAGCAGTGAAGAGAAATGTAACAACATTCTATTGAAGGCATTGCCAAGAGTGAAGTTTGCAGAGATGCGTGAGCTACTCGAGGTTAAGACTCTCGAGCGCACAAGTCAGGATTAAAGGGGAGAGTGTTATTTGTAATCCAGACTTGGTCATAGTTGTTAACTGAACCGAGTTTCCAGTTACTGTGTGCGTGTGTTTTCAGTTAGTGTGTGTGTATTTCTTTCTGTTACTTTGCGGTGTGCGCAAGTGTCAATGGAGTTGTGGCTGGCAAAACCGAATCACAGCTTGACTCAGTAGCTCTAGTTGAAATAGTTTAAGTTCTAGTCATTGCATTAAGTTACAGTGGAGGAAATACAGAGAAAATTGCCCCACATATCTCTAACATCCCAAAATTTCTTTTTAAGTTGAAAATAAAGGTTAATTATTTTCTAGAAATTTATGAGATTTTTAAAGGCTTTTTCCTAATTATTTTAAAGTCAAAATAAATTATGTGAAAAAAATTAATTACCAATTATGAGTTAAATTTTTTTATTTAAGTCCATTTTGACACAGGCAAATTGTATGAATTATTCCATGTTTGTTGGACATTATTTGTTATTTTCTAAAGCCTATTTGAATTATCTGAATTAATTAAATCAGTAAACCTCTCAAAAATCTAAAGTAGTGTTTGGGCCGAATTCCTTCTCGTCCCACGGACAATCTTCCTTCCACATTGACTTGATCGACCAACCTTCTTCTCTGTCAGTCTTAACTGTTTGACCCCACCTATCATCCCCTTCGTTGTCCCTAGTCTTCCTTCGGCCCAAAACAGAGCGCTACCGGTTTCCAGTCGTAAAGAACTTTGATTCAACCGTTTCCGCTCGAGATCATGTCCATTTAATTGCCATGATCATCTTTCACTCCCGCCCACAATCAATCGGCTGTTTCTCCTTCTTAACCCGCTTTATTCGTCACCGCCGCATCGGCCATTATCGCCCACGTATGACCCCGTCGATCCAGCTACTCCTCGCCCTATAAAAGGGGAGCACTGCCTTCATATTTCTGCTCTTACACCAGTTCACTCACACACGACCATGCTGCTCGTTTCTATTGCCAAATTGAAGCTCGAAGCTCTTCCACTGCCAACCAAAGCACCGCTGATTGCCCGACGTCCATCGATATCTGGTGTCGTCGTCCACACCAGGAGCTTCGTCGCGTCGTGTTCTACCTCAGGAGTACCCCTTCTTCGCCGGAGGATCATCGAAACACTGTCGCCTCCAGAACCTGTACTCCGTCGCCGCCAAACCACCTCGCCGCCGACCACTTTGTTGAGCTCTGTTGTCGTAAGGTACCCCTTATGGTTCAGCATCTCCTCCTCTTCATTTTGTGCACCTTCACATAGCTCACCGTTGCGCGTAACGCCAGCAAGCCGTAGTCGAGCGCTGTCGTTGCTGCATTAGGTAATCGTAGTTTCCTTCGACTAGGTAGTCGTAGTTTCCTTTGACCAGGTAGTCGTTCGCCTTCTTCGACCAGGTAGTCGTTCGCCTTCTTCAACCAGGTAGTCGTAGCTTCCTTCGACTAGATAGTTGTAGCTCTCATCGAGAAGATAATCATAGCTTCTGCCGACTAGGAAGTCGTAGCCTCTCTTTCGACCAGTGTAGTTGAAACCCTTCCTCCGACCAGTGTAGTTGTAATCTCCTTCGACCAACGTACTCGAGGATGAACAGTACTAAAAAATAATCAATGCTCGGAGTGAACAGTGCTCGAAAGAAGAACAACACTCACATTCCATCTTTCCTTGTGCTATTCAAACTTCTGGATATTCGTTTTCCTTCATACGAACTCTAAATCTGTCGATTCTTGTTCCTAAATTCTTATAAATTAAATATCTATCTCCCAGAGCTTAAAATTTTAAATTTAGAGTTTATTTGTACTTTTATTTGAATTTATTTGTTTTTATTTGTTCTTGTTGTATTTTCATGTTTAGATTTCGAGGACTCCGAGGAAATTGAGGTAGTTGAAGAAGAAGAACTTGAGAAAGGAAACTTATACCTTTGACCATGTTGACCTTAATATTTTAAATTATTTAATTCTATTTTAAAATACTATTGCTGCATATTTCTATAGAGTTATTTTAAATTCTTGTTTTAAATTCCTAGTTGATCTATTTCCTTGTATGACCAATGTTAATGTTTGAATAGTCTTTCCCTTGTCACCTTAGTTAAAATAAATTAGAGAAATTATATGCTTAGACAATGGTTGGACCAAAATGTTGATTTTGGGGTATTTTAGTCAAATGACAAATATGATTTGTTTTGGAGACTATGGTATTGTTTTTGTGGATATCATGGGGATATGCTCCAGATCTTAAGATGATGTGACAATTGGCAATGGCGTTAACGGTTTGTCGTTTCACGAGTTTTCGACAAAGTTTCAGAACTGTCAGGTGACAGGCGGTCTGACCGGCCATAGCATGGCGGTCCGACCGGTCCCAAATCGGTCGGACCGGCCATGAGCGGCGGTCGGACCGGTTGTGACCATGTGTGTCAAAATGAGCTGGGCCAAAAATAGATGTTGTAGGCAAGTGAGGGGATCCCAGTGCACTTGGTCTCATGATTTTTGGAGTCTCCAGTCGAAAGTTCTATTCGTTTGAAATTTCCAGAAGGTTTCAGAATTTCAGGGCTTGAATTTTGGTTAAGTCCCTCGGCGGTCCGACCGCCTTGAGGTGGCGGCGGACCGTGAAGTAAGCGGCCGACCGCCCCGAGGGGCGATCGACCGGTTCTGACTTGTTCATCGGCCAACTTCATGGCGATGTTGATTTGTTAGGTCAAAGTCATGGGTTTCAGTGCATATGTGTTGCATGATGCATGTTTTGACTAACGTGTGTCAAGTTGTGAAGAACTTGTTCTCGGATTCGATTTGCCTGTCTATTGTTGTGCAAGTTGCTTGGTGGTCAACGACGGTCAACGGCGAGGATGATCGGGACTAGGTTTGGAGAGCTGAGGTCCAGAAGGATCGATGATGCCGGGTGAGGTCAATGAACTCAAGTGTGGTGCAGAATAGACAAGGATGATCGAACAGACTGTTCGGTGCGACTGGTTTGATCAAGCGGTGCGGGAGTCGGTGCAAGTGCCATGGTGGTTTCGGTGGGAGCCGGATGTGAGAGACTTGCCGACATGGAGAGAGCCGTTGATCAACCTACACGTGGCGGAGCAAGCGAAGTGCTTCGCGCAGATGGACTCGGTCTTCGGAGAAGGACCGAGAAGGGGTATTTTGGTAATCTTACCAAATACCACCTTGGTGACCTTTTGCCAATCCGTGGTGCAAGACGACGCAAAGAGAAGCGGTTTAGGTCAAGAGGTGTTGAAGACGGCGCTTTAAAATGCATGCGTGTGTGACCTATTTGTGTTGGGCCTTAACGGGAGCCTATTTGAGTTAAACTTCTAGAAGGTCTAAGTCTCCACTATAAATAGAGGAGGGAGGTGGCTGCACCCCCTTTAACCCTTTCATTATTGTTGAAACCCTAGTTTGACTTAGGGAGATGATTAGTGGAGGTTAGGGTTCTAGAGAGTTTTGATTTGATTTCATGCTCTTGGATTGAGCTTTGTCCTCCATTGATGGAGTGGCTATAAACCCAAACCCTATCAAATCAATTCAAGGAAAGTTTGCTCAAAGATGTGTCTCTTTGCCTTTCTTCTCTCTATTTGGTGATTTTGAGTCTATCTTTGATTCGCATGTTTTTGATTGATTTCTTCACGTGATCTAGCTTGCTGTGATATGTGGGAACACATCTAGGATCATCTTGATCATCAATCACCCACGAGCAAGTTTTTGGATCTAGTTTTCGTTTTGACTCGGTTTTGAACCATCCTCCTCTCAAACGAAGAAAGGTCATAACTTTTCCAAGGATCTTCACTATCTTTGATTGGAATAGGTTCCTGACATCCTAGAGAAGGTGTGTTCCAAGTTTCATGAAGTTTGGAGTTGTAGATCAAAAGTTAGACCTATTTGCAACTTCGTTTTTCGGGCTGATTTCACTGTACATCAGGCTGGAGGTCAGACCGCCATTAACATAGAGGTCAGACCGCCCATGGACCGGTCAGACCGCCATTAACATAGAGGTCAGACCGCCCTACACTTGGAAATTAAGTTTTGGTTGATTTTGGTTGTTTTGCTTCGGGGTTTTGATTGGATTCAATACTAGTCTTCCGCTGTACTGGTATATCGATCTTCATAGCTTCCATCGCTATTGGAGTGAAATTTGTGTTGAATCTAATCTTGGTTGAAAAAGTGAGCGTGCTCCTATTCACCCCCCTCTAGTCGCCTTTTCGGTCCAACAAGTGGTATCAGAGCCCGGTTAGTTCAATCTTGATCTTAACGGTCACTGAACTTGGCGATGGATAAGTACTCCACCAAGCCGCATATCTTCGATGGGCACGACTATGCCTATTAGAAGAATCGCATGCGAGTCTTCCTTGAGAGCGAAGGACAAGTTATATGGGAGGTTGTTCGAGCACCGCTCATTCTTCCTGAAGTTGTTACGCCGGCTTCAACAGCCCTCTTGGCTAACAACAATAAGGCAAAGAACCTCTTATATGGTGGGCTTGGTAGACAGGAGTATGATCGGATTTGCAATCTTGAGACTGCGCACGAGATTTGGAACACCCTCGAAACCTACCATGAGGGTTCGTCCCAAATCAAGAAAGTACGCCAGACAGTCTATAAGCGTGAATATAACAAATTCGAGATGCGTCCTGGAGAGAGCATCGATGACATTTTCAGTCGCTTTAACAAAGTGATTAATCACATGAAAGCTGTTGGAATTGAATATTCTCAGTCTGAAAATGCCACCCACCTCTTGGCTGCAATCAACACCAAGGAGTGGGAGATAAAGGCTACCGCCATTGAGGAGAACGTCAACCTCTCTGATCTGACTTTGGAGCTGCTCTATAGCAAGCTCAAGACTCATGAAATCAAGAGGATTGATCATCCCAAGAAGAAAAACATGACCTTGGTAGCAGACCCGCTCAAGAGAGCTTTTGATGGGTCTTCTGAGTCTTCTTGTGGATTTTTGCTTGCTGGTTTATCTGCAATCCATGAAGAGGAGTTTGAGAGTTTTCCTGAGGCCGAGTTAGCCCTCATAGTCAGAAAAGCCATACGGGCCTATAACAATATGAGAAACAAAAAGAGAGGAGGTCCCGTGACTTGCTATGAGTGTGGTGAGCTTAATCATATCCGGGCAAACTGCCCCAAGTTGAAAGGAAAGAGCAACCACAAGGAAGAAAAATAAGCTTGGAAGAAGCCTCAATGGAACAAATCAAGATTTGATGCTGTCAAGCTGACAAAGGCAGCTCACCGGTTCTTGCCGCTTTTAGGGAACAATCCTTAAGCGATGTGGACTCCGGGAGCGAGGATGACAAGGAGGAGGAGATCCCTCAAGATAAGAAGAAGGGGAAGGCCAAGGACTTCATCGGCGTTTTCTTCATGGCCGACTCCGATGACGTCGACGACGATGAGGTACCTCTCTCCTATGATGCTCTTTTTGATAGATGCGAAACTATCTTTGAGCAACTCATGAGTCAGGATAAGGCTTTAGAGTATATCATGGCTAGGAACAAGGACTTAGAGTCTCAAGTAGATAGTTTGACTTTAGAACTTGCAAATGCTAAGACTCTTGAATCTGATGAATGTTCTTCCTGCCATACTCTACACTCAGAATTTGCTAAACTGCAATCTGCTCATGATACTGCTTTGCAACAACTTGAAAATGCTAGGACTGAGCTAGTTGAGGTTAAATCTGCTCCTTGTGAAAAATACTTAGATTCTAGCAAGTTGGTTGCTTCTGGTGTGGTTGATTCTAGCCTTTGCTCTTTTTGCATTGAACGAGAACATGAAGTACAAGACGTTGTAAATGCTGTTTGAGCTAAATTTGCTAAGCTTAAGGATAGAATTGATTCTGCTTCTTGTATCTCTTACGAAACTCTTAAACTTGAAGCTACCTTATATAAGGAGAGATATGCTAGAGCCATTAAGGGCAAAACTTGTGAATCGTGTGTTAATCTTGAAAAAGAAAATGCTTATCTTAAGGATACCTTAGAAAATTTTCTAAAGGTAAGGAACAATTAAACATGATTCTGGACAAGTCTAAAACTCCTTATAAGAAGCAAGGATTAGGATACAACTCTGTCCAAGATAATTCTAAGGCAAAAGTTACTCAAGTCTTGGAAAATGGGTTAGTTGAATTTAAAACCCAACCTGCAAAAACTATTTTTAAATCTGCGGATTTTGCCCAATCATCTGTTAAGTCAAAGGGTGCTTCTCCCAGTGGTATCACGTACCATTGCACCTATTGCAAGAAGGATGGGCATTTGGTTGAGTTCTGTTGGCGTAGGTTGAAAAATGTTAAGAAAATTTTTGCTAGAATTTCATTCAATCAACCTAGAGCTTTTATGAGATATGGTAACATAGAAAAGAAGAAACCTGATTTAAGATTTGTGTCACATGCTCATCATCATGCTCCTAGACAGGATAACTCTCATATTAGAGTAACCATTGCTCATAACAGAATTTCAAACTTAATCAAGGATAGCACTTATGCTTTGCATACTACTCGCAGATGTGTGTCTCAGTACTGGGTTCCCAAGTCTTGTTTAACTAACCCCAGTATTGACACATATCGTTCTTCTGTGCCTTGATTTTCAGGATTACCGCGGGAAGAGGAAGGACACGTGGTTCGTCGACTCACTGCTCACGCCACATGACCGGAGACTCAAGATGGTTCACCTCCTTCACGCGGTCGACGGGTGATGAATTTATCACCTTTGGAGATGATAGGCAAGGGCGGATTGAAGGAACGAGATCGATCAGGGTGAACGACAAGTTCATCCTCAAGGACGTCGCCCTTGTGGACAAGCTAAGGTTTAATTTGCTTTCTGTCTCTCAACTTCTTGATGATGGCTATGAGACTAGATTTAAGAAAAATGCTTGTCGGGTGCTTGATTCAACTGGTGAGCTTGTTTTTGGGATTACTAGAGTTGCTAGAATCTTTGGAGCCGATTTTTCCGAATCTCTTCTTTGGTTCTCTCAAGTGCTTGATTTCATCTTCTTTTACGAGTTACGCTTTGGCACCGACGTTTGGGGCACATTGGTTTGGATCATCTGACGCGAGTTAGCAACCTTGAGCTCATGAGAGGTTTGCCCAAACTCAAAGTCGTCAAGGATGCTGTATGTGCGCCATGTAGGCATGGCAAGCAAGTTGCCGCCTCACACCCTTCAAAGGACTATGGTCATGACCGACTGACCGACAGCTTGCTTCGTATGGATACCGCTGGTCCCGCTTAGGTTCGGTCAGTTGGTGGAAAATGGTACATTTTTGTCATAGTCGATGATTTTTCTAGATACACTTGGGTGTTCTTTCTTAATTCGAAGGATGAAGCTTTTGATCATTATCATGATCTTGTTCTTCGTTTGGCTTCTGAACTTCTGGGTGCCTTGAGAGCCATCCGCAATGACAATGGCACGGAGTTCAAGAATGCCTCTTTTGCTTTCTTTTTTGCTGAGCGTGGAATTGAGCATCAGTTATCTTCTCCACACGTCCCTCAACAAAATGGCATTGTGGAAAGGAAGAACAGGACCTTAGTCGAGATGGCTAGAATGAAGCTAGATGAGTAGAGCATACCGGGGAGGTTTTGGGCCGAAGCTGTTGCTACTGCTTGCCATATTGCAAAACATGTCTTTTTGAGACCGTCTTTAGGCAAGACTGCTTATGAGCTTCGATTTTGAATAAAACTCTCTGTCTCGCACTTTCGAGTCTTTGGATCCAAGTGTTTTATTCTCAAGACAGGAAACCTAGATTAATTTGAGTCTAGAACCTTTGATGGTTTATTTCTAAGTTATCCTGCACATTCGAGGGGTTTTTGGGTTTTTAATGTTAAAACTAACCTTGTTCACGAGACATGTAATGTCACTTTTGATGAGACTAGCTATGGAGCTAGATCGGATATTTAAGGTGATACACAGGTGACAAAGAGCATATTTATAGAGGAAGATGATGAAGGACCGGATGATGTTCTTCCCCCTGCTGCTATTGATGCTCCTATTCCAAAGACAAGAACCTCATCGTGACTACTTCGCCTTGAGCGAGGCTCTGCTGCATATTCATCATCGCAGACTGCGGAGGTTGAAGAGATGTTTTCCTCTCCGGGTGCGCCACTTCACATTCAAAGACAGCATCCTCCTAATCAGATGATAGGTAATCTTCACGAGCGAGTCACTCGCTCTAGGTATTATGATCCAAATCTCTACTCTCATTCTGCTTTTGTTGCTTCTTTTGAACCCCGCGATATATCACATACTTTATCGGATTCTAGCTGGGTCAATGCTATGCATGAGGAGTTAGGAAATTTTGAGAGGAATAAAGTTTGGAACCTAGTATAACCTCCTAATGGTCATAATGTTATAGGAACCCGCTGGGTTTTCAAAAATAAACAAAATGAGGATGGTTTTGTGATTAGAAACAAGGCTAGTATGGTAGCTCGGGGCTTTAGCCAAGTTGAGGGGTCAGATTTTGATGAGACCTTTGCTCCTGTTGCTTGAGTAGAAGCCATTCGCATTCTGCTCGCATTTGCTGCATCTAAGGGCTTTAGATTATATCATATGGATGTTAAAAGTGTCTTTTTAAATGGTTTCATAGAGGAGGAAGTGTATATTAGGCAACCCCCAAGCTTTGAGAATCCCAAGAACCCACATCATGTGTTCAAGCTATCCAAAGCCTTGTATGGTCTTAAACAAGCCCCTAGAGCCTGGTAAGATAGACTTAAGACCTTCTTGCTTAAGAATGATTTTGAGATGGGTAAGGTAGACAAGACTTTGTTCATTCTTAGGCGTGGTAATGACTTCCTGCTTGCTCAGATTTACGTTGATGATATTATCTTTGGTGGTTCTTCTAATGCTCTTGTTTCCAGTTTTTCTGAGACTATGTCCAGGGAATTTGAGATGAGTATGATGGGAGAGCTCAATTACTTCTTGGGGCTTCAAATCAAGCAATGCAAGGAAGCGATCTTCATCCATCAGACGAAGTACACTAAGGACCTGCTCAAATGCTTCGACATGGGTGACTACAAGCCGATCGCCACTCCCATGGCGACTTCGACTGTTTTGGATCCAGATGAGGAAGGAGAAGCCGTGGATCAACGCGAGTACCGCAGCAAGATGCTGTATGTGCGCCATGTAGGCATGGCAAGCAAGTTGCCGCCTCACACCCTTCAGTGATTATGGTCATGACTGACGGACCGGGACAGTTGCTTCGTATTGATACTGTTGGTCCCGCTAGGGTTCGGTCAGTTGGTGGAAAATGGTACATTTTTGTCATAGTCGATGATTTTTCTAGATACACTTGGGTGTTCTTTCTTAATTCGAAGGATGAAGCTTTTGATCATTATCATGATCTTGTTCTTCGTTTGGCTTCTGAACTTCCGGGTGCCTTGAGAGCGATCCGCAGTGACAATGGCACGGAGTTCAAGAATGCCTCTTTGCTTCCTTTTGTCTTTGGCGTGGAATTGAGCATCGCCTTCTCCTCTCCACATGTCCCTCAACAAAATGGCGTTGTGGAAAAGAAGAACAGGACTCTAGTCGAGATGGCTAGGACGATGCTAGATGAGTATAGCAACCCGAGGAGGTTTTGGGCCGAAGCTATTTCTACTGCTTGCCATATTGCAAATCGTGTCTTTTTGAGACCGTCTTTGGGCAAGACTCCTTATGAGCTTCGGTTTTGTAGAAAACCCTCATCTCATACCAGTAACATCCCAAAATTGGTTTGTGTTTCAAATGTAATGAAAATGAGGAGAAATTCAAACTTTTTCTCGATCTTGATTTTTGTGTCAGTTCCATAATTTTTGTAAAGGAATTATGTGAAATCAAAATCAAATTGCCATTTGGACACCAACACAAATCTCCTTCATGAAAATCTTGTGCCCAACCTTTGGAAATAATTTTCATTGAACCTAGGAGTGATGTTTAACACCTCAGAATTATTTCATAATTTTGAAATTATTTGATAATTTTGAGGCAAGTCAAACATTAGTCAAACTCCTAAATTAGCCTTCGGAATTTTTAGAGAAAATGCAGTGCATAAAAGTCTCTGAAAATTTTATATAAGGTTCATCATCCTGTTAGCAATCTCCATTTAAAATTTCATAATTTTTGGGGTTTGTTTGCTACCCCAAATAATTCCTCCAAAAATCAGCTATTCAAATTCAAACCCTACCCAGTTTTCACTGTTCCTCGGGTTCGGATCGGACTCGGGCTCGAGCCACTTGATTTGGTCCAACCAACTAAGCTGCACCGGCTCGATCGTTGGTAGCGAGTGTTGTGAGTCGTTGGATCGACATCGAACGACTCACGATCGCGTGAGCGTTCGGACCATCCAACGCCGATCCATTTGAGCCGTTGGATTCTAAATCAACGGCCCACGTTTGCGTGAGCGTTCGGACCGTCCGAGCGCCTCGCGCAACGTGAACCGTGAGATCCAAATCAACGGTCGAGATTAAGTGAGCATTGAATCATTATAATCACCCGTTCGATTTGAGCTGTTCGATTTCAATCCGACGGTGGATGAGTCGTCTCCTTCCTCAGTGCGAGTCGCAATGAGTCAAGCAATGGCGTGAGCAGAGGAGAAGCGCTCGGTGTCGCGATCACCTCGTGGTCACCTTTAAGCGGCTAGCTCGGGCGCATTAAATGCCCGTCGTGCTCCTCCTCGAGGTCCATTGTTCAATTGCTCCGTCGCTCTCAAAGGCTCTCATGGCGGGTTGACCGAGAGGGTATTGCCGTTGCTCACTGCCATTCCCGCTATATAAGCTCCTCTGGTCCTTCCATTGAAGCCTTTCAAACACCTCGCAAGCTCCAAAACCTCTCTTGTATTTGCTTGAGCTCAAAACTTGAAACCTTCTTTGCGCCATTGCCGAGCTTCAAGCTCTTGGTGAAGGCGGTACCCTTGGGCTTCATTCCTTTCGGTCTTGCTCCTCTCGATTCCTCTCACCTCGGTGATCATTAACCCTCACTCGATTTGGGTTTTGGCGCGAGGAGCAGCTCAATTTTGATTTCCCCTTTTTGGCGAAAGCCCTATTTTTCTTCATCGGAGCAGCTCGATCCTCTCGGTGCCTTCTCCGTGCTCGTAACTTCTTATTAGTCCCTAGTTGCTTGGCACTCGCTCAATTGGACCGCAGCAGAGCTCATTTGCTATTTTCGTTTTGACCATTTTCGTCATCTCTCATCATCTCGGCTTGGCGTTCTAAACGCCGCAATGAAATTGTTGGTTCCTTTGGGTGCGCGAGTTTGTTAGCAACCCATTTTGGGCCTTTGCTCGCACCGCGTACGTGACGAGTCGCCGTGGCGGAGCCGTTCTTTCCGGCCATTTTGTCGGACGAGAACAGGCGAACGTTTGGCGTAGGTCATTGTGGACCGTTGGATCCGTGATCAACGGTCGATTTGAGTGAACGTTCGGACCGTCCGAAAGGTTCGATCCGTGTGGACCGTTGGATCCAAGATCAACGGCTCCTATGCGTGTGAGCGTTCGGACCGCCCAACGTCCCGATCCACGTGAACCGTTGGATCCGATCCAGCGGTGGCGTTTGGGGTTGTGAATCGCGCGTCGCGGCGGCGGTAGCGCGGGGTTTGGGCCGTTGGATCCAAGATCAACGTCGAGTTCGCCACGTCGATTTAAATTCGATTTTCGAGAGGATTTAGTTATCAAGCGAAAAATGTGATAACTTGTAAAATACATAACTAATTCATTTCAAATCCTTTTCGGTTGATTCAAATTTTGTTGATTATGTTTTTAACTAGACTTTAATTTAAAAATGTTTTCAAACTCAGTATAGCTCCAGAAAATTTCGCTAATAATAGTAGCATTTTTGATTTATAAAAGCTGAGCAAAATGGTTTTGGCCATATCTTTTGCATTAAGAATCCAAATCAATTGGTTCTTGTTGCATTAGTTCATAAAAATCATGCTCTTTCTACTGTAAAAGTTTGAGAGCTTTTTGTTGAAGTTGACTGTTGGATCTTTTCGGTTTCTTTTGCCTTATTGGTTCTTTTTGGTTCTTTCGATAGGATCCGAAGAGCACATTGATACCGAGAGTGATCCTCACAACATCGACCCACGACAAGCGAGCAAGCAGTTTGATCATGTTAATCCTATTATTTTACAAGTTTAATATTTTGAATTCAACTGTATGTATGCATTGCTACTTTGTGTTAAATTATGGTTAGTTGATCCTATAGTTGCATACTCTGTAGGATGTTGTTTATTCTCTACTACTTGAGCCTAGGTTATTTGCTGTGATTAGAGTTCGATGGATGAACTCTTGTCACTTAGTAGAATGCGAATCTTTGTGCTTAGCCATGCCTAGTTCGGTAGCTTTGGGCGATCATCGACTTAGTCGATGGTCTTGATCACACAAAAATTATTATTCTTCCATTATGTCCAGCACTTTGTGCTTTGTTAATTTTGTAAAGTCAAAATTCTGAAAATGGAAAAATTGATTTGGACTTGGGCAAGTGGTTGGATGGTGGGTTATTGGGTTTGTGGTTGTCTTGCCTAAGTCAACAAGGACCGAACATCTTGTGTCACACTCTCCAAGCATTTTTGCGTACTAACCACATGAGGGTTATATGGGACCCTCTTGACCTAGTACTTTGGAGTGTGTTATCTCCGAGTCGCAGGAGGAGCGTTGTGTGTGTTGTGTGAAAAAGGAATTGTGTTCTTGTGTTTGTGTTGGGTGTGCGGTGGTGGGGATTGCCGGGAAGGTTCTCCACCTCGAGGGGCGTCGCAGTTGTCCAAGGCTTTACCCGTGACGGGTAGTTGTCCGAGGCTGGGCCACGACCCCGACACAACGTATGGGTTTCTATCCATACGGGCGACTCGAAGGTAATACATAATATTGGAAAAGTCTCGTAGGACTTAGCCGTGCCGGCATACCTAAGGAAGTGTGCTTAATAGCTTGGCAAAAAGGCGGTCTGGCATGTGGGTAAGTTGGTACACCCTGCAGGGATAAAACTATTCGAATAGCCTCGTCCTAGGTTATGGACACGCTTGGTTAGGTTTTGCAAGAGTTAGACTTCAACCTTTTAAACTAAAATTTGACATGGTTGGTATGAATGGGTAATTCATACTATTGTTGTTGTGACTATTGGGTTAGTCACTTCCAGGTTGTTGTTGTTTCCTATCTACTGTTATATTGTTGTCTTTTGCGCTTATTTGAACATTAAAAACAGATTTGTTAAATTGCTTTCAATATATTGTATTATTGCAAATGAAAACTTGCTTTATGCTAAAATGAAACCTACAGCCTACTGTTGATTAAGCTTGCATGTAGTATATGTACAGGTTTGTTATTCCACATGTAAGTCTTGCGAGTACATTCAAAGTACTCACCGGCTTTTGCTTACGCTTTTGTTTGGGAGGAAGGTGAGCCCCAAGGGCCTCACTTTTGTGAGATGTGCTTCGGTTTGGCGACTAGCTTGGCGGTCCGTCGGTTGCCTTGTGGGTTAAAGGCACACCGATTGGCTCTTTTGTTGTAGCCATCTTATGGCACTTTTGCTTCATTGTTTAATTGTTGTTGTCTCTTTTATTGTTGGCGGTTGGCCTCTCTTTTGTAATGACTCGGTTTAATATTATTAATACTACATTCTATTACGTGTTTGGTTCTATGTGGATGAATGGAATTGATACATAAATTTTGTGATGAGGTGTGTATCTTGCACTGGGAAGTATACATGTCTCGAGTCTCGGATTATCTGCTTTGTGATGCTAGGACCGAATGGATGGTTAAGCATTACAAGCCGGATAAACCGGGTCTCACAAAGGTTTAGTATCGAGCCATCTTGACCGTAGTAACCCAAGCTTGATCGTCTTTAGGATATTTTGGAAAACTTTATTTTCAAAGTATCAAATGATTTTGAAACCTTAAGGAATTCTCAGTTTTATTCCTTACCTATCTTAGCTTTCTCCTCTCATCTCCTCTAATTTGAGTTTTGAAAATTATTTACCTCTTCTTCCTTCAAAGATAGTGTTATCGATTAAATGGGTTTTGGGAACCAGAGTTTGGCAAATTGAAGTTCTTAGGGTTTTGAAGTTTACGGGTGAAGGTTTGGCTAGAGGCTTGGATGCGAATCTGACAAAGCGCTTCAATTTCCAGACAGCGAGCTCGATGGTTTCTGATGGGACCACTAAGCTTGGCAAGTTGAAGTGTGCGATTTTGAAGTTTCTAGGATGGAAGACTTGGTGGAGCTTGGATGCAAAATCACTACAGCAACTTCCATTTCAGGACAGCAAGCTCGATGGTTTCTAATAGGGTGGAAAATGAGAGGATAATCAACTAAAACTTGTGGGGTTAAAAAGGGTAAGATGTGATACTAGTTAGCTAAGTATCTAACCCTATTTTCGTTGACTGTACCTTGCTCTTTAGTGGTAATAGATCTTACCTTAATCTTCCGATTTTTATCTTCTCAATCAATTACTCGTTCATTCAATACGGGTTAGTTGCATTGGGAAGTTGAGCTTTGGTTTTATGATCCCTTGCGTTTTGGAGTCTTTTTATAAACTGTTTAAGTTTATACACATCTTGCTTTTGGCTTTCGGTTAGGGTGATATTCCATTCCCTAGTCGTTAGCTTTTCGCTTTCTTTCGGCTTTGAATCTTTGAGTTTAGTTTTAACGAAATTTCTTATAGCAGATGGCGGGCCTTTTCGTAGCGGCCAAGGCGATCGGTGTCGGACGAGATCTTCCTCCTCCTCGACCATGGCCGAGTCCTTCTTGGATCGGCGCAACCGTGCAGAGGGCGGAGGTTCTTACGGGCGTCATCGCGCATAACACTTCCGCCCTTACGGTGCATCGGGATCCGGGCAAGGAGTGGTCATCGGCCGCGTGGGGACTCGCGGAGTTTCTTCGCACTCGGCCCCTCGTTCTCTAGGTCCGAGGACCGCTTGACGCATTTATTGGCTTGTCGGTTGATCGCAAGCCGATAGCGCGGTGCGAGGAGCACGAGAAGGCGCTGTTCGCATCGCACCACCGGAGGTGCGGCCTTGTCTTGGTGGGAGAGCTTTCGCCATGCGACTGACGGCCACACCGTCACAGGGAGGAGTTCCGTCGCCTTCGCCGCTCTCATATTCCTTCCGCTTGATGAAGTGAAGAAGAAGGAGTTCTTGTCGCTCAGACAAGGACGTTTCTCAGTCACGGAGTATCTTTACGAGTTCAACCATTTGGCTCGTTATGCTCCGGAGGAGGTGGCCACTGATGAGGCCAAGCAAGAGAAGTTCAAGGATGGTTTGTCTGAGGAGCTGCAGGACAAGCTATCTATCGTTGACTTCCCTGATTTCCAGACCTTGGTGGACAAGGCCATCGTCGCTGAGCACGCGGGGAGAGCACTTGTGGATTCCATAGCGCAAGTGGGAGGCCCACAAGTCGGCCGCAGCCAGCTCTTTCCGTTCCGTGGTGGGCGCCTCTCGGTCCCGTCTTGACCTTGGCACCCGAGATCGTCGGCCCGCCCCTCGTCCTTCGCGGGCCGTGCCCCAATCACGTGCACTGCGAAGTCGGCCAGAGGCCTCCGCGACGGCGCGGATGTCACACGCTTCTTCTGCGACAAGGGGCATTATGCAAATAATTGCCCCAAGAAGGCAGAGCGACCCCTCGTCCTAATGGAGGGCGCGGGCAAGGAGGTGGTTCTTGCAGGACCGGAAGATAGTCCCTACTACCCAAGGTGTGGGTAGTGGTCGCGTCAACCTCATCTCAGCTGAGGAAGCACAGGAGGCACCCGATGTTGTGTTGGGTACGCTTTCTGTTAACTCTTATCCTGCTCTTTGTTTTGTTTGATTCAGAGCATCTCATTCTTTTGTTTAGAGTCTTTTCTTGCTTTTAGTGAGCTCTTCTTTACTCCATTGTTGATCCCATTGCTCATTCGCTCTCTGGTTGGAGTTGAGAGTGAATCGAGTGTAGGGATGTCCCAATTGAAATCGAGGGAGTGAGATTCTTGCGAATCTTATCCTCCTCCATTCAGCAAGTTTAGATGTAATTCTTGGTATGGATTGGTTGTCTCAGCATAAGGGACAAATTGATTGCGCCAAGAAGTGCGTCTCTCTATCTAGTCTTTCGTGGCGGGTTAAGCTTTTACAAAGGCGCTAGGCCCGCATCTTTTGCTAGGCGAAGCCCCTCTAGATATTAGTGAAGTCCCAACCGTTCGTGACTTCATCGATGTCTTTCTGAAGATCTTCGAGGGATGCCACCAGTTCGAGACCTCGAGTTTGTCATTGAGTTGGCTCCCGGTCCTGCCCCGATTTCAAAGAGGCACTATCGGATGCCACCGAGCGAATTGGTGGAGTTGAAGAAGCAACAATGAGCTTCAAGAAAAGGCTTCATCCGCCTAGCTCATCTCCGTGGGGTTGTCCAAAGAATCTTCGTAAAGAAGAAGGACAATACTTTACGCATGTGCGTGGATTACCGTCCGCTTAATGAGGTAACGGTAAAGAACAAATATCCATTGCCCCGCATTGATGATCTCTTTGATCAATTAACTGGAGCTCGAGTATTCTCCAAGATTGATTTGAGAATGGGATATCATCAAGTTCGGATCGACACGAGGATATTCCAAAGACGGCTTTCTCTACTCGTTACGGCTTGTATGAGTATACCGTCATGTCATTTGGGTTAACCAATGCTCCGCTTTGTTCATGAACCTCATGAATTCGGTATTCATGGAGTATTTGGATAAGTTTGTCGTGGTCTTCATCGATGATATTCTCATCTATTCCAAGGACGATGAGGAACACGATGAGCATCTGAGGCTTGTATTAGGCAAGCTTCGTGAGCATCAGCTGTATGCAAAGTTCAGCAAGTGCGCGTTCTGGTTGAAGGAAGTGGCCTTCTTGGGTCATATTCTTTCAGCAGGAGGCGTAGCCGTTGATCCTAGCAAGGTCAGCGATGTTCTTTCATGGGTTCACCTACTTGATGGCCGGCGTGCGGAGTTTTCTCGGTTTAGCGGGATATTATCGCCGTTTTATCGAGAACTTCTCCAAGATCGCGAAGCCAATGACGGAGTTGCTCAAGAAGGACAAGAAGTTCTTATGGTCCGATGCTTGTGAGGAAAGCTTCCAAGTACTTAAGAAGCGTTTGACCACCGCTCCCGTCCTCGTTCTTCCGATGTTCATCAAAGCTTGACATCTTTGCGATGCTTCTCGTCGAGGACTCGGTTGTGTCCTTATGCAAGAAGGCAAGGTAGTGGCCTATGCATCAAGGCAATTGAGACCTCATGAACTCAACTATCCTACCCATGACTTAGAATTAGCTGCGGTGATTCATGCACTTAAGATTTGGCGACATTACCTAATCGGTAATCGTTGCGAAGTGTATTCGGATCACAAAAGCCTAAAGTACTTGTTCACTCAACCAGATCTGAACCTCAGGCAAAAGAGGTGGTTGGAGTTGATCAAGGACTATGACATGGGTATTCACTACCATCCGGGCAAGGCTAATGTCGTTGCCGATCGCTCAGTCGGAAAGCGCATTGCAATGCCTTATTGCCCAGGGAACGCCAACCCACCCTTCTGAAGGAATTTCAGCGTCTCAACTTAGGTTTGGTTGAGCATGGTTCCCTCGCTGCCTTGGTTGTGCAACCAACCTTGGTAGATCGGATTAAGGTCGCTCAGCAATCGGATGCTGGAATAAGTCGCATCAAGGAAAATGTCAAGAACGGAACAGCCAAGTGCTTCTCTGAGGATGAGCATGGTGTTGTAAGGTTCGAACAGCCTTGTGGTTCCAAAGGACATGGAATCTGCGAGATTTGATTCTCCGCGAGGCCCATGATTCGCCTTTGTCTATTCATCCGGGGCCACAAAGATGTATCAAGATCTCCGTCGAGATTTTGGTGGACCCGAATGAAGAGGGAAATGCGAGTTCGTTGCGAGTGTGCGACGTGTGTCGTCGTGTCAAGGCCGAGCATCGGCGTCAGTGGGATCGCCACCTTTGCCTATTCCTCGAATGGAAGTGGGATTCGATCGGGATGGATTTTATCACCGATGCGCCCGAACATCCAAGGGCAAGGATTCCATCAGGTTGTCATCGATCGATTGTGAAGGTAGCCCATTTTACGCGATCGAGCGAACCTTAGTGTGAGTCTACTCGCGGACCTCTATATTTCCGTATCGATGCGCTTGCATGGTGTACCAAAGGCGATCGTTTGGATCGCGATGCGCTTTTCACCGCCGTGTTTTGGAAGTGTTTGCAAGAGGCTATGGGAACCGCCTCACATTTAGCACCGCATATCACCCCCAACCGATGGTCGACCGAAAGGGTCAACCAAGTGTTGGAAGACATGCTTCGTGCTTGCGTCCTCTCCTATGGAAAGAATTGGGAGAAATGCTTGCCTTTTGCCGAAGTTTTCCTACAACAACATTTTCAAGCCGTCTCGGCATGTCACCTTCGAGGCCTTATACGGGAGAAAGTGCGAACCCGTTGAATTGGTGGAGGCGGCGAAAGACCTTTCTTTGGCGGACTCGATAAATGAGGCCGAGAGTCAAGTCCACTTATTCGTGATCGTTTGCGCACAGCTCAATCCAGGCAAAAGAGCTATGCGGATCGCCGTCGTCGCGAGTTGAGCTTTGAGCCTGATGACTTTGTTTATCTCAAGGTCTCTCCTTTGAAGGGTCATCGGCGTTTGGCATCAAGGGCAAGTTAGCTCCTCGATATGTCGGTCCTTACCGTGTTATCGAGAAGAAGGGGCCGTGGCCTATAAGTTGGAATTGCCATTTGCACTCGAAGGGTCCATGATGTTTTCATGTGTCCCAACTAAAGAAGTGTCTCCGTGTTCCAACCGAGGAAGCTCCGTTGGAAACTCGATGTCCAAGAAGATTTGACCTACAAGGAGCACCCTGTTCGCATCCTTGAAGAGGCTGAACGAAGAACGAGGAATCGTGCCATCAAGTTCCTTAAAGTTCAGTGGTCAAATCATTCTGAAGATGAGGCTACTTGGGAAAGGGAAGATCGTCTCCGTGCAGACTATCCATCTTTCTTTACAAGTGAGCCAAATCTCGGGACGAGATTTACGTAAGGGGGAGGTTTTGTAACATCCCAAAATTGGTTTGTGTTTCAAATGTAATGAAAATGAGGAGAAATTCAAACTTTTTCTCTGATCTTGATTTTTGTAATCAGTTCCATAATTTTTGTAAAGGAATTATGTGAAATCAAAAATCAAATTGCCATTTGGACACCAACACAAATCTCCTTCATGAAAATCTTGTGCCCAACCTTTGGAAATAATTTTCATTGAACCTAGGAGTGATGTTTAACACCTCGAAATTATTTCATAATTTTCAGAAATTATTTGATAATTTTTGAGGCAAGTCAAACATTAGTCAAACTCCTAAATTAGCCTTCTGGAATTTTTTAGAGAAAAATGCAGTGCATAAAAGTCTCTGAAAATTTTATATAAGGTTCATCATCCTGTTAGCAATCTCCATTTAAAATTTCATAATTTTTGGGGTTTGTTTGCTACCCAAATAATTCCTCCAAAATCAGCTATTCAAATTCAAACCCTACCCGGTTTCACTGTTCCTCGGGTTCGGATCGGACTCGGGCTCGAGCCACTTGATTTGGTCCAACCAACTAAGCGCACCGGCTCGATCGTTGGTGCGAGTGTTGTGAGTCGTTGGATCGGCATCGAACGACTCACGATCGCGTGAGCGTTCGGACCATCCGAACGCCGATCCATTTGAGCCGTTGGATTCTAAATCAACGGCCCACGTTTGCGTGAGCGTTCGGACCGTCCGAACGCCTCGCGCAACGTGAACCGTGAGATCCAAATCAGCGGTCCGGATTAAGTGAGCATTGAATCATTATAATCACCCGTTCGATTTGAGCCGTTCGATTTCAATCCGACGGTGGATGAGTCGTCTCCTTCCTCGGTGCGAGTCGCGGTGAGTCAAGCAATGGCGTGAGCGGAAGGAGAAGCGCTCGGTGTGCGATCACCTCGTGGTCACCTTTAAGCGGCTAGCTCGGGCGCATTAAATGCCGTCGTGCTCCTCCTCGAGAGGTCCATTGTTCAACTGCTCCCGTCGCTCTCAAAGGCTCTCATGGCAGGTTGACCCGAGAGGGGTATTGCCGTTGCTCACTGCCATTCCCCGCTATATAAGCTCCTCTGGTCCTTCCATTGAAGCCTTTCAAACACCTCGCAAGCTCCAGCAACCTCTCTTGTATTTGCTTGAGCTCAAAAACTTGAAACCTTCACATTGCGCCATTCTTGCTTCAAGCTCTTGGTGAAAGCGGTACCCTTGGGCTTCATTCCTTTGATCTTGCTCCCTCGATTCCTCTCACCTCGGTGATCATTAACCCTCACTCGATTTGGGTTTTGGCCGCAGGGAGCAGCTCAATTTTGGATTTCCCCCTTTTCGGCCGAAAGCCCTATTTTTCTTCATCGGAGCAGCTCCAGTCCTCTCGGTGCCTTCTCCGTGCTCAGGTAACTTCTTATTAGTCCCTAGTTGCTTGGCACTCGCTCAATTGGACCGCAGCAGAGCTCATTTGCTATTTTCGTTTTGACCATTTTGGTCATCTCTGTCATCTCGGCTTGCTTGCGTTCTAAACGCCCGCAGCTGAAATTGTTGGTTCCTTTGGGTGCGCGAGTTTGTTAGCAACCCATTTTGGGCCTTTGCTCGCACTGCCGTGACGAGTCGCCGTGGCGGCCGTTCTTTCCGGCCATTTTGTCGGGCGAGAACGAGGCGAACGTTTGGCGTAGGTCATTGTGGACCGTTGGATCCAGGATCAACGGTCCCGATTTGAGTGAACGTTCGGACCGTCCGAAAGGTTCGATCCGTGTGGACCGTTGGATCCAAGATCAACGGCTCCTATGCGTGTGAACGTTCGGACCGCCCGAACGTCCTGATCCACGTGAACCGTTGGATCCAGATCCAACGGTGAGCGTTTGGGGGTTGTGAATCGCGCGTGCGAGCGACAGCGCCGGGGTTTGGGCCGTTGGATCCAAGATCAACGTCCCAGGTTCGGCCACGTCGATTTAAATTCTGATTTTCCCGAGAGGATTTAGTTATCAACTGAAAAATGTGATAACTTGTAAAATACATAACTAATTCATTTCAAATCCTTTTCGGTTGATTCAAATTTTGTTGATTATGTTTTTAACTAGACTTTAATTTAAAAATGTTTTCAAACTCAGTATAGCTCCAGAAAATTTCGCTAATAATAGTAGCATTTTTGATTTATAAAAGCTGAGCAAAATGGTTTTGGCCATATCTTTTGCATTAAGAATCCAAATCAATTGGTTCTTGTTGCATTAGTTCATAAAAATCATGCTCTTTCTACTGTAAAAGTTTGAGAGCTTTTTGTTGAAGTTGACTGTTGGATCTTTTCGGTTTCTTTTGCCTTATTGGTTCTTTTTGGTTCTTTCGATAGGATCCGAAGAGCACATTGATACCGAGAGTGATCCCAAAGAACATCCTCGACCCACAAAGCGAGCAAGCGGTTTGATCATGTTAATCCTATTATTTTACAAGTTTAATATTTTGAATTCAATCTGTATGTATGCATTGCTACTTTGTGTTAAATTATGGTTAGTTGATCCTATAGTTGCATACTCTGTAGGATGTTGTTTATTCTCTACTACTTGAGCCTAGGTTATTTCTTTGTGATTAGAGTTCGATGGATGAACTCTTGTCACTTAGTAGAATCTGAATCTTTGTGCTTAGCCATGCCTAGTTCGGTAGCTTTGGGCGATCATCGACTTAGTCGATGGTCTTGATCACACAAAAATTATTATTCTTCCATTATGTCCAGCACTTTGTGCTTTGTTAATTTTGTAAAGTCAAAATTCTGAAAATGGAAAAATTGATTTGGACTTGGGCAAGTGGTTGGATGGTGGGTTATTGGGTTTGTGGTTGTCTTGCCTAAGTCAACAAGGACCGAACATCTTGTGTCACACTCTCCAAGCATTTTTGCGTACTAACCACATGAGGGTTATATGGGACCCCTCTTGACCTAGTACTTTGGAGTGTGTTATCTCCGAGTCGCAGGAGGAGCGTTGTGTGTGTTGTGTGAAAAAGGAATTGTGTTCTTGTGTTTGTGTTGGGTGTGCGGTGGTGGGGATTGCGGAAGGTTCTCCACCTCGAGGCGTCAGATTGTCCAAGGCTTTACCCGTGACGGGTAGTTGTCCGAGGCTGGGCCACGACCCCGACACAACGTATGGGTTTCTATCCATACGGGCGACTCGAAGGTAATACATAATATTGGAAAAGTCTCGTAGGACTTAGCCGTGCCGGCATACCTAAGGAAGTGTGCTTAATAGCTTGGCAAAAGGCGATCGGCATGTGGGTAAGTTGGTACACCTGCAGGATAAAACTATTCGAATAGCCTCGTCCCAGGTTATGGACACGCTTGGTTAGGTTTTGCAAGAGTTAGACTTCAACCTTTTAAACTAAAATTTGACATGGTTGGTATGAATGGGTAATTCATACTATTGTTGTTGTGACTATTGGGTTAGTCACTTCCAGGTTGTTGTTGTTTCCTATCTACTGTTATATTGTTGTCTTTTGCGCTTATTTGAACATTAAAAACAGATTTGTTAAATTGCTTTCAATATATTGTATTATTGCAAATGAAAACTTGCTTTATGCTAAAATGAAACCTCTGACCTCTCGTTGATTAAGCTTGCATGTAGTATATGTACAGGTTTGTTATTCCACATGTAAGTCTTGCGAGTACATTCAAAGTACTCACCGGCTTTTGCCGGCTGCTTTTGTTTGCAGGGGAGGAAGGTGAGCCCCAAGGGCCTCACTTTTGTGAGATGTGCTTCGGGTTTGGCGACTAGCTTGGCGGTCCGGTCGGTTGCCTTGTGGGTTAAAGGCACACTGATTGGCTCTTTTGTTGTAGCCATCTTATGGCACTTTTGCTTCCGCTGTTTAATTGTTGTTGTCTCTTTTATTGTTGGCCGGTTGGCCTCTCTTTTGTAATGACTCGGTTTAATATTATTAATACTTCTGTTCTATTCTGTGTTTCGGTTCTATGTGGATGAATGGAATTGATACATAAATTTTGTGATGAGGTGTGTATACTGCACTCTGGGAAGTATACATGTCTCGAGTCTCGGATTATCTGCTTTGTGATGCTAGGACCGAATGGATGGTTAAGCATTACAAGCCGGATAAACCGGGGTCTCACACGCACTTTCGAGTCTTTGGATCCAAGTGTTTTATTCTCAAGACAGGAAACCTAGATAAATTTGAGTTAAGAAATTTTGATGGTTTATTTCTGGGTTATCTTGCGCATTCGAGGGGATTTCGGGTTTTTAATGTTGAGACTAACCTGGTTCAGGAGACATGCAATGTCACTTTTGATGAGACTAACCCTGGAGCTAGATAAGATATTTCAGGTGATACACAGGTGACAGAGAGTATATTTGTAAAGGAAGATGATGATGGACTCGATGATGCTCTTTCACCTGCTGCTGTTGACGCTCCTCTTCCAGCACAAGAACATGCTGTGACTACTTCGCCTTCAGTTGAGGCACCTGCTGCATCTTCATCATCAGCAGTACCTATAGAGGTCGAAGAGGTATTTTCCTCTCCGGGTGCGCCACTTCACATTCAAAGGCAGCACCCTCCGGATCAGATGATTGGTAATCTCCATGAGCGAGTCACTCGCTCCAGGTATCATGATCCAAACCTCTATTCTCATTCTGCTTTTGTAGCTTCTTTTGAACCCCGCGATATATCACATGCTTTATCTGATTCGAGCTGGGTCAATGCCATGCATGAGAAGTTAGAGAATTTTGAGAGGAATAAGGTCTGGAACCTAGTAGAACCTCCTAGTGGTCATAATGTTATAGGAACCCGCTGGGTGATCAAAAAATCAAAAATACTCCAGCCAAATGGTCGAAACTCTTCAACCAAATTGACGGAAAGACCGTTTCGACTTATAGTTGAAAATTCTCCGAGTAATGGTCGAAGCTCCTTCGACCAACTAGTCGAAACACTGTTTACTAGTGGTTGAAACAATGAACAGTAGTTGAAGCAATGAACAGTAGTTGAGATAATAAACAACACTCGAAACCATGAACAGTGCTCGAAACCTTCCCTACCTAGTATTCAAAACCCATCCCGACCAAGTGGTCGCAACCATGAGCAGAATCAAAAACCTCCTCGACCAAGTACTCGAAACAAATCTCCACCAAATGGTCGAAACTATAACCAGAACTCAAAAACTTTCTCGACCAAGTATTCGAGACCCATTCTGACCAAGTGGCCGAAACTGTGAACAATAATCGAAAACCCTTTCTTCCAGGAAGGCGAACCCCCTTCGACTAGGTTGTCAAAATACTGAATAATACTCGAAGCCGATAACTCGAACGCAAACTAAACGCTATCTTGGAAATAGCCTACGATACCTGCTCGAGTACTGTGTCCAACGTCGAACGTGGTAATAGGAACCGAAGACCAGTTAAAGCCGCCAGTCTTTGCAAATTATGTTGCTTTAAACTATGAAATTACATTGCTATGATTTAAACAACTATCTTGGTCTAGTCGTAGTTAATGCCGTAATGATAACCGAGTATAACATTCCACTCCTTGAACTTGGACATTATCATTTGTCACCCTAGAACTAATGGTTTACATACTAGATATAAGTCTGTATCTAAGTGTCATGCTTAGCCTTGCTTAGATACTTGGTCATGCAGGCATTAAAGTGTCCGACAACAATCTTTCCAAACATGAAAAGCTGGATTTGGGCAGTCATGGCTGGGAGACCGGCTGGTATATTTGTCTAAAGGTTATTTTCAAAACCAACCAAAACCTGAAACTCTTTACTCGACTTGGGCGGATGGAAAGAGTGGCTGGTGCTGGTGATGCACGTCGGTGGGGTATGTGGTCATACCGCCCAAGTCAATAAAGAACCGAGTTCTTGTGATGACCTCTCGTGTAAAAACATACGACCACAAGTCTATAATGGGTACAACCTGGCTAACTAATTTGTTCGCCTCGGCGTGGCTTCACCACTGGATGGTGTGTGGCGTGGGTATAGGTAGAAGCCACCTGGGAGCGTGGCTCCGAATAGTGGAAACCTTAGCAGGTGAGGTTGCGTCGAGGTTGGGCATTGTAAAGACCTTGTGATGATCTCCCCTGATTCACATATCTAAGGAAACATGTGTATATATCAGGATGATAATCTCTTGTGGGTAAAGTATACGAACTCTACAGAGTATACGAACTCTGTACTCGGATCTATGGTGGCCCTTGTGCCCTTTTGCATAACAGTGGTCGTACGACTAGTTATGTAATATATTGGTTGTGAATGTGATGTATATGAATGATCCAAGAATGTATCTGTGTGTGCTATCCACTGATCCAGGGAATGGCACAGATCGACACAAGTGATTCTGAATAAAAATTTTGGGGTCCGACAACTTGCGACTTGTTGAGGAGTTGATTCAACTGTTTCTGCAATGATGTTATATGTCCTTGAAATTCTGCACTAATCTTCTCACGAATCTCCTCTTTCATCTGTTCTTAGCGCTCAGGCTTGGATCTCTTCCAACTCCTATACGCCTTGGAGTCATGTGGGAATCCCTGCCTCAAAGGTACGTAAACCCCAAGGCCTCGTGTGTGGCCTAGATGCTCCTTGTTTCTCAGGGCCGTGGATAGCATATCCCTCTCCCTGACTGCTTTGAAGGAGCCAAGGGAACATTGGGTACTCAATGTTTGCTGCAAGAGGCCATCATGTTGTTTTATACCCTATGAAGTTATGAACTTATTAACAACTAGATAGTTCGATATATCCCTCGTCTGCTAGGTTTTTAAAAGAGATGGCACCCGAAGACGTGCTTGATGACCTCCCTCTTAACCAGTTTCAGGCTCGCTCGTCTGTGATCTCGGCAAATGGCAGGGAGGCCTCCCACCGGTTTGCCTCCTCGTCCTCCCTCGCCCATTATGTGATTTTCCCGCGTACCTAGTGGTGCCGAGTCTGTGGGGGTGAGTGTTTTTTTGTCTAGAGGGCCTTGTGCACCACACTTTGCTGCTAAAATTTGATCATCATCTTCATCTGCCGAAAGGCGCCCCATTTATTTGCCGACACGAATTGATACTTTGTGAAGGGCGTCCGATCCTTGTTCACGTACTTCGTGACAAGCATGCTCTTGAAGATCTTCCATGCTTTTCCAATCACGAGCAACGCCTACCGTTGCATGAGTCCTTGGACTTCTGTTGGGATCTTGAACGAGCTTGAAATTTCAGCCCACAACTGCTATTTCTGTTGGTGTAGTGATGGGGACCCGCTCCCTTCTAACTATCCCACAGGTGGTCCAGAATGCTGCTGTTGCATTCTTGGGATGCAGAGGGACCCCAATGTCAGTGAGCTCAGTGATGGTCATTCGGCCCTCAGGACTTTTCGATATTACTTTGCCATCACGCTTAGGTAACCATTTCTTTGGATCCCCAGACACAATCGGCAATGGCGGCGCACGGTCCATCGAAGCTCTAGACGCATTCGGTATCGGCGGCAAAGACTGTGCAGACGCCATCTTTGAAGATACACATCCAAAGAACTAATTTTGCAGCAATCCATTGACTAAAATTTTAGTTTGTATTTTTATGGAGAATTTCTCCTTGGTAACATATTAAATATAGAAAAATATATAAGTTACATACGCATATATTTTCTGAATTATTGTAAATAAAGCGGTTTTAGCAAATATTCAGAATTAATTTCAGCATAATTAATAATAATTAATGCTCTACTGGTTATGTGAAGAATTATCTCAAATAGCAAAGTTACTTTTAGTCCACAGAAGGTTATACAATTAACAATGCACATGAATCACTTGATTGAAACATAAACCAATCAGTAGATTGAGGATTCATCATTTGATAGAATAAACAGATCACTAATTTAAGCAATGTGAGCCACTCGGCTAACAGAAGAAAGCGAATTGACTAACAGAGGAATAGCAGGATTAGAATAACATGACCAGATCAATCACAGCCGAAAATAGAAAGCAAAAGAGCCAAGCTATTATATATAATCTCACAACACTAAGCAATCCTATCAGCTCAAGTTTGATTTGTTATCAATTTAATTTCACAACAAGACAAAAATCATCACTAAGCAGTAAACTGAACCCACAACAATACAATGCAATATCTCCTAGTACTAGAATTAATCCGAATTCAGATTTAGACTAGGACAACACATATATGCAAAGTAAAGCACTCCTGTAAACAGAAACAACTCACAAAGATGATGGCAATCAAAGCCACCGAGTATAATCGGGCAAGGCACATCGAAAGACGTTGTCTCAGAAAACCAAGCGCCGAGTACCAGCAATAACCGAGCAGTAAAGCATGAGGTATAAGAAAATACCTACAAGCATGGAGGACGGGGGAGTAGCAGGACGGTGTCGGGGAGTATCAGGGACCGACGACATTACTGAGATGGACACACAGAAGTAGCAGAGACGAGTGGCGTCGGTGAGCAGCAGGGCGGCTTCGGGGAGCAACAGGGATCAACGGATATGGGAAGAAGGGCGCTGTTGGCGTCGGGGTTGGGGAGAAGGCGCAGCATTGGCATCGGGGTCGAGGAAGGGACAGCGTCGGTGTCCGTGTCATGGAGAAGGCGTGGTGATGAGGAGAAGGGGAAGGGGTGGGCAATTAAGGAGTTAAGATCCTAGGGATGGGGACGGGCGAGTGAGGAGTAAGGGCCAAAAGCCCAGCGGAGTCCAACTAATAAAGGGATATCATAGACGGTTCCATAATATAATTGTCTCTGGTATTTATCATAGATGGTTTGTTCCACTAAACCGCTTGTGATAGTTCCTCTATAAATAAAAAATATTTTATTTTTCAGCTAGCCTCAGGAAATGCTAGCCATTCCCTCTGAAAATAAGAAAGTAGGTACAATCACAGATGGAATCATTTCTTAATTCCTGAATCAATTACAATGGAATAATTTCTTAATTACATGCTGAGTTTCTTAATTACAATGGAACAATTTCCAAATAGGTGTTTACCGTGTGGGATCATCCCACTTGGCTATTTTCTTTTAAAAAATAGCCCTTCATGATGATCGACACACATATAGCTAGCTTGCTCACTGGGTTCTTCCTCGAGCCTGATGACGTCTCCGAAAGGAGGCAACTTGTCGAATTGATTATACTAGTCCTGATTCATGACATTCTCAACTCCAACAATCCTTCTTTTCTATGAAGAACTATGTGGCGGTTCTTATTTGTTGGGTCCATTACACACACCCTGTGGGAGTTTGACCCAATGGCACCAAAATAGAGGGATCTTGGAAAGTATGTAGTTGAACTTCCAAATCTCCTCTACGAACCCATAGTACCCATGTTTCATTATGTTTGGCCCAACGGTATTGAGCTGCTCATGAAACGCATATACGCGGACACCGTAGTTCTATACTGTGCTCTTCCTATCCTAAGCTGTTGTATAAAATGTATACCCATTTATGTTGAATTGTAAATTTTGGCCCTTGTGCCAACCATCGCAGCATATTATCACTTGATGACCTCCCAGTGAATCGCACATTTAACCATTCGTTGAACCGACGGATGTGCTCTCTCGTGATCCAAACCTCCGATCGGCTAGGATTCTGTTGCGTACCATGTATTTGTGCTCATCGATGTACGGGGACACTTCGGTCATGTGTTGCAATACCGTGAAATAGGCTTGATCGTACGTATCCAGATCAGGAGTGATTGCTTTTCTTTCGATGGTCCCGCTACCCTCCAGCCTCCCCTCATGACGAGATAGAGGCACATCTATTGGTTCCACCTGAGCCATGTAGTCGATGTAGAACTGAATGACCTCTTCAGTTGTATAACCTTCGATGGTGCTGCCCTCCGGCCGAGATCGATTTTGTACATAGGACTTGAGAATTTCTATGTACCTCTCGAACGGGTACAAATGACATAGGACCATAGGGAAACATATATTTATCTCTTTCACATGGTGAATAATGAGATGGACCATGATATCAAAAAATGATGGAGGAAAATACATCTCAAGATGACATAGAGTCGTCCCTACCTTAGCATGCAGAGCATCTAGTCCTTCGGGATCGATGACCTTCTGACCAATTGAGTTAAAGAAATAACACAGCCTCATGATTGCCACTCAGTCCTTGTTCAGGAAAAAACTTATAATTGCAACAGGAAGTATTTGTGTCATCAGCATATGACAATTATGAGACTTCACACCAATTAATTTCAAATCTTCCATAGAAACAAGTTTCTTCATGCTAGCGGAGTAACCGGACGAAACTTTCACACAATGCAAGCTCTGGCACAATTCCTTTCTCTCGTCCTTGGATAGAGTATAGCAAGCTGGGGGATGGTACGTTCGGCCTTTATCACTCTCTTTCGGTGCTAAATCGGTCCTTATGTTCATATCAACTAAGTCATGCCATGCGTTGACACCGTCTTTTGTTTTGTCATGAATATTCAGTAGGAGACCAATCAAGCTATCACATACATTCTTCTCCATGTGCATGACATCAATGTAGTGGCGAACTTCTAAGTGCTCCCAATAAGGTAATATGAGGACTCAGGGTATTTAACTTGTAATACTTAACCATTCGATTGGTTCTAGCATTACAAATCAAATATCCCACCATCGATGTATTGTGTACCTCCTAAGAGCGGTACACATACACCTCATAAAACAATATCAAAAGCAAAGTCATACAACAATATTACAGTACTGTAGTCTCAAAAGATTACAATATAATCATCATACAACTTCAGTTTTCATACACATGGCTGACCGGCCAAGTAGCAATAATAAAAGTCAAGTACGCAGCGGAATACAAAAAGCCATAAGATAGCACAAAAGAAAGCCGACCGGCTGCCCTTACCCACAAGGCAACCTGACCGAAAGCCCACCAAGTTAGTCGTCGTCCTCGTAGACAGTCTCACAATGATTGACCCCTTGAGGATCAACCTCCTCTGAAATTTGTAGCAACCTGGATGAGTACAAAGTTGTACTCACAAGACTTACAAGCAAAAGAATATTTAGATGAATTCATGTATCAAAGGAATGTTACTACACTAAGTAATTTTCAACATAAAGTAACATTTCATTTGAAGTACAAGTAGTAGATTGAAATGGCAAGCGAGTAAATATTTTTGATACTTTAAATAATAATGAGTAAAAAATATTAGACATCATCTAAACAACAATAGGTGGCTGCCCCGTAGCTCACAAACATAGCGTGAGACCATTCTCAATGCTAACCGATCAAGTCTTAAAGTTAAAATTCCAAAATGTTAAGGCCTTGTTTGGCACAGCTGTGGCTTTCCTAAAAAGCGGCTTCCGGCTGTGCTGTAGGCTTTTCCGGCTGCGAGCTGAATGGTTGTGCTTTTTTGATTTGGTGTTTGGTTGTCTGGCTTTTAGGTAGGCTGGCTGCAGCTTCCGAGATATGAAATGTCTGAAATGCTCATGAGAACAGTAATGACTTATTTGATGTTGTTTAACTAAATTAACAACATTAAACGGCATTTAACGACATTTAAGAACATTAAACAGTATTTAACAATAAAACTTCAGAAAGCATGTGAAAATAATCTGGACTAGAAGATCAGTCCCTTTATACATAGTTTAAATTGGCAAGTACTACATACAAAATACTGTATATATCTTCCATCTATCCTATCGTCATGCTACCAAAGCCATTGCAATAGCGTCACGGGGCGGGGTAGTCGAGGAGCCAAGGGAAGGCGAACAGGCAAGATTGCTTTTAAATACTAGGTATGAGGTGGGTAATTTCTGCGAAGTCTGGGGGTATTCTTGGAACGCTGGAGGTGGGAAGCGGTGGGAAGCACCTCAACACTGGCTTTTCGCTTTTGGCTTCCATATGTATTGACAGCTTTGAGCTTCCTGTGAAAGCCAGAAAAAAAGTCAACCGTTTGGCACAGCTTCTGGCTTTTCTCACCCAAAAGCCAAAGCAGAAGCTACCAAACAGGGCCTAAGTCTAACTCGTGAAAGTCCAATCCCAAGCGTGCCATAACCTATGATGAGGCTATTCGAATAGTTTAGCCCCATATTGTTTCTAAAATCATGTCGAGGTCCACCATGTTGGTTTTTCTGCGAAAAGCCCCATATGGTTTCTGAAAAAATGTCAGGGCCTTGTTCCATTTTTGCGAAAAGCCCCCTATGATTTTCTAAATCATACTAAGGTCCCTCAATCCACTCTACGCAAGCAGCGTAGTGTGCTTAACATCCTAGTTATATTGATTTATGCTTGACACACCTACTCGTGATATCTCCAACGACCAGCGCTTAGCATTCCATCTGATTGACCCTCCGACGAGATGCGTTTGTCTAATTTTGATTTTGATCCAATGGTTCAAAAATACAACTATGCTTAAGGAAAAACCCTTATAAATAGACACCCCTTCGACGAGGATGTAATAATCCTCAATTAATTAAGTTGTTTATCTGTAATTGTTATTATAGATAGCAATACCTTCATATTGTTCATAAGTTGACCCCTTATTATTCCGAAGACAAAATTTTAACTAAGTAGTCGTAGGCATTTCTATGACCACCTCATGGTGGTAAGCCTTACTATGACCAGGTTAACTACGACCACCCTATAGTTGATAAAACCTACAAATATGTGGCACTACTACAAAAAGGCTAATATTGGATGCCTCATGACAAACGGTTGACCAAAACCGTCAGTATTAAATACAATCACAGACGGTTTTGGCTTAGCGATGTCTGCATTACTAGCTATGCTAAAAACCGTCTGTGAAGATGTAATATCACGCATTTATTCATGTTGAAAATCGTTCAGAAAGTATCACGATGCTTACAACAAGAACCATCTGTGATATTATTAAATATCACGACGGTTTTTTCTTAAAACCATCTATGATACTTCCCATCTGTGATGTGTATTTATTACAGACGGTTCTACTTTAGAACCGTCTGTGATGTCCAACCCTATTTATATTCGAACTCTACGGTTTGCCAACGCCGCCCACTCAAACGATTAAGTTTTTCTAACTCTCCCTCCTCCCCAGAGCCTGTCGCCACCATCCTCGATGCCGCCTCCTCCCCGAGCACGAGCCACCGCCTCCCTGAACCCAGCGCCTCTCCTCCCCTAGGCCCGCCTCCTCCCCTCCCATGAGTATGAGTCGCCTACTCCTTTAGCCCAGCACGCCTCCTCCCCCGAGCGCCTCCCAAGCACCACCAAGGTTAGCTAGCCACCCCACCCCCTCCCTCGAGTGCCTCCCCCTCCCAATAGTATGCTACCTAGGCATGACAACATTTTCAGCTCTAATTTCTCAATCCGCATGCAAAAATATATGTAAATTCAATGAAAGATGAAGAACCATTGTATATTGTCTAACCCATAACCTAATTGCTACAATAGTAAGGGGATCAATGTTTCAAGGAGATATATGCATAGAATAGGATTTACAACTACCGACTTCCCAAACATAGCATTTTCATACCAAACAAACATGCATGCATAATAGATTTTACAAAACAAAGTACAGTAAGTAAAATAATGAAATCAACATGATCAAAGGAGGTGCTTGCCTTGCTCTTGTTGTTCTGAATATGACGACGGTTCGTCATCGAAATATTTGCTCGAACATAGACGTCTATTTCAAAAAGAGCCAGAAACGAATTAAATAATGCAACTAAATTCAACAGTAACCAAATTTAAATATTTTTGCATAAGATGGTAGAGTACAATTTTAGATGAATTTATAAACAAAAATTATTCAATTTGGAGTTTGTATGCAATAGTTATTAAAGTTTCAAATTGGCTCAGTTTGAAAAATCATGGAAAAAGAAAAATGACGTCCATAGCGCATTTTTCGATTCGAGCTTCAAATTTTCCCAGTAGAGAAAGCGTTCCACAAAAAAACTGACGTTGAGGGCTTCGACGTGATTTTGGAAATAATGGGAGCTTTTCACAAAAAAACTACTCGATCGACTTAGACATGATTTCTGAAACCTCAAGGGCCTTTTTGCCAAAAAAAACTAGCGTGGACCTTCTAGGGAACGCGGAATCCTTCGCTTTTAAGAAATAGTATATTGGTGCTTACTCTACCTCGATCTAGAATAACGTTTAAAAAAGCATGCAGTCAAACTTCCTTAACTTTGACCACTTATATATAAAAACTATTTTTATTAGTCGATAGAAAATGGTATCATTAGATTATTTATTTAAAAAATCATAAAATAATAAAATTATATTATTTTATGAACATATTCATATATATATATATATATATATATATATTCTTGAATAGAGGGAGTAGTTAGGGGCGGAGACGGCAGTGTGTGTGTGGGTGGGGGGTAGGGGCTTCGTCCCCTCCATCCATGATGAACTTGCAGGACTTAGTGCTAGTAGTCTATTAGTTTAAATGAAATTAAGTACTATTGAAATTTGCTAGCCATAACTCAAGAAGTGTCCAGATCCATTAAGACACAAGTAGTGAATACCCAAACTAAATCCTATTCGTGTTCCTCTAAACTAGTCACTTTTTCAATTGTATCCTTCATAGACAACAACTTGAACCAATCTACGTAGCGATCAGAAGTTCAAAGTATCATACCATGATATTGTGTTGAGAGAATGAGGGCTAAATTTAAGTAAATATATACTCCATTTGTTCTCTAATAGTGTTGCTTTAGAATGTGTTCTGTCAATATTTTAACATTTTGGCCATTTATATGAACAAAAGTTTTTGGATTTGTCACATGGAAATCATATGAGTAGATTTGCTATCAAAAGTGCTTTCGTATCACATGGAATTTATCAACTTTTATTACTTTTTCCGCTACTACTTTTACTCTGTTGATACTTTCTTTAATTTGACCGGTCGGCTGTTGATGTAATAACTTTACACGCTTAAGTTAAATCCCCTTTTGCTTTACTTTGTATATGTGAATGGATGGATATAAATGCCAAATATTGTGAATGTGTGTGCTAGCCACTGATCATGGAACTAATATGGTACACACATAGGGTCTTCGGGTATTCCATGCCCGGGGGTCTGACAGTCCAGTTATTACTATTTAATATTAATTTGCTACCTTCTTAGTTATTTGTTGAATGGATGATATTTCATAGATGTTGTCACTTTGTGAGATAACTACTGATCATGGGACTATATTAGAATAAACAGGGGGTTTCGGATGTGGTAATCTGTCGACGATCAAATCACCGAACTTACAAATATATAACAAACAGAGAAAAAATGGCACGTATCTCCTAAAAAGGAATGAGGCTGCTCTTTATTTCTATGAACTGGCTATTACAAAGAGTGCCTATAATATAGATCAAAGCTAATCCTAGTAACACTGGAGCGCAATGCTTGCTATGACTTTGCAATCTAATCGACTGGTTGTCTTCTGAGAGTGATTCCCAATCGATTCTATCTTCGTTCCCCCTCTTTCCACCTTCCGCAATTCTCATTAAGTAGTTGATGAAACGTTGGCAGTTATCCCTTGGAGAGACGCCAGCTAGGAAGTGACGCGTCTGGTCGGAGAGATGCGTCAGTTGACAATGTATCAACTGTCGTGTGGTTATATGCTATGTGGTACTGAACATATAGCATCACGTGGTACGGAACATATAGCACGTGTTCCATTCATCACACGGTAAGGATATATCTGGAAACTGATCCAGATGACACCAGTTCATAGCCTTACGAGCAGTCAACTGGTCGGGGACTAGGTACGGGATCTTGTCCGACCAGGATATTTATTGTGTAACCTCCGGAAATCTTTACGACCAGTGAGGTCGTTAGCCTTCGGGGTTACGACCACGAAGATATATGGTCTTTTCTTATGTATTAAATAATACATAGAGATTTCAATCCTTGTCAGCTAGCCCTCGAACTTTAAATGAATTGATCGTGTGGACACTTTTTTTACGATGAAGTCGTATCTGGCAGACCCCTCATTAAATGTCGTGACATTCGAAGTGGTCCGTATTCATTTTTTAAGTTGAGAAGCTGTCTTGGAAGTTGAAAAAAAATTTCTGTCCATTGGTCAAAAAGTTTTTTGTCCAATGGACTTCTCGCGTATGCGGTTACAGTGTTGTGGCTATAAAAACCCCTTCGCACTGGGCATTAGGGCTTTTACACCTTCCGGTTTGTCTTCATCTTCTAAAAGATTGTCTCCGATCACTTTTGATTTCTTCACCATGTCGGACCTTATCACCGACTGGTCGATTTCCGATTTGGGTGAGAAGAGATTGAAAACTTTGGAGAAGATTGGATTGCTACCCGACAGAAGTCTGATCCCATGGAGATCAGCAATCGGGGAGCATTCTCTAAGCGGTGAAGATGGAGAAATTCTAGTTTTCCTCGCATACATCGAATGTGGTTTTAGGCTTCCAGTTCACTCATTCTTCTCCCAAGTTTTGGAATATTATGGAGTGGAACTAGTTAATCTGGCCCCCAACGCTATTGCCAACCTTAGTATCTTCGTCTACCTCTACGAAGCATAATTGGGGATTCCCTCAACGATTGATCTCCTCAAGTACTACTACAGAATGGCGAATACGAAGAAGACGACCGGTACACCTGGAGAGTGCACCTTGCGCCACCATGATGGAAAGGCTGATGAGTACATTCCTATGTACTCAAAATCCTCATGGTTATCATGGAAAAAGAGTTGGTTTTATATGAAGATTACTCAACAAGATGGCCTTTACTACAGCGGTAAAAAGGCAGTTGAGAACCCACGATGGCGTTCCTCCTCGAAAAAGGAGGGAAAGGTAGGGAGATGGGTTGAGGCCATCCATCTACTTAATGTCAGGGGTTTAAGCTCCTGGCATGTGGTTAGGGATTTCTCCATGCGGAGAATAAGTCCCTTGAAGGCCAGAGCTCATGCGATGCTCTGGTACATTGGTCGTGACGACGCGACCAAAGATTCCAGGGAAGGTAAATACCAAGGGAATCCGATCGGTTTAATTAAATTGATTGATTACTTTTATAACCCTAAAATCTCTCTTTTGTTGCAGCTTTATATTCTAATGAGATCAGAAGTAGGATCAAAATAATTTGCACTGGAGAGCCTAGTGACAAGGTTGGCTTCCCTCTGATCCTAGCGGTTGTTACCGCAGAAGAAAGAGCTGAGAGACTTCGGGTAAGTATATCAATTTCGTTTCATCTTTATAACATTTTTTGATCGGTTTTTGCCTGAAATCCACTTTGATATACAGTCGGTCGGGCTTAGAATCGACGAGGCCACCGACACATGTGAGCCAACTGATGATCCGACCAGTCATACAATCACTACAAATAGTGACTGCGTAGAAGTAGGTAATCGAGCAGAAGTTTTTAGTATCAGATGAAGCACGTTCATCACCCGACTAACTTCGCTTGTCAATCCAGGCGGTAATCATTGAGTCTCATGCAGTTGCTCAAGACTTGCCCATTGCAATTGAAGCAACTGTTTTGGAGACCAACAAGTCTACACCTTCCGATCCAGCAATCATGGATATTATTCTTGACAAGCTAGTCGATAATATCACTTATGAACCTTTGCTGGAGGGTGTAACTAACCCTACCAGTTCAGAACTGGTAAAATCGGTTGAAAAGAAAAGGAAGGCGAGCGCTACGGATTTCAAGCCGGCGCGCTTCAAAATCAAGACCAAGAAAGCAAACAGGTATGTATAAAGGAATTAACCATATAAATGCATACCTAAGTTCCGTCTTTGGTAAACTTGAGCTTCTGGACTTCTTTTCTTTCTTTTGTGTAGATCTTCTTGAGTTCCGGTCGTTTCCGACCAGTCCATTCCGGAAGATCAGGTGATCGAGGGCACCTCCGACCAAGGCTTCTCTCAGGTTAGAATATCTGAGGAAGTGGCTAGGATAGCCCCCAAGCAAACTTTAGTGTCGGAACCTGAGTTGGATTCTATGGTGATCATTACCCCATCAGCGGAGGTAGAAATCCCTGCAGATACCCAACAGGTTCTGACTTCTACAAGCAACCCTTCCCAAACTAAAAAGTTTCCTTTTTCTCCTTGATTTATCGAGGATAAGGAGCTTGATGAAGTTTGGGGGAGAACATCGAATCGTCAAGCCGAGACGAGTCCCGATAAGATTTTTGCTGATTATAATGATGTGGCAATTCGGGTAAGTGTCTACGACCATTTTTATAGCTCCTTTTGAAGTTTTATAGGAGACTTTAAAAAAATGTTATATATGTAGCATATGGTCGAGAACTTTGCCGTGGTCGGAGGATTGACCCAGCGAATAAAGATCTTAGTGCAAAAACACTATGAATTTGAAAGTAAGAACTTCTTTCTTAACTCTTTCTTCCTCATGACTATGTTTTTCCCCTTGAATTATTCTCCCTTATCCTGTTTAATAGATTTGGAGAAAATAAAAGAAGAAGCTATGACCGATAAGACCAAAATAAGCAGGCTTGATGAAGACAACCAAGCTAAGAACTAGTCGATCGGATACTTGACGACCAGGAATAAAGAAATTCTTGAAACTTCTGGAAAGAAAATTGAAGGTAACTAGTCGTAAACTTGACTTGGTATCTCTTCTAATTATTCTTGCCTAATACTTTTCTTTACTTATGAAGAACAAAACCAAGCATTAATCAGAGCAAAGAAAGCTCTGGAATTTGAGCAAGACAAGGAGGCAGCTATCATGCTTAATCTTGATGAAAAGATCACTGCACTTAACAAAATGATTTTTGATATGGGATCAGGATCCAGCTTACCCTCCTTGAACGATCCAACGGAGAGGGTGAATTACCTGGGCCATCTCCTAGAGGATCTTAAGGGCTTGCTCAAGACTACTGTAACACCCTGACTATAAGGAAGTCAAGATGTCACCTACAATCACTAATCTTTAGGAAATTCACAACAATAAGTATTACTAGATGTGGCGTACCACAAGGATATACGCGAACAGGAAATCATCAACTAGTTTAATCAACGGAATGGAAATAAATATTTCAGGGAGATATGGTAAATACGGCCAAGTTGGCTTATTACAATTCAACACAAGACATAAATAGAAGATAATATTAAGTTCTCAAATGTTTTGGATTATGGTAGTGAGTGCATCGTGTTGGGCTACCCTCCATGAAACCGCTCTTCCTTGTCATTTACCTAAATAAAACAACAAAGCAAGAATGAGCCAAAGACTCAGCAAGTACTTAAAAGTAATAATCAACATCCCATGAATCATATACACTATCACAGATTGAACATTTATTGGAAACAATTCTTATGAATGGATGAAATGAAAGGATGCAATGAAGGAAGTGGACATATCGCAGCATATACCGGTATAGCAAGTGAAACACCCGTCGGTGTTCACTAAAAGTTTCCGTATGAAGAACGTTTCATACGGCATTCAACGTGGCCCACATTGGAATGGTGGACACACGTACTCCATTCGAATTGATGGGGTTTCAGATGCCCATACTGGAATTGATGGGTCTTACAAGAGAAATCCACTTTCGTGGTCATTATGAATTCATGCATGACATGATGTGATCTCATGGTAAGTTTGAACATCAAGCATTAATGGAAAGAAATACACATGGCATTCAACTACACATGCAAACAAGTATAGCCATGTACACACACATCACATATAGTATCCATAATACCATACAAGTATTTGTCTTACACAAGGACAGGTTGGGAGGTAACTGAGATACCCCTCCACTCACCGCTTCACCGCCTACAATATAAAATAATCGAAATGAGGACAAACGAGTAAGACATTGCTACACGTGCCCTCCCACAACCTCTAACCAAACCAACCAAACAAAATGTTCAATTTGATCCATTCGCCCAAACATTCCAAATACCCCTAAACAGGCAGTTTTACTAGAAAATTCACCAATAAATAACCGTAGGTCCAAAAGACCTGAAACCAGTGCTCAACTTCTCTTAACGTAATTGGCTACGAAACTCTAGTTTATGGAAAACTCTAATTCGGCCAAAACAGGGTCTAACCATCCAATGAAAACTATAACCGCAGTCGCCTGCATCTGTAATGTACCTAAAGAAAAGACTCTAACTTTTAAACCACTGATCCAAATAAAGTGATCTTTATCAGCCTGGAAACATGGAGTAGCAAGGAGGCCGGCTTGGTGGAGGGGAGGAGGCGGCCAAGGGGGGGGAGGATGCATGTGGCGGCTAGGGTTTTGGGGGAGTGGCGCTTCTTTTGGTCGGCCCCTACATGGGCCGGCCACCTCTTGGGCCACCTGGTCATGATCATGCCCGTGTTGACGAACAATAACGCTTACCCCGCTGATTGGAAATATCCGACGAAAGTTGTTTCTTTTACTCCTTCCGACTTCTTTCTTTTTACCGATTCGGTTCCGGAAAGTTGTAAATCTCGCCAATAATATTCCTGCACATTCAAACGATACAACCTAGCTGGATTTATGAGGTATTACACTCTATCCTCCTTAGAAAAGATTCGACCTCGAATCTACACAACAAACTTCGAGAAAGATAGATGAACAACTTAGGTAGTTACCTGAAACGAACAGGTCGGGGTATTGTTCTCGCATGCGGGACTCCAACTCCCAAGTGGCCTCTCTCTCCCGATGAGACCAAAGAACTTTGACATACTTCGTGGTCTTGTTCCTCGTAACCCGCTCGATTCTTCTAATATCTTCACCGCCGGACTCAAGGTAAGGTCTTGCTTGACAATCAAAGGCTCCAAAGGAATGACATGGTCTCGATCTCTCGTAAATTTTCTCAACATCGAACATGAAACACGCTAGAACCCCACTCATGGAATCGGAAGGTCCAAACGATAAGCTAGTTTTCCAATTCGTACACGATTGGGAAGGGTCCAACATACCTTGGACTAAGCTTCCCTTTAGTGCCAAAACGCACTACGCCTTTAGATGGCGATACTCTCAATAGAACTTCATTTCCCACCTCGAATTCCAAATCTCGCCTCCGACATCAGCGTAGCTCTTCGTCGACTGGGTAGCCAACAAATTTCGCTTAACCTCTCGCCACTCTAGCCATCGCTTGTTGAACCCACGGACCCAATCATCGCCTCGCTCTCCAACCTCATTCCAAAGACAACGGGACTCGCACTACGCCCATAAAAACCTCGATGGTGCAGCTCGACATCGCATGATAATCGTGTTATAAGCAAACTCGCCAAAGCTAAATGCTCTTCCCAATTTCCTTTCCGTGATAAAACACAACACCGAGCATGTCTTCTAATGTCCGAATGGTGCGCTGCATCGCCCATCCGCTTGGGGATGAAAGGCCGTGCTAAGACGGAGTTGTGTGCCCAATGCACTTTGCAAACTCTCCTAATTTGGAAACGAACTTGGCATCTCTCGTAAACAATGGTCTTTGGCACCCGTGCAAACGCACAATTTCGTGACATAAAGAGGAGCCAAATCGCTATGGAATTGGTTGTACGAATAGGAATGAAATGTGCGACTTCATCAACCGGTCCACAATTACCCAAATAGCATTCTTTCCTCGCTATGCGCGCAGGTAACCCAACCACAAAATCCATAGATATATCGTCCCCATGGCCAAACCGTACCTCCAAGGGTTGCAATAGCCCCGCTGGTCGCTTGTGCTCACCTTGACCACCGGGCACACCCCACATGAAGCCACATATTGTGCGATATCAATTTTCATCCGCTTCCACCGTAAACTTTTCTTTAAATCTTTGTACATCTTGGTCTCACCAGATGTACGGTATAAGGAGTACGATGGGCCTCTTTCAAAATCTCCGCTTGACTCGAGACTCGTGGCACACAGAGGCGCCCTTTAAATCGCAAAGAATCAAACTTGTCCACACCGGCGACCTTGCTTGCCCTCAAGACAACGCTCTCACTCGTTGCAAGATTCGATCTTGCCGCCGTGCTACTCGTGACTCGATCCGAAGGGTCGACTTCTAAAATCAATCGAAGTCTCTTGGCTCAGACGGTACCCGCAGCGTATGAAATATCCATACGCCAAAGTCGCAATAAGGCAACCGAGGATAGGAGGTGTCGCCTTGCGACTCAAGGCATCGCCTACCACATTAGCCTTACCGGATGGTATCAATAGTAAGATCATAGTCCTTGATCAACTCTAACCATCTCCTCTCGCCTCAAGTTCAAGTCCTTCGCTAAAGATGTATTTCGTGCTCTTGTGGTCAGTGAATACATCACAAGATTCGCCAGACAAATAATGACGCCAGATCTTCAAGGCGTGAATCATCGCAAAGAAGCTCTATATCATGGGTGGGATAATTGCTCATGCTTCTTCAAATTGCCTCGATGCATAGGCAATCACTTTACCATCCTGCATGAGTACACAACCAAGTCCAACTATGGACGCATCTGAATAGATAGTGAATCTCTTCCCAGGCTCAGGAAGAGTAAGAATTGGAGCAGTCACTAATCTATCTTTCAAAGTGCAAAACCGCGCCACAAGCATCGCATCATCGAACCTAACACCTTCTCGTGTCAATCGACATTGGTTTAGCAATGGTTGAAAACCTCCACAAACCGCCGTAATAGCCAGCTAAACCCAGAAAACTCCTTACTTCTTTGACATTGGTTGGTCTCTTCCACTCTACCACTGTCGAAATCTTGCTAGGATCAACTGAAATACCCTTCTGATTAATAACGTGACCCAGAAACCCAACTTCAGAAATCCAGAACTCACACTTCTTCAGCTTGGCATAGAATTGATTCTCTCTTAAAGTTTCAAGCACCAACCGCAAATGGTGGGTGTGATCCTCTTCCGTCTTGGAATAAATCAAGATATCATCTATGAATACCACAACGAAATCATCGAGGTATTGATGTAGCATACTGTTCATGGCTTCCATGAAAACTGCAGGAGCATTCGTTAGTCCAAAAGACATAACTTTATACTCATAATGACCATACCTCGTAGAGAAAGCCGTTTTCTCAATATCCTTGAAGGACCGAAATGGCAACAGAGGGGGGGGTGAATGGTGCTTTAAAATTAATACTCCCCTTCCATGTATTCAAAACCAGCCTACAAATATCTCATAAGATCTAAAGAAGGTAATTGAAGCAAGATCAAATAACAAAATAAGTTTCAGTCGTTTTTCCGAAATCGGAAGTTCCGGCAATATATTATGAAGTTCCGCTTATGTAGTTCCATGTATATAGCGAAGTTCCGCTATGTACTTCCACGCACAAAATCTAAGTCTGATTATCCCGATCAAGAATGAGCTCTCGGTTTTTGCCCAAAATCCAAACTACTTAATCTTGAATGCTCTTCTCAGTCAAGTTTTACAGGACATCATCCTAAACACCATCTTGACCTTATGGAGAAGAATCGCAATCAAAGATTCAATAATCGAACCAAAAACGGATTTCTTGAAGAAGGGGCAAGAAAGACCAAAACCAATGATACGCGAGATTCTTGGATTCTTAGAGCATGAAACTTTGAGGAAGTAATAGCAATACCAAAACGATTCTAGATATGAAGTTTCATGCCATTTCATAAAACGAAACAAAAGATATGCCAAAACCCTAGATATTCAACATGAACAGAGAGGGAATAAAGAAAGGCATAAGCAAGTAATCAAAACCTCAGAGATTCATTAATAGAAATCAAAAGATTACAAAGGAAATACAGAGGAATGATTACAAGATTTTCAGTTTATCCTCTCTCAACTCAACAAACTCTCAAAAAGGCAACACACACCCTTTTAGAGCTAACCCTAATTTTCTATGAAAAGGTCTCACCCTAACTCCAGAGTTCTCCCCTATTTATAGCCTTTGCTAATGGGCCTCCAACCCATTAAGCCCGCTACACCCTAACGGAACCGCTCCACTTTTGCCGCTTATGAAAAAGACCCTTTCGCCTTTGCGCACCTTCCGAAGCCTCCCAGACACCTTGATGTGCACGACTCGCAACCGCTTAAGATTCGCGCCGCCTTCGACACATCCCGACCGCTTCGACCTCAACGCCTCGCGCTTAGTCCGTCCACGTGTCTCGCCACGACTCCATCTTGATGCCCCGCAATCAACACAGATAAAAACACATCACATAGCATTGCACAATAACATAGCATCAACATTTGTATAAGAGTCAAACTCATACAAGATCAAAATCCACAAAATAATCTTCTCTCGACAGCTTCGACACAATCGAAGTTCCGCATTACTACAAATGAAGTTCCGATTGAACATCCGCATTTGTCACGAATATCGGAAGTTCCGCTCAACACAATGCGGTATTCCGATATCCGAACAACCGACTTACCGATATTTAATTCCGATTTAATATCTCGAGAACACTTAATGTCGAATATCGGACACTCCGCTACCCTTTGCGCGGAAGTTCCGATTTCTTCACCGAGAGCAAATCCAGATAAATCGGAAGTTCCTATTTCCAACACCGTAGTTCTGATTAATCGAACTTCCGCTCCATACACAGTAGTTCCGATTTCCGACACAACCAAACTAGTCCAAACCAAAAACCTCAACTCTCAATCTAATCAACACACTTGTCAAATACTCATCACTCAGAGTGGAGGACCTCTCACATGGTCTCTCAATCTCCCTTGATGAGTATATTGACAATTACCAAAAGCATAGGATGAGTTTGAGATTCCAAATAACCAAGGTCTAAACAAGAGTATTTAAGCACAAGACCAAGTTGACACAAAGAAAAAGACTTGAGATGAGATGAAAGAGCAATTTTCGCACAAAACTCAAGGCTTTTCTTCAGAAGGCTTTTTCTCACAATCATTCTCCCCCTTTGGCAATAAAATCATCAATATGAAGAAAAGGGAGGAAAAGACTATATGATGTTCATTTTAAGCATTAGGAGCCATGTAGATTATCCAAAATGATTATTAGAGAATTACACCAAGCCATAACTCAGAAGAATGCTATCAAGATCATGACAATTGATGTAGAGAATAGCTAAGACAGAAAATCCATAATCTGATTAATGATCCAATTCTTTAGCAGGTCAATTAAGTCAAGATTGAAATCTAGCTAAAGATATCCAAGGATGATGCAAGCCATGTCAAATAATCTAAGTTGAACCAAGAAGACTCATACTGAACAATTTAGAGTGCTACCATTGAAGAAGGACTCATTTTATCCGTAACTCTGGTCTCTTTGAAGATAAGCATTTTTAGCACATTTTTTTTTGAAGACTTTTATGGTTTTATCTCAAGAAAGCAAGCTCGACTAGGTGCCATCCACAACCGCCTCCCGAGCTTCAACCATTTTTTAGCCATGTGCTAGATCCTAAGCCTTATGCGACCACCCAAGCAATGACTTAAGGAGGTGATCTTAGGTCATCCAAGGCTCCCCGAGTTCATGCCTAGTGCAATGGCAAGCCGCCTCATGAGAAAGATTTGGTGAGATCAGTTTTTTCGCACAAAAGAGATCATTTTTGCTTTTGAAGTTTTTAGACCATAGATTAGAGATAAGTCATGTTTCTTAACAAACTGACATAGCTTACTCAAAAGTTCAAAAGAGAGTCAGGACTCAACTCAGCCTACTTGACATGGCGAAAATCATAAAAGGATAGTTTTAACTGGACTAGTCTCAAGAGCTATCATGACAAGATTTTAATTCAAGTTTAGTATTTTTAAATACCTTAGCATGGCAAAGACTAAACTACACATAAAAAGTCATGATAGATCTAGCGCTTTAGCATAAATCATGGCAAGATGTAAAATAGTGAAAACAGATCATAAGGGATAATAAACAAGGCTCCATTTGATTATTATGCAATGCTTGATGAAATACACAAAATCCAGATTCCTTCGAATGAGATGCATCTTTTAATTCAAAGTTGAGTTATGACACAATTAAGAATATGGAATAACCAAGAATAACTCCCCAACCAAAGGAACAAAAACGAGAATCATAAGTAAACCGAAAAAGACAAATTCTTTAGAGCATAGAAAAGATATAGAGACAACTATCGCCGCATGCATTCTTATCTACCCCATATGATTCTAGGACTATTAGTCGATCTACACAAACACCGAGGAGCAACACTGCCCCTGCTCTACCCAAGGGTGGCCCACCGCTAGAACCTATAAGAAGTGAGTAAGCTCTACTTAGAGAAGGAGGAGACAACTAATAAGCAAAGATCCTAGAAGCACAAGACAAGAAGTAGCAATAAAGCAATTTGACAAGTGAACCACTCTAACCTATGCCGGAAGGACTTCACCCAAAAATGAAACCAGAAGGAGTAATAGTATAATATAATATAATATAAAATAGTAGCACAAAACTCCCCTCACAAAGAAATCTGTAAGGACAAACCACCCCAAGCTCTCCCGCAGAAATAAAACCGAGAGTCGCCCAAAGGCTTAGTGAAGATATCCGCCAACCGGTGCTCACTTCCACAAACCGGAGCACAATGTCACCCTTCTCTACATGGTCTCTAAGAAAGTGATATCTCGATATCAATATGCTTGGTCCGAGAATGTTGCACTGGGTTCTGGCAATGCAAATCGCAGACGTGTTATCACAGTAAGAGTGGAACGCAATGATAGATAACCCGAAATCCCGCAGGTCGAGACCATCCAGCACTTGGCTACAAAGAATCGGCAGCAAAGAACGACTCGCCTCTGCAGCGGATCGCAAACACCGGATTGCTTCCTCGACGACCGGAGACGAGAGAAGTGCCAATGAATTGGCAAGTGCCGTAAGTGCTCTTCCTATCTATCCTACAACAAAGAAAATCAGACGGAGAAGGCTCTAAGAGATAGACAAGAAGAGGAAGAGTACCGATGCCATAGTCAATGGTAGCTCAAGGTACCGAAGATGCGCTTCACCACCGACGGTGAGATACGCGAGGAGAAGCTCAAATCGAGCACAAAGACACACAGAAATGTATGTCCGGTCTCGAGGTCAGTGAGATACAAGAGAGAGCCAATCATGCTCCCAAATCCTTTTGGTCAACAGTGTTCGCTGCCTTCATCCGGATCCAGAGCACCAGAGATGCCATTGGAGTTGATAATCGCTTTCCATCATTCATGTCGAACGCTCAGAGGTCTCGAGTGTATTTACCTTGATGAAGAAAGGTACCTCCCGAGTCTGCTTGATTTGGAAGCCAAGGAAGAAACTCAACTCGCCCATCATGCTCATTTCAAACTCCGAGCTCATGACATCGGAAAACTGGGAAACGAGCATGCGAGGAGCCGCCAAAGATAATGTCATCCACGAGATCCGACGAGCGTAAGATCGCCCAGACGGCGATGAACAAGGTTTTGTCAATTTTACCCATCTCAAAACCATGGCTCAAAGCAGATAGGACTTAAGCCTTTCATACCAAGCTCGGGAGCTCGCTTGAGTCCATACAAAGCTTTGGAAAGCTCAGAGACATGGTTAGGTATTTGGGGTTCTCAAACCAGAGGTCGTCTCACATAGACTTCTTCCTCAATAAGGCCATTGAGGAAGGCACTCTTGACATCCATCTGTAAAGCTTGAAACCCTTAGAAGTCGCAAAGGCAAGCGTGATTCTAATAGCTTCAAGTCTAGCTACAGGGCAAAAGTCTCTTCAAATCTAGACCTCAACTTGAGAGTACCCCAGCTACCAAATCTAGCCTTGTTTCAATGACTAATCCATCTTCACTTTGCTTGTTCTTGAACACCCATTTGGTCCCAATGATATTATGACCTTGAGGGGGTTCAACAAGGGACCGCACTTGTTCCTTTCAAAGTTTTCCAATTCCTCGTGCATGGCGTTAGTCCATGACTCATCGAAAGAGCATGACAAACGCCTTTGGGCTCAAACGAGGCAACAAAGGCGTAATGGAGACAATAGAGACATGCCGCTTTTGAACGAGTGACTCGCCAAAAGATCTCCAATTATCTGCCTCAAGGATGGTCCTTTGAATGTGTCTTGGAGGTCCAGGTGAGATGAAGAAGTGGCCTCTACCTCATTAGCATTTGAGATAGGGACAGAGCCACTAGCTTCGTAAGAAGCGTAGGTAAGGGCCGATCTCCTCGAGGTGCGGTGGAAGAAGGCACCTCAAGAGGAGGAGGAAGAACTGGATCGTGTAGACAACCTTCTTCTCCGCCTCTTCCTCTTCGCCCACAAAGATGGACTCGATCGCCTAAAGAACTCGAGATATCGTGCCTAGTCCCTGACCGCCTCATCGAAGGTCACCTCACGTGTCTCTAACAATTTACTAGACTCGCAGCCTGCACTCTATAGGCACGAGAAGAAGTCGAGTAACCCGTAAAGATCCCATCACAAGATCGTGACTCGAACTTATCTAGGTTCCTGCACTTTAATAAAACACTTGCAACCAAACACACGAAAATGCGAGACGCCGGGTTTTCGCCATATCTCAACTCATAAGAAGTGCGATGCAAGAGTGCCCAAGAAAACTCATAGAAACATGACAAGCAAGAGCAATTGCCTCACCCAAAACTTCCTAGGTGTAGAGTACTCATCAAGCATCGCCCCGCCATCTCGACTAAGGTACGGTTCTTCCTCTCCACAACGCCATTTTGTTGAGGGACGATGGAGACGAGAACCGTGCTCTACACTGCCTCACCACAAAACTCTCAAAGTAGGAATTCTTGAACTCGGTGCCATTATCGCATGAATTGCTCGTAATGCACCCGGAGCTCAACAGAAAGCCTACTAAAAAGACCACGAAAAGAGTAAACGCCTCATCCTTCGAGGCTAAGAAGAACACCCAAGAATACCTCGAGAAGTCATCGACCACGACAAGTACGCACTCACTTCCTCCCATCGATCCGCACTCTAGCCGGTCCCATCTGGTCCATATGGAGCAGCTTGACCCGTGCATCCGCATAGTCATCAGAATCGAGGATGTGAAGCAAGAACCATTTTGCCGCGCTTCAAGGAGTACAAACAAGATCCTTGACCATTTTGAGTTTCGCAAACCACGAATGAGATCGTGGCCGCTAACTCGGTCGATGATCAAATCCTATATGACCAAGTCTCCTATGCCGTAAAGTCAAATCACGGATTCGTAGCAATTAAACATCGGAGAGGATCACCGAAGATCCGTAAAAATCAGCACGAAAAATCCTCCCATAACGAGAAATCCCGCAAACTAGACTACCCAAGAATCAAGAATTTTGCAATTGTTTTTCTTAAAGCTCACCTCGAACCGCCATCGGTAAGTCGAGAGATCAAAGCGATTATACCGCAGCCTTACTTACTAAGGCAACATCTTTTAAAATAAAAGAATCATTAATGCTCACAAGACTTTTAGCGATGACGCGCCCAAATGAAGCATCTCCAAGGTGATCGCCTCATCACCGAGCACGGCTAGGGAAGAAAACCAACGAGAGTCTCCAACATATGACGTGAACAACCGAGTCTACAATCCGCACCTTTCCTTCCCAAATGGCGACCACGAGTCAAACAGAGAGTAAAGTCTCAAGATCGGGTGAATCAACAAGTGATTTTGGCACCCAATACCGAGTAACACGGCGAATGATGAAGTAGTCAAGCAAGACCGACCTCTATCTACCCTACGCCTCTCACACTCAACAAGTCAAAGATCTCACTGTTGGTCGGATCCGATCGCTATGGAAGAGCGAGTCGGCGCCGCGAATATGTCGATCTCGCCATGCGTAGCTATCTCGAAAGGAAAACGAGATCTACCTCGTGACGACGGAAGTTACGACCAAAGGGAGCATGAGGACGAAACTCGTAAAACTCGTAAAAACCAAGTCCTCGATGTCGCCCAAAATCATCGATGGAACAAACCTAGACCTCGTGTTGGTCTTAGGTGCACTCAAGATCCGGGCTGACCACAATGTGCCTAAGAGACTCAACACGGTCTCTACGCGATCTTGGCGCTCAAGCAATGATCAACTAAATGTCCATCTTTCTCGATGAAGGTGCAATGATACTTCGCCTTCCGAGAGGTCAAGCCGCAGTGGAATCACCTTATCGCCGTAAATCCTTTGAACAAAACCCGCTGAATTAAAATTGACTTTCTCGACCCCGGCTTAGTTTTGATCACACCGTGCTATGGTTTTGAGCACGACAGTGGATGCTTCCTCATATCCTCCTCGGATATCATATCCTAGACCCCGATTAAATCTGCAAATTTTAGATTTGTCTAGAATGAGATTGAGCTTCTTCTTGCCTCCTACAAACTTCTCGAGAGTGTTCATAAGATACCGACACTCCGAAAGAGAGAGGTGCAAGAAGAGCAGGAGAAGAAGAGACGCAGAAGGTAAGGGAGCGTAAGAAGAACCAACAACAGAGGAAAGATTGGCTTGTGCACGCACATTAGACTTTGGGGGACAAATTCATCGCTAGCGATTGGTTCACGTTACTAGGCGCCTCTACCAAACCCTTAGGCTTCTTCCCAAAGACACACAATACAAGCAAATGATTGTGTCTCTAGAAGGTCCTTAGTTAGTTTCACACATTTTTCATCCAATGCAACCAAATCACATTTTAGTTTATTACAATGATTGCAAGGTGAGCTAACAAGGTCCTTAGAAGCATACCGAGCCAATTTGTTATCGTGATCAATCATTTCTTGAAACCGCTTAGATACGATTCTAGTTCATTGCTTAACTTAGGACAGCTTTAAACAAGAAACAATAGGCTCTAGTAGCGCAGCCTTGAATTCAAGAATTTTGTGATCCGCCTGCTTTAGGTTCATCTTGAGATTATTACAATTTTCACAAGTTTCAGTGCAGATCAAGCAACATGGTATAAAGACCTCTAAACGAATTGTCCTTAACCTCACATGAGGTGCAAGCAAGAGCCTCAATAGTAGTGGATGCAGGAGGTGCTACCCTACTCATCTCTAATTCAGAAGAAGGCTAATGTTCTCTACCTTAATCATGTCAAGTTCGGAGGACACACTATCATGCAAGGTCCTTAGTTTTTCCATGTCATCAAGCAAAGCGCAAGAAGTGTCACAATCATCACGGAGGGAGCAGATGTAAGTAAAGTAAGCTCCCGTGATAGTCTAGCTACTTCCTTCTCCAACACGTAACACTTAGCCCTAGACTTAGCATGAAATCTACCTAGCTTAAGAAAAGCATCATTAAGCTGGTCGTAAGTGGGACTAACCTCGCCGGAGTCGGAGTACACTCATTGCCGCTCGCCGCCCGAGGGCCATGAAGCACATGCCGAGAAGTTGCCGCCATCCTTGGGATCATGATCGCCCTTCCCATCATCGCCACTCCACCCTCCACCTCGCCGGTGTCCAGCTCATCGAGGGCGTGAGGACGCGATGGAACAGCCTTCTTAGCCTTCCCAAAGTTGCGGAACTTCTTTTGCCTTGGTCAGCCGAGGGCTTCGTGTTGCGTTCTTGTCGATGTAGTCGTTCTTGCTTGGACCGCCATAGTCACCTTTGCCCTTCCCAAGCTTGGGACAGCTTTGCTCGGATGTGGTTGGGGCCACCACACTCAAACAAATCACAGACCTCCTCTTTACCATCCCTCCTCCTCTTGTAAGCATGAGAAAACTTCCGAGCTAGGAGGGCTAGTTGTTCATCCTCAAGTCGCTCTAACCGATCATCGCTATGTCACGAGAGCAGCTAGGAGAACCCACGACGACTCGTAAGAAGATCCGAAGTGGGATCGGTGACTAAGGCCATCGATCCGTGACTTCGACCTTCGAGAGACAATGTCAATCTCGTGAGTCTTGAGACGCGAGTAAAGCGCATCAAGAGTCGTGGTCGAGGTCCGTGCTATCCTTGATGGTAGTCACTTTCATCTCCCAAACACGAAGATCGAAAGTGCCGAAAGCATCTGTCGAGCGCTATCCGAGTCGGGTATGTAAGACCGCCGCCGAGGTTGCTCAAAATCTTATGAAAACGCGAAAAGCACTCGCCAAGAGATTCACCAAAGAAGCATCTCAAATTTACTATATTCTCGCTGAACTGGTCTTGTCGAACTGCCTTAACTGAGTGGTGCCTCATGGTATGCATCGAGGGTCACCTGATGTCATAAGCGTAAATCAAATGAGAAATACGATCAAACTCACTTCGCCAAACCCCGAATGATAATGTTCCTTGCCTTAGCATTTGCCTCAACATCGCCATATTTCCCACATTGATGTTCTCATCGGCAGAACAAAGAAACTCGACTTTCACCTTTCTCCGATGGCATACCCCGAGCCCGGATATACGTTTCCATTCGCTCTTCCGTAAGGGGTAATCCGCACCATCAAAGACCGGAGGCTTGGTGGAATACTTGTCCGCTGTTATGGCTCAAGACCGGTTAAGATCTATAAGGAAGAGCTAACCGCTCGATACCAATTGAAGGACCGAAATGGCAACAGAGGGGGTGAATGGTGCTTTAAAATTAATACTCCCCTTCCATGTATTCAAAACCAGCCTACAAATATCTCATAAGATCTAAAGAAGGTAATTGAAGCAAGATCAAATAACAAAAACAAGTTTCAGGCTGTTCTTCTGGAAATCGGAAGTTCCGGGCAATATATTGCGGAAGTTCCGCTATGTAGTTCCATGATGTATAGCGCTGAAGTTCCGCTATGTACTTCCACGCACAAAATCTAAGTCTGATTATCCCGATCAAGAACAGAGCTCTCGGTTTTTGCCCAAAAATCCAAACTACTTAATCTTGAATGCTCTTCTCAGTCAAGTTTTACAGACATCATCCTAAACACCATCTTGACCTTATGGAGAAGAATCGCAATCAAAGATTCAATAATCGAACCAAAAACGGATTTCTTGAAGAAGGGGCAAGAAAGACCAAAACCAATGATACGCGAGATTCTTGGATTCTTAGAGCATGAAACTTTGAGGAAGTAATAGCAATACCAAAACGATTCTAGATATGAAGTTTCATGCCATTTCATAAAACGAAACAAAAGATATGCCAAAACCCTAGATATTCAACATGAACAGAGAGGGAATAAAGAAAGGCATAAGCAAGTAATCAAAACCTCAGAGATTCATTAATAGAAATCAAAAGATTACAAAGGAAATACAGAGGAATGATTACAAGATTTTCGCTTATCCTCTCTCAACTCAACAAACTCTCAAAAGGCAACACACACCCTTTTAGAGCTAACCCTAATTTTCTATGAAAAGGTCTCACCCTAACTCCAGAGTTCTCCCCTATTTATAGCCTTTGCTAATGGGCCTCCAACCCATTAAGCCCGCTACACCCGAACGGAACCGCCTCCACTTTTGCCGCTTATAAAAGACCCTTTCGCCCCTTGCGCACCTTCCCGAAGCCTCCCAGACACCTTGATGTGCACGACTGCAACCGCTTCAAGATTCGCGCCGCTTCGACACATCCCGACCGCTTCGACCTCAACGCCTCCTGCGCTTAGTCCGTCCACGTGTCTCGCCACGACTCCATCTTGATGCCCCGCAACAACACAGATAAAAACACATCACATAGCATTGCACAATAACATAGCATCAACATTTGTATAAGAGTCAAACTCATACAAGATCAAAATCCACAAAATAATCTTCTCGCACAGCTTCGACACAATCGAAGTTCCGCACATTACAAATGAAGTTCCGATTTCGAACATCCAAGATTTGTCAGAATATCGGAAGTTCCACGCCAACACAAATGTACTTCCGATATCCGAACAACCGACTTACCGATATTTAATTCGATTTAATATCTCGTAGAACACTTAATGTCGAAATATCGACACTCCGCTACCCTTGTGCGGAAGTTCCGATTTCCTTCACCGAGAGCAAAATCCAGATAAATCGAAGTTCCTATTTCAACACCGTAGTTCTGATTAATCGAACTTTCGCCCATACACAGTAGTTCCGATTTCCTGACACGCCCCGTAACTAGTCCAAACCAAAACCTCAACTCTCAATCTAATCAACACACTTGTCAAATACTCATCACTCAGAGTGGAGGACCTCTCACATGGTCTCTCAATCCTACTCACGAACCCGAATCTGATTATAACCCGACTGGAGGTCAATCTTGGAAAATATCTTAGCTCCTTTCAACCGGGTCGAAAAGATCGCCAATGCGAGGCAAAGGATATTTGTTCTTCACAATACCTGATTAAGAGCTCGATAATCCACGCTTTATACGCCACCGCCATCTTTCTTCTTAGTAAAAGAACAGCGCCCCATGGCGATACGCTACGCTGAATCATACCTTTGGACAAAGAGGTCGCCCAATTGTTTCTTCAATTCTTCCTGAAAGGGGCGAGCCAATCGGTAAGGAGACTTGGATAAAGGCCGAGTTCCCGGAATAAGATCAATCCGGAGCTCCACTTTCCTCACTGGGGGCATTCCAGGAAGTTCTACAGGAAAGACATCGGAAAACTCCTTCACAACCGAATCTCCTCAATATGCCGTGAAGAATCGGTCTTTTCATTGAGGAACAAAGTAATCCGATGGTCGATGCACGGCGGCTAGGGAATAGGTTAGCCAAGACAAATATTGAATCGACGGTGCCTCGCTCGAATACCGCTTCTTCACCTAAGGGCTAGCAAGGTCACCGCCTTCCGTAAACAACAAATCTTGGCACGGTATTGGAATAACCACCCATACCGAATAACATCGAATGGTGCCAATTGAATAACCATAAGATTCGCAGTGAAAACCTCATCATCTATAATTATAGAACAACCGGGACAGACGGTAGAGCTAGAAATAAGTCCTCCTGGGAAGCTGACTACCACTGACTCAGAAATAAGCTGAAAACTCAAACCCACTTTTCTAACAAACTCCAAAGACACGAACGAGTAAGTAGCCCCGATTCAAACAAAGACAAAGGCATCATGCGAATCCACTAGTAAAGTACCGCCACCACATCGACGCCCCAAAGTCTCGGGGTGGGCATGGCGAGACCCCCGATGCACCGGCAGTAAGACGAACCGACACTCATGACGGAAAGTCGGAAACAATTCTGGAGAGGGACAAATGACGGAGGTGCAAATGGTGCGGATTCCAATAAAACCTCGCAGAGGCGCCGAGTAAAAGCTGCAGTGGAACCCATGCCGAGGGTACTGTGGTGCAGAACCGCCGTCAGTCCGAATCAACCTCTGTGGAAGCCGGAGGAAGAAGCTGCGGGATGGCCTCCCATTTGATGATACTAGCCGGATTTTGCTTGCACACGGAGGACTTGTGGCCCTCCCGATCAAGATCGCCGCATGTTCCCTTGAAGGAACATTCAAGCTCGATGCCCGCCACCACACCGAAAACACTTTATGCCCCGACCAGAACAGACGCAATCGCGGGGCGAAGATGAAGAACGTGGCGCCAAGAGGAAGATCGCCATCGCTGAACCGGACGGGAGTTTTGGTTCTTTGAAACCTCTTAGCAATGGTCGAAAAGACCCACCTCCTCCACCGAACTCCGCTCGCCACCGCGAGATCCACCGGTAGCAACAGAACCACTAGCAACATGCCCTTGCGATTTAAGGAGCTATTTCCAACTCCATCCTCGCCAACCACCGAGCTAAAATCACGAGACCTGTCGCTCCCTGAATTTGGCGATATTCCCGATTGAGGCCCCCGAAACCTCTTAGCCTTCTCTTTATCATCACTTGCCACTACCGGTACAAAACGCACTGTTGTTAAATCCGACCTCATACTCGACATCGCCATCTTTCCTTGCACAAAGGTCGAGGATTGCTCCATCTTCTCGATGAAGGAGTCGATAAAACGTGTCCCGAACCTCTCCACAAATACCTCCCAAGTAACAGACCTGCTACTGGAGTCCCGGAAGACAGACTCCTTCCCACCAGATGTCGGCTGGCCCTTCACCGAAGGTTACAAATCGCGCTTCTGCGCGGATGCCAACTCTAAGGCTCTAAATCGACGCCCATGTACCTCAACCAGTCCGCACTGAACCGGTGTGCTCGCCCACAAAAGTGTCCAGACGGCGACATCCACTCACGGAGGCTCATCCTAACCTCGGGTGGAACAAGAGTAGCAATGTGTTCCGCCACAGCGCAGCAGCCGCAGAATGGCCACCGCAATTGTTGGCGGAGTTGTTGATTCTCCTTATAAGGTTCTCAATAAGATCTCATCATTGCGGGGTGGCTCAATGACCGAGGCGCAATGAGGCAATCTCCTCGAGAGCGACACCACCAACCCTTCAGACGAAGATGATGCAATTGCGGACCGGGGCCACGACCACGACTACGGGTCGGTGGATCGACCACCACCACGCCTCTACCTCTTGCCATCTATGAACAACACAATGTAAAGAAAACCAAACACTTAGCTCAACGAATCGATAAACAAAATAATTGGAACATAACCAAGCAATTATGGAAAACAATGGTTTACCCAACCCTTCCTATTGTGCACAAGGTGTCATTTTAATATTATTACCACGGACCAAGCCCGCTCGATACTAATCAGAACACCTCGACTATAAGGAAGTCAAGATGTCACCTACAATCACTAATCTTTAGGAAATTCACAACAATAAGTATTACTAGATGTGGCGTACCACAAGGATATACACGAACAGGAAATTATCAACTAGTTTAATCAACGGAATGGAAATAAACATTTCAGGGACATATGGTAAATACGACCAAGTTGGCTTATTACAATTCAACACAAGACATAAATAGAAGATAATATTAAGTTCTCAAATGTTTTGGATTATGGTAGTGAGTGCATCGTGTTGGGCTACCCTCCATGAAACCGCTCTTCCTTGTCATTTACCTAAATAAAACAACAAAGCAAGAATGAGCCAAAGACTCAGCAAGTACTTGAAAGTAACAATCAACATCCCATGAATCATATACACTATCACAGATTGAACATTTATTGGAAACAATTCTTATGAATGGATGAAATGAAAGGATGCAATGAAGGAAGTGGACATATCGCAGCATATACCGGTATAGCAAGTGAAACACCCGTCGGTGTTCACTAAAAGTTTCCGTATGAAGAACGTTTCATACGGCAGTCCAACGTGGCCCACATTGGAATGGTGGACACACGTACCCATTCTAGAATTGATGGGGTTTCAGATGCCCATACTGGAATTGATGGGTCTTACAAGAGAAATCCACTTTCGTGGTCATTATGAATTCATGCATGACATGATGTGATCTCATGGTAAGTTTGAACATCAAGTATTAATGGAAAGAAATACACATGGCATTCAACTACACATGCAAACAAGTATAGCCATGTACACACACATCACATATAGTATCCATAATACCATACAAGTACTTGCCTGCCGCGCTGCGATGGGTTGGGAGGTAACTGAGATACCCCTCCACTCACCGCTTCACCGCCTACAATATAAAATAATCGAAATGAGGACAAACGAGTAAGACATTGCTACACGTGCCCTCCCACAACCTCTAACCAAACCAACCAAACAAAAGGTTCAATTTGATCCATTCGCCCAAACATTCCAAATACCCCTAAACTGGCAGTTTTACTATAAAATTCACCAATAAATAACCGTAGGTCCAAAAGACCTGAAACTAGTGCTCGACTTCTCGTAACGTAATTGGCTACGAAACTCTAGTTGATGGAAAACTCTAATTCGGCCAAAACAGGGGTCTAACCATCCAATGAAAAACTATAACCGCAGTCTGCCCAGAATTCAGAACAGCCCTAAAGAAAAGGCTCTAACGTTTAAACCACTGATCCAAATAAAGTGATCTTTATCAGCCTGGAAACATGGTGAAATTATCTTCATAAACCTAGTTGGGTGGCCTACCTGGTTCTGACTCTAACTAGATCAAAACCTAGGTGCAACCGACTATACCCAGAATTTCTGACAGACAGAGCAGTACGTGATAAAAGAGTCATAACTTTTAAACTACTTTGTGAACATTCGTGATCCAGATGCCAAAAGAAAGCTAATGAAACCAGGATCAATTCTCCAGAAGACACAGATGTCTAATTCGGCCTCTACGACACCCAAAACTGAGGTACAACGTACTGGACAGAATCAATCTACTGACAGAATTAAAACGAAACTACAAATCCAATCGGATTCTCAACTCTAATGGAAGCAAACAACAAATCGGATGTCTAATTACCCTTGTAGACCAGTAGAACGATGATGATCCGCTGCACACGGGCCTTCCTCCCTTCCCCTCTCTTCTCTCTCTTAGGGCCGCCACCGAGATTTATTTAACGGCCGCCGACGCCGGCGGGAACGGAGATGTCGGAGGGGACCTTGAGGAGGAGCGACGGGGATCACCGGAGATGGCACCACCACTGCGAGGAGGCACCAAGGAGCAGCAAGGAGGCCGGCTTGGGGGAGGGGAGGAGGCGGCCAAGGGGGGGGAGGATGCATGTGGTGGCTACGGTTTTGGGGGGGAGTGGCGCCCCCCCTTTTTGGCCGGCCCCTACATGGGCCGGCCGGCCCCTCTTGGGCCACAGGTCATGGATCGCGCCTGTGTTGACGAAAATAACGCTTACCCCGCTGATTGGAAAAATCCGACGAAAGTTGTTTCTTTTACTCCCTCCGACTTCTTTCTTTTTACCGATTCGGTTCCGGAAAGTTGTAAATCTCGTTTTCGAATAATATTCCCAGACATTCGAAACGATACAACCTAGCTGGATTTATGAGGTATTACAACTACCAGAGGGAATTATGCCCGATCCGTAAAAGAATCCATTGCTAGTGGAGTTAGTCTTGCTTTGGCAAAACTGAAGGCATCCGACCCTTCTACTAATCTTCAAGCTGTTGAAGAAGATTTCAACTGCTTGCTTGAGGAGGCGACCAAGATTCTCAAGGAAGTAAAACCTCTTGGAGATAAGGTTGCAGAAGAAATGGAGGTCGGATCTCCATCAAGCAGTGATTAGGTGGGCAATCTCCGGTAGTAAGAAAAATGCAAAAAAAGAGTATGCAAAATGTAAAACTTACCTCTCTCTTATTAATAAAATCTTTTTGTTCATCCGGTCGACTTATGGATATTCATATATTACCTAGCTCCCGACTGGTTTATAGTAGAAGAACTTTACTATATAAGCAGTAGGCCAAGAATATGAACTTAAGTCTCAACCATTGTTTAAAAGTTTGTACTGATCGTTGAAAAACTGATCGTGATAATACTAGAAAACCTTTTTTTGGTCGGAACCAGTGCTAGGTTTCGACTAGTTGTAAATCTGTTTTTTGTAATCAAAGTACTTACTAAGACAATATATGGTCAGAAGAAAAAAAGATTTTCCTTGGTAATAGAAAAATTATATACAAATACATATATAATAAATGATAAGTGGTTTTATTTCTATGTAATACTCAACGCTGGTCGGAATGAACCGCTAAGAAATGAAGATATAATATATATCTCGCAATACGTGCTCATGCTCTTGTCCGACTGGCAGCGAGGATCATAGGAAAAGGACCGTCGCTAGGAAGCTCCTTCCATTGGGCGGAACCACATGCGAAAAAGGAGGGACTTCGACTAGTGGGTTTTTCGTGTCCCGACCAGTAGCCAAAAAGAGTAGAACAGAATTTTAAAAATAAAAAATATAATCTTCATAATCTTAAGCATATGAACCGTGTTGACCAAATTTGGGTACCATCATATAAATAACATCACTTACTTCTTTGAATTTAATTAATATTTATTAAATTTAAAGAAAAAGAAATAATATTTAAACGAAAAACTTACGCAGTTGATCAATGTTCCAAGAATTGGACAAAACTCTGCCGTCGGACATGGCTAATCGTACCGAGCCTGGTCGGGTGACTTTGACCACAGTGTAAGGACCTTCCCACTTGGGAGAAAGTTTATTACGATTTACTTGGCTCTGAATTTTTCTAAGAACCAGATCACCTGCAGCTAGGCTGCGAGGCTGCACCTTATGGTTGTGATACATTCGCATGGCTTGTTGATAGATTGCCGAACGTATCAAGGCCTGGTTCCGTCGTTCTTTAAGGAAATTGACATCGTCGAGTCGTCGTTCCTCGTGATCGTTTACATTAAAACAATCAGTACGAGCAGAACCAATTTTTTATTCCAGAGGAAGCATGGCTTCGGCCCCATAAGACAGAAAGAATTTCTTGAACCCAAGCTGCTGATCACTTTATTAGCTGGTCGAATACTCGGCCTTTGAACCCCTGCATTATGATACTATTGACACGCTCAGCTACCCCATTTCTCTGTGGATGAGCAACGGAGTTGAAATGGACTTTTATTCCGAGCTCATCGTAGAATTCCTGGAAACTATCGCTTGAAAATTAAGTACCATTATCTGTGATTATACACTGGGTACACCAAATTGTGTAATCATATATTTTTGTCAAGAATCTCTTAGCAGCCTCAGTTGTAGTTTTAACAACTAGCTCGGCTTCAATCCATTTTGTAAACGTGTCAATCATGACGAAAAGGAATTCGAAGCCCCCGTGTGCTCTTGGGAATGGTCCCAGAATGTCTTGTCCCTAGGTTGCAAAAGGCCAAGAAAGAGGAATTGTTTGCAAAGCTTGAGCCGCCTGATGTACTTGTCGGCTATGAAACTGACATTGTACGCACTTCGTCACGAGCTCTTTTGCATCATGAAGGGCAGTTGGCCAATAGTATCCTTGCTTGAAGGCTTTACCGACCAATGTTCTGTAGGAATGAAGTGCGATCCACAGACTCCTCCATGAATTTCGGTTAGCAACTTAATGCCATCCGAACGAGATATGCATCTCATCAACACTCCATGAGATCCTCGTTTATACAAGGTACGTTCGATTAGAGTGTATGATTTGGCTTTTCGTGCTATACGATCGGCCTCTACATCACCTTCTGGAATTAGGTCATGCTGAAGATAATTGTAGATCGATGTCATCCAATCTCTACCCTGATCGTCACCAATCTATGGAGCATCTATGTTATCAGAATCAATAGGCATGACCTGATGTGTATCATTGATGTTCTCGGAATGCTCGACCACCGAGGGTGAATCGAGTTGCTCGAGAAAAACTCCGGGCGGGACGGTTGACCTTGTGGAGGCCATTCGTGCCAACTAGTCTGCTAGAAAGTTTTCCTTTCTAGGAATGTGTTGGATCTGAATAAGTTGTAGGTTTTGTACCGTCACTGAAGGTCTCGGAGGATTCATTGAGGTTGTTGGCGTTCGCAGATCTGAACCTTCTTTTGACCTTGCGCCTGGTTCCCTTCGACCTAGCATCCTTGGTAGGGCAGAAACAGGTGTATTAACTAATGGACGTCCATCAGTTCTGTTGCCTCTGGTAATTGGTGCTTGATTGCCCATGCCATTTCCAACAGTACGTGGTGGCGAGGCAGTGTGTGCAGGACCGTACATAGCATTATGATCAGTATTTCCGATCGCATTGACCTCGTGTTTCCAGTAGTGATCCTCTCGAGAACTTGTCGCAGTGGTGCATCCTCATCCATCCGCCGACTATAACTTTCATCGACATTTGTTACGGATGTCGGTATCTCGACTCCGTTGGTGAGTACACATCGGCCATGAACGCGGATGAGGAAAATGATGACTTGCCGCTCCTCATCCATCCGCCGACTCTTGCCGGACTCGAATGCGATGCTTCCATGTCGAGATTGGAGTAGTCATCCAAATCGAACAAGTTCTCCTCGTCCCAAGTTCCTGCCATAGTCGCATGAACGATTATGAAGGGTGGGTGAGGATTTGACGAGCGAAGAACTTCTTCAGGAAAATTGCACCTTCTTCCCCACGGACGGCGCCAGCTGTTGACGATCAAATCACCGAACTTACAAATATATAAAAAATAGAGGAAAAATGGCACGTATCTCCTGGAAAGGAATGAGCATGCTCTTTATTTCTATGAATTGGCTATTACAAGGAGTGCCTGTAATCTAGATCAAAGCTAATCCTAGTAACACTGGAGCGCAATGCTTGCTATGACTTTGCAATCTAATCGATTGGTTGTCTTCTGAGAGTGATTCCCAATCGATCCTATCTTCGTTCCACCTTTTTCCACCTTCCGCGATCCTCCTTAAGTAGTTGATGAAGCGTTGACAGTTATCCCTTGGAGAGACGCCTGTTAGAAAGTGACACGTCTGTTTGGAGAGAGGCGTCAGTTGACAATGTATCAACTGTCGTGCGGTTATATGCTACTAAGTCATTTAACCGTATTCCAGTGTTTTAGAATTATGTAACGTCGTGTGGTATGGAACATACAGCACGTGTTCCATTCATCACACGGTAAGGATATATTTGGAAACTGGTCCAGATGACACCAGTTCATAGCCTTACGAGCAGTCAACTGGTCGGGGACTAGGTACGAGACCTTGTCCGACCAGGGTATTTATTGTGTAACCTCTGGAAATCCTTACGACCAATGGGGTCGTTAGCCTTAGGGGTTACGACCACGAAGACATATAGTCTTTTCTTATGTATTAAATAATACATAGAGATTTCAATCCTCGTCATAATCCGGGTCCCGATAGAGAATGGAGGTAGAGCGCACCCTCAACGTCCTTTTGGATGGTAGGAGTTGGGGAGGAGGCCGGCAAATGGTGGCTGGATCTCAGCAATATGCTCGGAGCAGTGGGAGGGGGCCGAGAGCGGGGCAACCAGATTTGGGGGAGGAGGTCCAAGATTCATCATCACCACCGCTCCATCAGCACTCTGTCATGGTCGCCGGGAGAGGCGGCCAAGGCCTTTGGGACATAGAAAAAGAGGAAGAGAAGCTGAGTACAGTGGCTGATGGGTTGGTCCCATCAATATTTTTTTGAAATTATTTGGTGATCGCGTTGATAGGGCTGCCATGTCACCCAACCAAACAGGTTTATATGTTAAAACATCTTCCATGTTGACGCCAAGTAGGTGCCACATCAGGTAAAACCACCACCTTCAATTGGCCTCAGGGGGTAAAATACCCTGTATTTTATTTGAAGGGGGAGGGGGTCAAACATCCGGTTTTGCATTTGAAAGTTCAAACTTAGACTTCCGTAAGAGCTCGGATGGTCAAATGGACTTATTCCTTTATAAGGTCACCTACTTTGTAATATGAAACTATATTACTCATTTGGATTATTTTAATTACACTTCATACCATTTTGTTGAGATTGTAATAAGGTGCAGGGAACCAATCCACAAGAGCCCAACTGGAAAAGGATGGTCTAAAAGCAAGTTAGATGACACATTACAGTTATTAGAGACATCAGCATAATGTGAAACAGTTGTATGCATCTTTGGTAGAACCATAGCATACAGCATATGCATGAACCTTTTGAGTCTTCATGTTTGATATCGTAATTCATGACTTAGTTGGGTTGAGTCGTGCCTCTTCAGTGTTTTGCTTTTCACAATTTGGTACCCTCAGAGTTACCGAATCAACATTATTAATTGGATGTAGCATGCGAACATGCCTAGGAGCATCTACTAGTCCTGGTTAATTAATTGTATTTGGAGAAAGTATAAACCAGTTATCATTGTATTTTAGTCAAGATATACCGAAGGGAATTTCTATTTATAAAGGTTATTTCTTAAGCATAGTTATAGTTTTGAACCATTGGATCAAAATCAGAATTAGACAAAGGCATCTCGCCATAGGATCAATAATGGGGGCTTTTCGCAAAAAAACAACGCGATGGACCTGGACGTGATTTAGAAAACTACAGGGGCTTTTTCGCAAAAAATCCAATGGGGAGCACCCAAGGCCCCGGGTATCCTTCGCCTTTAAGAAAGATATATTGGTGCTTACTATACCTCGATCTAGACCACCAAAAAATATGGTCTTATTACTTACTCCCTCCGTTCAAAAATATATAACGTTTTGAAAAGTATGTAGTTAAATTTTCTTAACTTTGACCACTTTGTATAAAAAACTATATTTTTGGTCGATAGAAATTGGTATCATTAGATTATTTATGTAAAAAATTATAAAATAATAAATGTATATTATTTTATAAATATATTCATATAAAAAGTAATAATCAAAGTTACATGGTAGAGACTGTATCGATGTTTCAAAACATCATATATTCCTTAACAAAGGAGTAGTCAGGGGAGGGGGCTGGGATGGGCTTGGCCCACTCCACCCATGATGAATTTGCAGGACTTAGTGGTAGTCTGTTAGTTCTAGTCTATTAGTTTAAATGAAATTTGCTAGCCAAAACTCAAGAAGTGCCCATCCATTAATGCACATGTACTGAATAAACAAACTATATCTTTTCATAATTTATTTTAAGTTGAAGATACCACCACTGATTAAAGAGAGTATGGCAATCCTATTCGTGTTCCTCTGAACCATTCACCTTTTCAATTGTATCCTTCATAGACAACAACTTGAACCAATCTGCGTAGCGATTAGAAGGTTCAAAGTATCATACCATGATATTGTGTTGAGAGGAGAGGTAAAATTAAGTAAATATATACTCCATTCGTTCTCAAATAGTGTCACTTTAGAATGTGTTCTATCAATATTTTTAAATTTTGGCTATTAATACGCACAAAGTTTTTGGATTTGTCACATGGAAATCATACGAGTAGATTTGTTATCAAAAGTGCTTCTGTATCATTATACTTTTACATAATATTTGCTAACATATGATTGGAAAAAGTAATGGTTAAAAGTATGTATTAGAGATTTTGTTGATGTCCAAAACAACAAGTAAAAAAGGAACGACTAGTGTATGTAATTTTCGTTTATATTGGCCAAGCTTGTGTTCCTTTATTTTGTTGTTCACTACTACGGAACACGTCATAACAGACGGTTCGAAAACGTCATCACAGACGGTTTCCAAACCGTCTATATTTGTTCGTCTGTGATAACAAGAAGTTATCACAGACGGTTCAAAACCGTCTATGAAGGATAGTATCACATACGGTTTTTTGTTCAAACCGTCTGTGAAGGATAGTATCACAGACGGTTTTCATTAAAAACCGTCGGTGATAAGTAGATATCACAGACGGTTTTAATTAAAAACCGTCTGTGATAAGTAGATATCACAGACAGTATGTTTAAGAACCGTCTGTGATACTAGAAATATCACAAACGGTTTCAACAAAAAACCGTCTGTGGTATTGAGTCATCCAAACTACATTTTTGCTGTTTTTTTGGCTAGCCTCAGGAATTGCTAGCCATGCCCTCTGAAAACAAGCATGTACAAAAATAGATACATCACAGATAATCAATTGTTGACAACTCAAAGTGATCATTACTCAAAATAAATTACAAAAGATCGAATTTGTTGAAGTATTGTCGCTATAGTTACAATTGGATTACAATTGAGTCAATTATTTGCGTGAAACTCTGGGTCGGCGATGGCGTGAAACTCTCCTTTGTTAACTATTTCTGACATGATAAAGGCGCTTAGCTTCCCTCGAACGTCCGCGATATCGTGCGCAACGAGTCCATCTAAATCTATTATCAAGCCCCGCCGCTAGGTCAAGAAAATGGTAAGCGATATATTTAAATTTACAATTAGAAAATAATTATTTTGAGATTGACAAACCTCGGATTCTTCATCTTAGCACTCATGATTTTCTCCATATGATGGCAAACGAGAATGCACATAGCTCATCATTTTTTGTCAAGCGTGATCGCAAAAATAGAATTACATATATACGTATACTCAGTTGAAGACATATTATTATGAAGTATGATATAGGACTATTGTGTTGTAGCGCGTATCGGAAATTTCGTCCTGTGTGTTAGTTGGGCGCTGGATCCATTGTATTTTCCTTGTTGGCTAACATAGGAGATGAACGAACTACATGATTGAAGAAAGTTATCCTCGGGCATTTCAAACGAAGGAAGACTACAATAGAGATATGTATGGAGGAAATAAGAAATGAGCATACTTGTCGATTCCTTGCGGAATGCTGAAGTCGTGATTGTTTCTGAGTAGCGAATCAAGATATATCACATAGTTCCTCCTGGGTATAATGACTAAAAGGATCCAGTGGTACCTACTCATGTATGTCGCTATAGTCATTAAACCTAAGTACAAATGAAATTTGTATAGCAAATAGTGAAGCACTTACCCTTGGTTGTAGGGCACCAGTATGTAGTTCTTGTGGGTCTGAAGAAGCAATGACGCCGTTATGTAGTTCTCGACGAAGGTCGGGTCTGCTTTGATGGTTTGCATAGATACCACGTGTGGGTCGAGGAAACCCACCGGTTCTCGCCCTTCCCGCATTTTTCATCATGTATCTATACATAAGCAATGAGTTGCGATATTTATCGGTATTACGTGAATGTAGAACTTGATTGTACACACTTATAGTGTCCAACATCGTAGAAGCGAGGCGTCGAGGGCTTCTAGGTTGAATAGGTTGAATAAGTCGTTGAAGCCCACGACGAAGTTGCCCGTCCCGTTGAAGAAATGCTCATCCTTGTATGCGACGGTGATTCCAGTATCGCACCCCTTCTTTCCGGTCTTTCGCAGGTACCAGGCATGCAAAGACTGACAAGCAAATCCAGCGCGGGCTAATTGTGTGTTAGGGCACAACGGTTTTCCGATGGAGTACTTCCGGACTTCGGGACTTGGGAGGCGACTTAATATTCGCGATTTCGATTTGGCCTTAACGATTGGCGCGTCTTCTGCGAGACGACTCGAACCGATACGGTAGCACGCTTGTCTTGTTCCTTCGGCGTCTTCTCCACGGGAACCAATGAGGTGGCCTTCTGAGGCGAAATGTGAGGTGGAGTCATGGAGGGTCCCGTTGGAGAGGAATGGTCCTCTCGAGATTGCTGCACTGCTGGGTCCAGACGATGTCCGCCTTGGGCCATCGGATAAAACCGCACACGATCCCCTAGTGTTGTTATCTCTTCGCTCGCAAATCTCTAGTGGGACGGCCATGAAATGTTCGTGTACCATGTCCACCTCCACCCTAGCGTAACCATGCGCCACCTGGACACCGTGCTGCACTGCCCCATCCTGGTATGGATGCACCATCCCCCGCGCAGCCTCAATAGGAATGGACCCAACTAACCTCGCTTGAGCTTGCATGCCGCCGGCTCCTATAAAGCGACACGCAGCTAGCTAAAGCGCCCTATATGTCTATCTTTGGTGCACTCCATAAATGTACATTACCTTAATGCCGCCTATCGGTAATTGGTCATCGCCACGCTCAAAATTATGCGTGACGCGACACTACCCGATGTCGAGGAGGACCGGTTCCCGCAATAACGGGGCGCTTATGCATCGGTTGCGGAGTACTTGATTCAGCTTGATCCCGCAAACTTGCTATCCGCCCTGAAATTGTTGTTTTAGCGGTTCCAACCCATCGTCGTACTCGCCTTTGATCTCTTCCTACTTCTATACATGTAGTAGTCGTCATGCGAATCCATGTAGCCAAGGTACGTTAACCCCTTGCCTCGCGTGCACCCGGTGCTCCTTGTTTCCTAGGGCCGTAGATAGTATATCCTTCTCCTGTGTGCTTGGAAGGAGCCTTCTAACTTTGGGCAATCAATTCACACCGCAAGAGGTCATCATGTTATTATAGACACTATGAAGTTATGGACTTATAAACAACTAGGTAGTTCGACATATTTACCACACGCTGGGTCACTTCGTCCACCGGTTTGTGAAAGAGACGCCATCGACGAGACTTTTGCCTCGCTTAACCACTTTAGGGAACGCGGGTCCGTGATATCGTGAAATAGATTATCCTCCTCCGCCTCCCATTGCGGGTTTTAGCCGCTGCACCAGCCGTGCCGAGTCCGTGGGGTGAGTGTTTCGTGCTCGATTTCTTTGTGCGCCGCACTTTGCTTCTTAAATTCGTCCGTCGCCTTCATAGCCACAAAGGCGCCCCATGTTTCAGCGTCAAGAATGGAAACTTTGTGAAGGGCGCCTCACTCTTGTTCACGCATCGCGTGACAAGAATGCTCTTGAAGGTCCTCCACGCGTGACACATCGAGAGCAACGCATGCCGTTGCACGCGTGCCATGTGTGCTTCTAGGATAGTGAACTTGTCTTTAAGGTCTTCCCACAAAGACGCTCTCGATCATCCGTCAAACACTTCCACTTTGGTGTGGTGATAGGGACCCGCTCCTTGCAATTATCCCGCAGATGGTCCTGAATCTCGCCGCTTCTCTGGGACTCGGAGGGACCCCAAGGTCACCGACCTCCGTGATGGTCGGCCGGCCGCAGTAGCATTTCGATATTCCTCGCCATCTCGCTACGATTCTGCGGCGTCGGTGGACGCGTCGAAGACGGCGCCTACGCCATGTGCGGCGCTTCGGTGAAGGCGGTGAAGACGGCGCCTCTGCCATCTCGCTTACTTGCTATCTATATAAGTTACATACGCTCAACATGTGCAATATTTGCTAATATTCATAATTAATTCCAGCATAAAATATGAAACAATAAAGCATAAATAAAGCAATAAAGCAAAGTTTGTGCTCTCGGAGGGAGAGTTACAAAAGAACAAGTCTTTGCCATCTCAATCCTATTGCCAGCAAAACAAATTTCTAAATACATCCTCCCAAAGAAGAAGTGCATTACCCAAAGAAGAAGCCAAGTGCATCACCCCTTCCAGAGCCAGCCAAGTTCATCTCCCCATTTCCCATTCTCAAACTCAAAGCAAGCAAGCCATCAGCCAGCAGAGACAAGAACCAAAGGTGGGTTCAACCCTGCAGCCGAGCCCAGCAGCAGCAAGGAGCCACCATGCCAGCAGCAGCAGCAGCCAGGGGGCAGAGGAGGCACAATTATACGCATCATATAAACCTTCCTGAATCATCTTGTCATGGAACTTGATCACAAAAAAGGCTACCAATGCAGTTTAGCATAACTGATACATTCGCTTGCACACAAAATTATTTATTTAGATGCAACATTCCATTTGATTTCTTCAGTTCAAAAATTTTTTGGTTAAAACATTTAGCTACCCAGACCCAGTAACAAATAAACTTTTAGGGAAAATTACTCAATATGACAGTAACACTACAAACACCATACAAGTAGGATGTTATTTTCAAATATCACACATCTTTGCTGTGTTAGCTAGCAAAGTTTCCCTATAATTTTATACTAAAACTACAAGAGCCAGCTTAGACCTTGGACCCTGATTCGTACTACACACTTTGCTTTAACTGAAGTTAAAAAAAAATCTAGGCAGTTTCTAGTCATTCCTTCAAAGTTCAAATGCATAAATGTTTAAGTTGATATCTTTTGAATTTCAAACTTCCTCAGACTGACTTCACATTTCATTTCCATATCAGATACACGTATGAACATTACAATTGGTGACGCTCTTGAAATTCATTTGACTTGACTTGAAAAACATAATTAATGTATCAAACAGACTAGTAACATTACAACTTGAAAATGTTCTAGTGCAGTCATATGTTCTATATGTAAGTAAAAACAAGAAGCAGCAAGGAATCTAAATACAGAACATCTCAAGAATTGATAAGCATCATGTAATCCAGATCAACTAGGTAGATGCAACTAGGAGTACCACGGGTAGGAGATCGGGCCAGGAGCAGCCGAGGGCGAGCCGGTGGAGTAGAGGCGACGCCGGCGGTGCTCGGGCCGAAGCGAGCGAGGTCGGCGCAGCAGAGGCGCCGAGCCGGCCGGGAGCGGAGCGACCGGCCGAGGCGGCCGAGGCAGCGAGGCGACACAGCGGCGCCGCCTTGGCGCCGCCGAAGGAGGAGGCGAGATCTCCGAGGAGAGGCGCAGAACCGAGTTGGGGCCGAGGCGCAGGAGCAAGACCGAGGAACCGGAGGCGAGAAGCGGCCGGACAGCGAAGGGGCGCGGAGAGGTGAAGAGTAAGAGCAAAACCCTAGCGGTCCCGGCCTTATAAAAATAACATCACAGACGGTTCTAAGAAAGAACCGTTTGTGATATTCACCCATCACAGACGGTTGTACGAAATAACCGTCTGTGATATGCACACATCACAGATATTTCTTTTGTACAACGTGCAGGATATGCACCCATCACGCATTTGGTTCTACGAAAAACCGCTCGTGATGGTACATATCACGACGGTTCTATAAAAGAACCGCTCAGGATTCATTATCACTGCACGGCTCTATTCTAGAACCGTCTCGTGATATCCCCACAACAGCATGTATGAACTGCTGGACAAGCAGTATGATGACAAGTTTGAGTTCAAAAGTTCATATCTAATTCAACTCAACATTACCATGAACATCCACATTGACATCAATATTAAAGATCACAAGTCCATAACACATTAACACATGACAATGGAATAAATTAATTAATTACAATGGAGTAAATTCTTAATTAAAATACAACCCTTCATGATGATCGACGCGCATATAGCTAGCTTCCTCACCGGTTCTTCCTCGAGCCCGATGCCGCCTCCGAAAGGTGGCAACTCGTCAAATTGATTGTATTCTTCCTCGCCCACTACATTCTCAACTCCGACAATCCTCCTTTTCCATGAAGAACTACGTGGCGCTTCTTATTTGCCGGGTCGGTTACATAGAAGACTTGAACAACTTGGTTAGCCAGTACGAATGGTTCGCCTTTATATCCGACACGCTCGAGGTCCACGGTAGTGACGCCGCATTTGTCGACCTTCACCGTGGGAGATGGACCCAACGGCACCAAATAGGGCGATCTTGAAAAGCACGTAGTCGAGCTCCCATATCTCCTCTATTTGCCCATAGTACGAGCTTCTCGAAATTTCGATCGAATGCATCTATGCACACCACTGCTCGGATCAGGCTCTTCCTATCCCGAGCTACCGTATAAAATGTGTACCCATTTATATCGTATCCTTGCCATGTGACAATTGTAAATTGTGGCCCTCTTGCCAACCATAGCAGCGTATCATCATTTGATGACCTCCCGTTGATTCGCACCTTTAACTATTCGTTGAACCGACGGTTGCGCTCTCGTGATCCAAACCTCCGACCGGTTTGGATTACACATGCATACCATGTCTTTGTGCTCGCCGATGTACGGGACACTTGGGTCATGTGTTGTAAGACCGTGAAATAGGCTTGAGCATACGTATCCACATCGGGAGTGATTGATTTCCTTCCGATGGTCCCGATACCTTCTAGTCTCCCCTCATGACGAGATATAGGCACACCAATCGGATCTACCTGAGCCATGTAGTCGACGCAGAACTCAATGACCTCTTCCGCTGCATAACCTTCGATGATGCCGCCCTCCGTCGAGATCGATTCCGTCGTAGGACTTGAGAATTCCCATGTACCTCTCGAACGGGTACATATGACGAGAAACACAGGTCGATATCTTTATCTCTTTCACAAGGTGAACAATGAGATGGACCATGATATCGAAAAATGACAGAGAGAAATACATCTCAAGATGACACAGTAGTCGCACCACGCCGGCTGCAGAGCATCTAGTCCTTGGGGATCGATGACCTTCGAGCAATTGAGTTGAAGAAATAACACACCTCAAGATTGCCACTGGGCCTTGTTCGCAAGATACTCCTAATTACAACAGAAGCATTTGTGTCATCAAGACACGACAATCATGCGACTTCATACCAATTAATTTCAAATCTTGCATAGAAACAAGTTTCTTAATGTTAGCGGAGTAACCAGACGGGACTTTCACACCATGCAAGCTCTGGCACAGTTCATTTCTCTCGGCCTTGGACAGAGTGTAGCAAGCTGGGGGAAGGTACGTTCATCCTATATCGGTCTCTTTCGGTGCTAACTCGGTCCTTATGTTCATATCGACCAAGTCACGCCGCATGCTAACACCATCCTTTGTTTTACCACTAATGTTCAAGAAGAGACCAATCAAGCTATCACATACATTCTTCTCTACGTGCATGAAGTCGATACAGTGGCGAACTTCTAAGTGCTCCCAATAAGGTAAGTCCAAAAAAATTGACCGCTTCTTCCATATATTCTTCTCACGGGTTCTTAATTTACATCCCTTCCCAAGCACAACATCGATATCCTTAAGCATATCATAGACCTCTTTCCCACTAAAAGCCCTTGAAACTGAACCGTCCTCCTTATTTCCGTCGAATTGTTTCTTCATCTTGCGGTATGGGTGACTCACGGAAGGAACCTACGGTGACGCATATACACGCTTTTGCGAGTTGTTAAGCCATACACTCTCCGTAGCATGTAAGCAAAGGCGATGTGCTTTGGCTCCTTTTGTATTGGCCCGAAAGTTACCAAGGGCGGGAAAATCATTGATGGTGCAGAACAACATGGCGTGTAAAGTGAAGTTCTCTAGTTTGTACGCATCCCATACCTGTACCCCTTCGTTCCATAGTGCCACAAGATCTTCCAGCAATGGTGCTAGGTACACATCAATATCATTTCCAGGTTCTGTGAATGGCTGGATTATTTCAGACGGTTCTATTATTAAACCGTCTGTGATAATTGGTTATCACAGACGGTTCTAATTAAGAACCGTCTGTGATAAGCTCGCATCGGCTATTCCAGGTCGGAACAGACCCAACACAGACGGTTCCAAAAGAACCGTCTGTGATGGGCCGTCTACTATAGCCTATTTTGTAGTAGTGATTCATGCTATAATAGAGACTATAGAAATTGTTATGGGATATTTTTCTTCTTGTATTGTTGTGTACATGGTTTTTGGCCATCCTGTACTTAATTCAATTCGTGGCTCCGCCGCTGGGAGCAGTTAAATAGCACTCATTTGCAGGGCCTGAGATGAATACGTAGACTTCGATGGTTTACTGCTAATTCATTCTCGGCAAGCGTTCGCAAGGGAGCCAGAATGATCCACGTGACCCTATCTAGGACTAGGAGTAAAAAAAATATGCTATTCTAATAAGGCCAAAGATTTGACTGTTCTGCTAGCTTCACTGCTACACAAAACCTTATCACAAACGATTTTTTAAACTGTCTGAATTTATGTGTCTGTTATAACAGACGGTCATCACATCCAAAGAGGATTGGCTGCCATGGCAGAGGATTGTGTGCCGCGATAGAGAATTATGTGCCATGGCCGAGGATTGTTTGTCTAAATCCTACCGCGGCAGAGGATTGGCTGCGCAAATCCTACCACAGCAGAGGACTGACTGCTATGATAAAATCACATGCGGTTCTTAATACAAACCATCTGTGATGCTTACAAACCGTCTGTGATAATTATGTATCACAGACGGTTCTGAATCATATGTGTTAACTATAACATAGAAGGATCTATCTGTGATAAATCGTCTAGTATAACTTGTTTTATAGTAGCACTTGTCCGTGCAAACAAATCCAACAAACCTTAATTAGAATTCCCGCGGCATCAGTGTTCGTACGGACACATGCTGATATGCATTGCTCGCTAGCTAAACAAAGATGCTCCGAGATTATCCAAAACTAAGAAGCAATTAACAAAGAAGCGACACTCAAGTCACAATAAACATGAGTTAATTCCCTCCTTTCCTAGATCCCTTTTGCTTCGATTAAATTACTCGCGTGAATGCATGGCAGCTAGAGTAAGCCCTGAATTTATTAGTTAACGGCGGCCGGACTTGGGAACAGTTCAGAGCTGCATGGTCAACAATTAATATAGTAATTAGCAAAAACATTGTGCTAATTTGCTAGGCTCATGCACTTTCAAGGCGTCCAAAAGGAACACAACGGGTAATAATAAACTTGGCAAATTGATCACTTAATTAGTACCACCGTCACAAGCTCCAGAACCAAAGCATTAGAGCACATGCATGAACCTTTGAGGCTTGATGTTTGATATCGTAATTTATGACTTAGTTGGGTTGAGTCGTGCTTCTTCAGTGTTTGCTTTTCATAATATCAATGAACCTTTCACTACCAGAAACAGGTTTTTTCCCGAGTGCTCAATACACTCGGGACATCCACTAAAACACTCGGGATGTACTTTCCCGAAGGCCAACACTCGGGATAGTTTAGTCGGGTAAATCAGTGTTTCCCGAGTGTTACACTCGGGAAACTACATTTTGCTGAGTGTCACCATTTACACTCGGGAAACATATGACACTCGGGAGAAAAAACCGTCCGAGCACCGTAGTCACCGTAACGGAAAAGTTTCCCGAGTGCTGACACTCGGGAAATAAACGGATATTTCCCCGGGTGTCAACACTCGGGAAATACACTGATAATTTCCCGAGTGGTGACACTCGGGAATAAGAGAAGATAATATTTTATCAGTATTTTGCCAAGACGTTTATCCCCGAGTGTATGTAAAATAAAACACTCGGAAAGTCATCGTTATTCCCGAGTGTTGACACTCGGGAATAAGAGCAAATCGATCTCCTGGTCGCTTTTCCCGAGTGTATGGCTAAGAAAACACTCGGAATATGGGTGAAACAGTCGTACCCAATTTATTCGTATGCACAATTTGCAATTGGATTTCAATCAAATTCAAAAATACATTCCACATCCAGATTCAAAGAATACATTCACAATCGATTCAACAATATTATCATATATATATATATGAAACAAATATTGACATAATTCTCAAGTTCACAACATTCAAGTTCAAATTGAAAAGATACATATAATAGTTCAAACATAATTCTCAAGTTCACAACATTCAAGTTCTCGCATCAACAGAATATTGCATTGTAGTGAAGAGATGGCCTTCTCCCGAGCTTCTACCCATCCTAAGCAATGAACTCAGACTAATCGCATTGTCATGAAGAGAACAACTCGGCTTAGTACTCAACATAGACAAGATGAAACTAATAAAATTAAGTAAATACAGGTAAGCAAACTCGCAATTCAGTTTACATTATATACTTTTTGAGTACGCATGCATATATGCTACATCAACACAAGAATGGAGTGAAGTATGTTCATGTTTGCACGACAAGATCATGAAAATGGCAAGCACCTGGTGGTGGCCTCTCGACGTTGGACTCATCCACATGATCTTGGTGGGGGCAGCTAACATGTGTACCATCTCCAGCATCAGCACCGGAAGCAGCTGGATCTGCCATTGATCCCGCCGTATGCTGAAATTTGGATTTGAACAGAAACACTAAAAAACATTAGCAGCAATGTTTTGTATACAAAGTCAAGTTGAGTCGTGAATGTTTGGTAGAGTAGTGCCGTGGTCCTGCTGCAGTATTTGTATCCTAGTCCATCAATGTCTAAACTACTCCATCATTTGTATGGAAGAATATGGAATAAACAATGCAATACTTGTAAGTTAGAAAGAAAGAGTGAAATATAACATACCAAATATGATGAACTTTCACTTGACTTAAGGTGCAATCCACTGGTACTTTAATCAAATTAAGTTGAAGATTAAGGTTATAGAACTAGAGCTTTCCTCTGTGTTATGTTTGAAGGTTACGGTTGTAGTACTAGCTAGAGATTTCATTTGTGTGTTGAAATCAATGCATATTGAAATTGATACAACACATGCCACACCTACACAACATTGTCATTTCCTCTGTAGATTAAGTATGACAGTAATCAGTACATGGAATAAAGTGAAGAGTACCACATGGGATCAAGGACAAGCAGCCTACAACTAACAATATAATAATAAGTGTCCAAAGCACTAACCGGATTAGATAATGTAGGCAGTGGTGCCCCTGGTGTAGTGGCATCAAGTCGAGTTTGAAGTGCCTGCATATTTGTTTGTTTCAGTCATATGGGGTGAGAATCTACTAGTAATGTTAGCTAATGGTAACTAAAAAAGGGATAGTGCTGGTACTAACATCTTATATGAATTGAAAACAAAAATATCAAGGTAAGCTTGTGGAAATAAATGAATTGCAATTTGCATCGCATATGGGGTTCAAGTCCAAACTCGATCATTTGCTCCAATCATTTGCCTAGCCTCGATTTCATCTTGTAGCTTTGGCCTCGAAATGAAAACCCTATCACCGATGGTCGCACTCGCCTTTGAGGGTGTACATCATCCGTTGATCCCAGACTTGTTGTTCGGACCTCAGAGAGGGTGGTCGGTGTGCTAATGTAGCCGCACCGATCAAGAAACGCCATGTTTCTTTCCTTTCCACCACATACACAGCAATCGATCCATGGTGAATTCATTACGTCAAGTCCTCGCCATGAATCTCCTTAGCGACCTCGTGATATGCTTCCTGTTGGACAAAATCATAAGTGAGCGAATATCATTAGGGACAAAATCATAGTGTAGAAATGGTACCAAGTTCTGTGTTGCGCGCTGGCTGCATAGGGTGCCCTCCTGATCACCCCTCCTAGCTTCTACATATGCCTCTACATCGGAGACATGCCTCTGCTTCTTCTTTTCCTGCACCCAAACACTCGGGAGGTATATAAATATGTATGTGCAACATTCAATCAATATGAACATGTTGACCTACCAAGTGCTTCTTGTAACGAGCCATGGAGGAGCTGCCTTGGTGATGTGCTGCCCCGCCCATCAACAATCTCCGCTCCCTAGCAGCACGGGAGGCCTCTAACCACTCTTCGTTACACCACCTCTTCTGGGCAATCTGCTGCCATGCATCTTCACACCTCTGGGACCACCAAGGTATTGCCTAATTTAACAAAGTGTTAAATATGAATAAACTAGAATTGATTGCAAACTAGAACCCACAGGAAGCAATGGCACGAACGAATTATGATTACCTGCATGTACTCCTCCAAAGTGATATGTGTTTGGCAAGCCTCGGCCCTATGAATTTCCTTTCCAAGGACTTGGGTGTGGTAATAGATCACCGCTTGGATGCGTGCTTCATAGATCATCTGTGGGATCGACTTTTAACAACATTACGCACCACTCTCCTAGAATCGACTTCCGTCCATCACCCATCTAAACCACCACTAGATAATAACAACATAAAGTGTAAGATTAGCAAATAACAAGATAATATGTGTGTGTATGCTGAGAAAAGCAACTAGGATCCTTGTCACTTACCCAAAACTTTCCTCCACCCAATGCAAACAATTGTCAAATTGTATTTCTCCTTCTCAGCAGCAGATCTTGGCTGACCTTGTAGTGGCGCCATGTCCATGCAGCTCTCGCCTTCCTCTGTAGATGACCAAGCCGTGGAAGTGCCATCGAATCAAGACGCCAATTATGCCGCTTGGAAGTCTACATTTCTCGACCCTCCTTCTTCTCGCCATTGCCTGCACATTAGTTTTTTTGAGGTCTGCAAGCAAGTGGGCTAAATTAGTGAAAGTGATAACAATTTCTTAAGTGTCGCCAATAGGAACGATGATAGTCTTCTCCTCCTCTCGGGTTGGTTGTGGTGGCAAGTTCGCAGGTCCTCGCAACCAAAAATCTTGTGTTGTACTTGTCTTCCGCCTCGGTGTACTCATCCTCCTCACCCTCCTCCTCACTAGGATGCTGATCATTATCCACATGATCGGCCGCGAGGATCGGGGGTAGAGGTGCCTCGATCTAGATGTAGACCCCACGCCTCCTCGAGGGGCCGCGCCGCCCTCCGCCTCTGGAGGGGCCGCGGTGCCCCTCTGCCTCCTCGAGGGCGCGGCGCGCCTCCGCCTCCCGGAGTGGCCGCCACTTTGGAAGACAGACGTCTACCTCGACTACAGTATGCCGCCCCTTTGATGCCACTCATTTTTGGTGTCCTGAAATGAAATGAAAGTAAATACATCAATTAATAAAGCGCAATCAAGTAAGCTCATACAAAAAATTAAAAATATGCAGCAAGTACATGCAAGACGTACAAGAAGATCATGCTTAGAAGTAGTCGTCTACAATGAGATCCTCCGCAGATGGGCCCTCTAAAAAGTCATCGTCACTCTCATGAGGTGTTGACTCGACCTCAGCCCCTTCAGTGCCATGAATGTCTAAACGATTAAGTACTTCCAAATCGTCTTCGTTGACAACCTCCTCAGCATCGATTAGAATGTCTTCTCTGTGATCGTCCCCTTCGCCAATTATTATTTCAAAAGTCCCTGGGAGCCCATCTTCTTGGAAGAATAGGTCAACACCATTGTTGGTCTCGATGTTGTAGTCCTGCTCACTAGGGGTAGGTAGTTTCCCATATGGTTGCACCTTATGTACTACCCACCAATCCACTAGACTACGCACAGTTTTGCATGGGTACGGGATGTAGTATACTTGAGTGGCTTGCTGAGCCACAATAAATGGATCATTGCCTGGTAGGACTGATTGATGTGCAACTTCAACCAGCCCAAGTGATGTGTTACAGTAACTAGCTCTTGGCTTCTCCCACTTGCCAGTAGCTGGCTTGTGGATCATATTCAGCCAAGGCCTATTGCAAAGCTCCTCTTGGTCAAGTCGAGCCTTGATATTGTCCTTCGTTTTGTCTGGAATGTCAAAGAATGTGCTAAATATGGCCTCTGCAACATTCTTCTCATTGTGCATTACATCTATGTTATGCGGAAGAATGAGCTTATGGAAGTATGGTAGCCGCCACAAGCTTGGAATGTGAGTCCAATTGTGCTCCTCGCCATATTTCTCGAACCCATCTCCATCGTCAAGGGGCTTCAAAGCATCTAGCCGTGCACGAACCTCCACACCTGCCAGCCGACGGGGTGGTCCACTGCGACAAAGAATATTAGCCCTAAATCCATTTCTCATCACTTCTAAATTCGTGGTCAATTGGAAGGAATTGACAATGACAATCGAAGAAGGAATGCTTATACCATGCTTTAGCCAATGTACCACGCAACGCCCCCGCAGATTGGGCATGGCATCTTCCCATGTACACACCACCCACAGAATATCCCGTACGCCGGGAAGTCATGCATTGATGTGTGGTACGCGACCCGCATGGTAAAGTTCTGTTTCGCTGACCGATCATATGTTACTATGCCTTGTTCCCAAGCATGTAACAATTCATCCACCACCGGCTCCATGAATACACTCATATTCTTCCCCAGGTATTCGTGACCGTGGATTATCAAGGAAAGGAATATGTTTTGCTTCGCATGCAAACGCCGGGTGGGAGGTTAAGGGAATGACAAACACGGCCAATAAATTGTCGGGCAAATTTCATACCAAATGGGTTAAACCCATCGATTCGCGATTGCAATTCGAACATTCCGAGGCTCATGGCGAACTCTACATAGTCTCGATCAAATTGCTTCCATGCTTCACCATCGATGGGTGGACCATCTTGTCAAGATGGTACCGACGACCATACTTGTGCCATATCATTTGTTTGGCGTAACCTCGGACATGTACAACCGCTGGATTTGTGGCACAAATGGTAGATAGCGAAGTATTTTTCTCGCCAATAGGAAGTCGCCTCTTCGACCATCACCGAGTCAACCTCAACAAACCTAGACTCACCACACTTATCACGTTGATCTTTGTGCACATTCTCATTCCTAAATAGCATGCAATGATTTGGACAAACATCTATCTTCTCATATGGCATATTTAGTGCGCTTATCAATTTCTTGGCCTCATACAAGTTAGCGGGCGGTTTGTGACCATCAGGAGAAGGGTGTTAAACACGCTTAAGAATGCATCAAAGCAAGCAATGCTTGTCTTTGAATCGGACTTGATGACAAGTAGTCGTGTGACGGCATCTAGTTGGGACACCTGTGTTTGCCCATGAAGTGGTTGACTCGCTGCGGACAACATATCAAAGAAAGCCCTTGTTGCAGGCTCCGGTTCTTCCTCTACAGGTGGCACATACGCATCACGCACATCATCTAGCATGTCTTCTGTCCTACTCTCATTGTGGCCGCCATCGTCTGCTTTCTTCCTTAGCACATATGATGTACTACGTTGTGACTCGCCGTGATAGACCCACACGGTATACCCCGGCCGAACCGTACTTGCACAAGTGTGCGATCATTGTTGCCCTCATTTGTGGTCGTGTGTTCGAACAACGAGAACAAGGGCACAACACACCCCGTCCATTACGCCTAGCAAATGCTCGATCCACAAAATTGGACGTCTTTTCCATCCATTCTTCGCTACAGTCACCCATCTCTCGCCCAGTGTACATCCAACTACGGTCCTCACCATCCTAGTGTACAAAACATAATGCATATATTAATCCGACTTGTTATTTATGTCAAAAATAAAAAATACGGAGCTAGCTATAAGCTACTATAGGATACATGCCCTATACATGTACAGAAAAACATATTGACATGAAGACAACATAAATGATCAACAGAGCATAAAAACACTTTCTTTCAATATAAAGGAGTACCATTATAAATGAATACAATTATTTATTAACACGTTAATGTAGCATTGTAATGACAGCATATCAATCCACCATAAATGGACAAAACTGAAGAAAATAAGTAACCTTTATTATTTTCCCACTTATCCACTACCTTCAGTACTTTTTGGAGCCGAGGGAGCCAAGGGAGGCGATGAGGGGGAAGATGGTCTGCAGCTATGTGTCGGTGGAGGCGATCGGCAGACCGCAGCACAAATGAGGCAAATTAGAGCATGCATAGAATCATTAGGACAAAAAGAGCAGATACTAATCATAGACTTCAAAAGCTAATACACAAATTGCTACCATCGCTATCCCTAACGAACATTGAAGATCATTCCCACCTCTCTTTTACTCTCTGCAGAAATCTGCTTTCGCCATGACTTTTATCGTGGCTCGTGATCAAATCGTAACTGGGCACCTTTTTCCAATGCTCGCCCATGGGTTCCCTTGCCCTTTCCATTTTCTTTCCAGCTTTCCTTGGATGCACCGGCATACACCCAACTCAAGAACCGGTCCTACTTTGTTTGATTCCTCACCCTCCTTTTTGGGCACTCACTCCCACAAGAAAGAGTAAACAAAGTAAGTGAATGCACCTACAAATGATTGTGTGTACTCCCATGAAGGGAGTTAGCTCAGATCACACTCGATATCTTGCTCGGATCACACTAGGTTGTGATAGCAAAGATGCGATACTATACATTTGTGATATATTCATTTTTATTAATATAAAAACATTGCACTCGCACGGTATGGCATGCTCCCTCCTCCCATTTCTGCTCCATGCAGGTGTCAAGAAGATCGATCTCCTTTTTATCTTTGGGTAGGAGAGAGGAAGACGGCATTGAAGTTGCAACAAAAGTTCGTGAGAAGGCAAGATCTTGTGAAAGATCATGCATGCGATACAAAATCTACACTAGACATATATGCATCACGATGTACATAGCATCTACACTCAACCATTATTAACATTAGTGCCTTAGTGGGTGATGTAGGAGAGATCAAGACGTAGTTTATCTTTGCTAGGAGAGAGGGAGACGGCATTAATTAATTGAAGCTGCTTTCAAGTTCATAGAAAGAGATCTTGGGAAAGATCATGTGGCTATCTATGTACGTGCTAGACAAGATTGCATACCATTGATGTAGTACAAATTGCATGTAATTACATCAAGTATATGCACTCACGAAGTCAAATAGGATTTGAAGTTCGGTATGTGTCATATGTACGAATCACACTAAAGATATATTGATGGCACTCGCCATCCATGCATGCAGAGCTCGAGGGAATAAGTACGAGCAAGACTATAATTCTAAAGCAAGGACAAGATCAAAAAAACCCGAAACTAGGCATATAAGCTCCACCATGAGTAGTAAGCATCATTTTTAAACACCGCTTTAAAACATCACCGCAAATTGAAAAAAGGCACTTTGAAACACCAAAACTAACAAAGATTCTCCTAAGAAAATATGGGCGCAATTTTGAAGTTTGTAGCCAAGGCAATTCCAATTGAATTTGCACATGCAGACATGATGAATTATTTATCATTTTCACATCCGACTCCTCTTGGGAGAACAAGGGCAACGACCAATGGTAGCACATACCGAATCAATCCCCCTAACGAGCAATGTAACTAATTCAAACCAACCAAAATGAAGAAGTGTCAATTCCCATGGTACAAAGAAAGAATCATGATCATATTAAAATATGTCCTAGCGAGCAATTGTTTTACGAGAAGTACTAAACAATTACCATCGATTTGATCATCATACTCGATAGTAGCGCAAGTGATCGAGCACAATGTAAGGTAAAACGACTAAAATTTCCAGAGCAAAACCTCATAATACCATGTAAAAGTAAATTCCTTTATGGGACCAATGAAGTTTTAAACCCGACCAACCAAGTATAGTCTAGCGGTGTGGCACCTTGTCTATCTAGCTGATGAACAAAGTTTGATTCCCACTGACCACGGGTTGGGTGGGTTATTTGTGTGGATTTTCCACTTTGCTTGTCCGAGATTTCCACTTTGATTGTCCGAGATTTGAACCCGTGACCTGTGGGTTGTGAGCCTTAAGATGACTACACTAGCCAATTGTCCTCACCCTCTGAGAAAAAAGTTCTTAAATCCACAAAAGCAGCAATAAACACATGTCAAAAACAGACACATCTTTGTCGATGTATTGGTTGAAATGAATCTGTACTAACAAGGAAAGTCTATATTCGGGTCCAACTGAAATCAACCAGCTGAAATTCGAGCTCAAGCCCATCTAGATTCCAAGAATTCAACCCAAAACCAAACGTTTATTGTTGCATCCCAGGATTAAAACACAGACGAGAAGCATCAAAATTCAAACATTTTGGACCGGCATTGGGTCAATTTCACTAATTCAACTGCATACAAACTCATGCAACCCATAAGCTTAGCTCAAGTCCAAGTAACCAAGAGAATTCCAAGGAAAGATCGAAAAATTCTACATATTAGAGCAAATCATATGCATACAACACTCAGTACTTCGCGTACACATAGTACTGGGCAAGAAATTTACTAGTTTATTCAAGATCTAGCCACATATATATGTTAATTTCCCAGGAAAAAAAAAAGTAGAAACAGGGGGAGGAGGGAGCCGGGAGGAGGGAGGCGGGCGGAGGAGCGAGGCGGGAGGAGGAGGCGAAGTGAGGAGGGAGCCGGAACTCACCGAGTTGCTCTTTGGGCGGGAGGCACTGAGAGGGCCGGGCGACGAGCGGCCGGGCGGCTGGGAGACGACGGGCGGTGGCCTTCAACAAGCGAGGAAGGAGACCAGTGGTCGAGGAAGGCGTCGGCGACGGCAGGAGGGAGCCGAGGGGCGGCGTGCCGAGGAGGGAGCCGGGAGGAGGGAGGCGCGGAGGAAGGAGCCGGGAGGAGGGAGCCGGAGGAGAGGCGAGGCGGAGGAGGAGCGAGGCGGGAGGAGGGAGGCGAGCGGAGGAGGGAGCCGGGAGGAGAGGAGCGGAGGAGGAGGTGCTGGAGGATGCTTGCACAAGGAGGAGGAGGTGGGCGGCACTCGGGAGGAGGAGGCGGGCGGCGCGGAGGAGGGGTAGGAGGGAGGCGGCGCGCGAGAGGGGGAAATTAGGGCGCTGGGGAAATTAGGCGCTGGAGGGTAAAACGCGCGCAGAGGAAAAAAACGCGCGGGATGGTGTTTTCTCTCCGAGTGTTTTATTTTAAAACACTCGGAAAATATTTATTTCCAGTGTTTTGTATAACCACTACTACAAAGAGGCTATAGCAGACGGCCCATCACAGCACGGTTCCTTTGGAACCGCTCGTGTTGGGTCCGCTCGCTATCTTTTGCGCATAGGGCCTATCACAGATTTGTTTATTTCGTAACCGCTCATGATAGTAATATCGCGCACAGTTACGAAATAGAACCGTCGTGATGTTACACTGACAGTTCTATTTCCGTAACTGCTCTGCGATATTGTTTATCACGCACGGTTCGAAATAGAACCGCTCATGATTTCTGTGCTTCATATAAATTGAGCCGAGACATCCTCTCACGCACCTGCTTGCTGTGTCTACCACTTCCTTCCTGCCCTAGCTCCTCATCTGCCAGTATACCGCTCCAGCGCCACTTCCTGCCTAGCTCCTCCAACTGCGCCACTTCCTCGCCTAGCTCCTCAACTGCCTGTTGTGTCACCGCTCCAGCGCCACTTCCTGCCTAGCTCCTCCAACTGCGCCACTTCCTGCCTAGCTCCTCACTGCACATGTGTCTACCGCCTCCAGCGCCACTTCCTGCCTAGCTCCTCCAACTCGCGGCTCCTCCTCTAATACCGGTATGAGCACATGATCTTGCACCGCCAATGTTGGAATAAATAATATTAGCCCCGCAAATCTTAGTTTTGAAACCTTATAACTAATGAACTAAAATTTGACTTAGGAGTGGTAACTTAATAAAATTGAATTAGGTCTAATAATCACTAAAATTTGAGTTAGGATAATTAATTGTCTTAAAAATAAAATTTACACACCGGTTCACAACGGTGGGGTTTGGGTCAAGCAATATTGCATTTACTGTTCCTGTATTTTAGGTTAATAAGTGTTGTATGAGGTGATGCCTATATTTGGGTTGCATGATTGTTCAATTCAGATAGATATCGTGTCGAGAGGTAGGGATCATGGTTGTGGCAGTAGGCATGGCTACGCTATGCCACCGCGTGTGGTACATAACTAGTGAAGAGTTTTCTTTCAATAACCTTAGATACAAATGTTGGAGAATGAGTTTATATTGCACATTTTAGCTTGCTATAAATTAATCGCTAATCAATTTGACACTAATTTGTTACATGCGTAGTGTAGATGGATCGAATCGATGTACGGTGTGAACCGTGTGAGTCAAGATTACATTAATGGCGTGGTTGCTTTTAGAAGAGCCACGAAAGGTGATATGTTGAAGAAGGGATAAATTTTATGTAATCGTCAGTGCATTGATTGCGTAATCAAGATGTTTAACAACGCGCGCAGATCGGGCGCACTTGATTCAAGGGTTTCAAAAAGGGTATACATGTTGGACCGACCACGGTGAAGAGCAGATTATACCGAAGTTAATAATGACGACATCGCCGAGGAAGTCAACGATTTGCCGGATGTGGACCGTGCTTTTGATGAGGATAGAGGCACGATGACAACTGGATCAAATGCTACGCGATGCGTAAGAGAACTACAAAGAGAGAGAGTTTTGTAAATTCGAGGGCTTAAGGGAGGACTCGTGAGACCTTTGTTCCCGGCGCAAGCCGAATACACAAGGTTGTCAACCGTGCTTGAATCGCTGAAATTGAAGGCAAGCAATAGTTGGTCCGATAAGAGTTTCACGGCGTTGTTAGGTCTCCTAGCGGACATCCTTCCGAGGGAAACGTGTTGCCCAAAGACCACCTATCAAGCAAAGAAGGTTATTTGCCCATTGGGAATGGAAGTAGAAAGAATACATGCATGTCCGAACGATTGTATCCTCTGCCGTAAAGAGTATGCAGACATGCATTATTGTCCCGTGTGCAAAGCATCCCGATACAAGCGTCAAAATACTGCTAAGGTGAAGCAAGGACCTCCTGCTAAGATGTTGTGGTATCTACCTATAATCCCACGTTTGAAGCTAGCTATATGCGCGTCGATCATCATGAAGGGCTGTAATTTAATTAAGAATTTAATTACTCCATTGTAATTAATTTATTTATTCCATTGTCATGTGTTGTGTTATGGACTTGTGATCTTTAATATTGATGTCAATGTGGATATTCATGGTGCGAGTGAGATTATTACTGGCAAGGTCCAAATATTCTAGATTGGTAAGGGAGTCTATTTTAGGAGGAATTGCACCGTGCAGCAGGTTACCAGATAGGTCTATCTTCCTTAGGATACAGCCCTTCTACGACTTCACTTCATTGGGTAGGTTCTCTCTTGGAGCCATTTTGAACATACTATTGCACGATATGCCAATAACTTTTCCGTTGAGATATTCGTGTAGCTTTTTGGAATTCTTGTTGTCTGTTCCTTTTTCCTTTTTTTTTTGCCTAGCATGCTTTAAATCTTGCTAAACTTTTGGGCTTTACATTATAATTAACTAATGCTAAAAACACCATCTTGGAAGTTCATCCAAAAACTGCGCCTTCTGAAATATTGCGCTGTTTTATGTATAATATGCTCACTAAAGCATTAGTGAAGTGCCCAAGGTTTATTCATGTGACCCCTTAACAAAAAATGATGACATATAACTTAGCACTATTTCATTTAAATTAGCTATTGTTTATATGTAAGTCTATTTCATCATCCAAGTGCTCTTTTTGTCTATGTAGTGCGTGAATTAGATGTTCTCGGCGAATCACAGACGGTTCCTCTAGAACCGCTCAGGATGCGAATATCACAGACGGTTTCCCAAGAACTGCTCAGTGATGCGTAAACATCACTGCACGGTTTCTCAAGAACCGCTCAGGATGTTTACGCATCACGCATTTCTCGAGGGAACCGCTCGTGATGTGTACGCATCACGCATTTCCCTCTAGAACCGCTCTATGATGCGTGTTGACTATATAGGTTCGAGAGACGATAGGGTTTTGATCTAACCCTATCGTCTCGAACGCCCTCGCGCGCCTCCCGACCCGCGCCCCTCCTCCCCGACCGGCGCCTCCCGAGCCCGCCGCCTCGCCTCGAACGCCTCCCAGACCCGGCGCCCCTCCTCCCCGACCCGGCGCCTCCGAGCCCGCCACTCCGCCACCGCCACCGCCGGTAAGCTCGATTCCACCTCGCTGGTTATTAAAGCGTCGCTCACGCACAGACGCAGCGTCGCTCTCTCATTGCGCTCCACCCTCCGTGATCCAGTATCACGCTTCTCGCTTTGTAGTATGGCGTATGGCGTGCAGAGAAGAGGAGGGAGAATTTGTCGCCTAGAACGTGTGTACCGGGCCTTAAGAGCTTTAGGCGGTATCGCTTAATAACCATGGTTAACAAATGTTGAATTGCATTAGTTAATAAAAATGTACTTTCGGTTGCTTCCATTTTTGTTGGATCTAATTTTGTAATCGTAAAATTGCAAGTCCAATGCTAATGTTCCATTCAAACTCTTCAAATAAAATGGACCCGAGCTCAAAGTTCAGAGTAATCTAGTAACTTTCCCGAATTCATTTGGGTATAACATGTCGCCATTCAGTTTGCCCAAGAACTTCATGTAAAGTCCAGGCTACCATATTATCACATATTAGAGAGACATCATAAGCAACTAATGCTAACAAAGTTCAGAGTAACCACAAAAAGATAAGTGCTTATCTACTCATTAATTATTGTCTAAAAGGAGACTATAAGAATGAGATTATACCCAAAATGTCGATAAGGGCAACCATGGTGATCACCAACACCAAAGCGTAGATGACCTTTGACATGAATATGGAGTATAATCTCGAGCAACCATTTGTAAGAGTGATTAACAACTCCAATACCCTTTTAAGTTAGAAGTACATTAATGTGACTAACAAAATAATTTTTTGGTGCTTACAAAACAAAGATTCAGTCTAATTTATTTAACTATTACCTTAAGGAAAAGACCAAACTGAATTCTACCCCCATGCTTCAGATGATGGTTTTCTCTCAACTGCAAAATTAAAGAAAACACTAAGTAACCTGATCACAACGTAAGTAAATGTATGTAACTTTTAAGGTGCCTTACCTTCTCTAGCATGTGGCGCATACAAAGAGGGAAAGAAGTTCTGGCCAGTTGGTCAATATCCTTCAGAGAAATCTCGACAAAGATCCTTTGGTCGTATGAAATATTGATTATAAGCAAAAAAACTAAGCAATATAGCAAGCATTAGCGTGGGAAGCAAATCTAGCTAACAATATCCGAAAAGCAAGTATAGGTCAAACATTGTACCGAGAGTAATCAGTCCAAAATATGCATTGCTTAATGCTTCAACAATCGCCAAACAAAAATATGCATTATAAAAGTTGTTAAAAGATTAACTGAAGAAACGTGGGGAATCGTATATCGATACTCACGAGTCAACCTCGTCCTTTTCTTGTTCCTTAATGGTTGCCGCCCATTTCCTGTACATTAAACGATTTCACACATTATAGCTTAATACACCTTATACAAATGAGGTGCTCAATTCGTAAATTAATGGAAGCATAGCGAATGTAAGACTCAAAATTTTAAGCAATCAAAAGATGCAATCATGCAAACAACTACGAAATCAACAAGCTTTTCATTTGTCTAAACATTAGAAAGACGGGCTAAAGAGACACAAATCACGCTTGATTATATTTGTTTATATTTTTGTGCAATTTCCCATATATTATATACTATGTAATAATTATGACGTAACTTATATAGATAGGAAGTAAGCGAGATGGCGAGGCACCGCTCTTCGCCATTGCCACCGACGCGACATGGCAGAGGCGCTGTCTTCGCCGCACACCGACGCCGCAGATACATAAGAGAGATGGTAGAGGAATATCGAAATTGCTCACGGCCGACCGACCATCACGGAGGTGAGTGACGTTGGGGTCCCTATGAGTCCCCCGGCATCAGTGGCGAGATTCCGGACCATCTGCGGGATACTTGCAAGGGAAAAGGTCCCTATCACGGTGCCAAAGTAGAAGTCTCTGACAAAAGATCAGAGACGCGCGTCGTGGGAAGACCTTTCAGCGTGTTCACTATCCCGTAAATGACATGAAACGCGCCGAACGGCATGCGTTGCTCTCCATGTGTCACGCGTGGAGGACCTTCAAGAGCGCTCTTGTCACGCAAAGACGTGAACAAGAGTGAGACGCCCTTCACGAAGTTTCCATTCTTGACGCGGGAAACATGGAACGCCTTTGTGGCTATGAAGACGACGGATGAATTTAAGGAGCAAAGTGCGGCGCACAAAGCAATCCAGGCACGAAACACTCACCCCACGCACTCGGCATCACTGGCACGCGGCTAAATCCGCGCAATGGGAGGCGGAGGAGGAGAATCTATTTCCTGATATCACACACCCGCGTTCCCTAACCTGGTTAAAAGCGAGGGCAAAAGTCTCGTCTGATGGCAGCGTCACTTTCCCAAACCCGGCGGACCAGGAAGTGTCCCAACGTGTGGTAAATATGTCGAACTACCTACTTGTTTATAAATCCATAACTTCATAGTGACTATAATAACATGATGACCTCTTGCAGCGTGAATTGATTGCCCAAACTTCCGAAGGCTCCTTCCAAGAACACAGGGAGAAGGATATACTATCTACGGCCCTAGGAAACAAGGAGCACCTGGGTCGCACGCGAGGCAAGGGGGTTAACGTACCTTGGGTACATGGATTCGCAGACGACTACTTCATGTATAGAAGTAGGAAGAGATCCAAGGCCGAGTACGACAATCAGTTGGAACTGCTTAAGGCAGAATTTCAAGGACAGATAGCAAGTTTGCAGGATCAATCGAATCAAGTACTCCGCAACCATGCAAGCCGCCCCGTTATTGCGGGAACAAGTCCTCGACATCGAGTAGTGTCGCGCCCACGCATAATTTTGAACATGACGACGACCAATTACCGATAGACCGCATCAAGGTAATGTACATCTATGGAATGCACCAAAGATAGACCTATAGGACACCTTAGCTAATTGCGTATCGTTTTGTAGGAGCCGACGGCCTGCAAGCTCCAACTGAGGTTAGTTGGGTCCATTCCTATTGAGGCTGGGCGGGGGATGGTGCATCCATACCAGAAGGAGCAAATGCAAAGACGGTGTCGGTGGCGCATGATTACGCAAGGGTGGAGGTGGACATGGTACATCAACATTTCATGGCCGCCCCGCCGACATTCGCCCGAACGAAGAGATCACAACACTAGGGGATGCCGTACGCTTTTATCCAAGGGCCCAAGACGGACATCGCCCCGACCCAAAGAAGGCCGCAATCTCGACAGACCATTCCTCTCCAACGGAACCCTCCATGACTCCACCTCATATTTCGCCTCGAAGGCCACCTCATCGGTTCCCGTGGAGAAGACGCCAAGGAACAACAAAAGCGTGCTATCGTATCGGTTCCCGAGTCGCCTCGCAGAAGACGCCCAATCGTTAAGGCCAAATCGAAATCGACGAACATTAAGCCGCCTCCCAAGTCCCGTAAGCACGGAAGTACTCCATCGAAAACCGCTGTGCTCTAACGCACAATTAGCTCACGCTGGATTTGCTTGTCGCTTTGCATGCACGTACTTGCGAATACCGCAAAGAAGGTGCGATCATCGAATCACCGTCGCATACAAGGATGAGCATTTCTTCAACGGGCCGCAACTTCGTGGTGGGCTTCAACGACTTATTCAACCTATTCAATCTCAAGCCCTCGACGCCGCTTCTACGATGTTGGACATCGTAAGTGTGTACAATCAAGTTCTACATTCATGTAATACCGATAAATATCGCAACTCATTGCTTATGTATAGATACATGATGAAAAATGCCCGAAGGGCGAGAACCGTGGGTTTCTCGACCCACACGTGGTATCTATGCAAACCATCCAAGCGACGCGACCTTCGCCGAGAACTATATAACGACGGCATTGCTTCTTCGTAATCGCAAGGACTACATACCGTGCCCTACAACCGTGGGTAAGTGCTTCACTATTTGCCATTCAAATTTCATTTGTACTTAGGTTTAATAGTTATAGCGACATACATGAGTAGGTACCATCGATCCTTTTAGTCATTATACCCAAGAGGAACACCGTGATATATCTTGATTCCTAGTCGAAACGATCACGACTTCAAAGATTCTCGCAAGGAATACTCGACAAGTATGATCATTTCCTCAATACATAACTCTATTGTAGTCTTCCTTCGCTTGAAATGCCCGAGGATAACTTTTTCAATTATGTAGTTCGCTCATCTCCTATGTTAGCCAACAAGGAAGATACAAGAGATCCAAATACCAACTAACACACAGACGAAATTTCCATGACGCGCTACAACACAATAATCCTATATATATCATACTTCATAAAAATTTGTCTTCAATCGACTATACGTACATATGTAATTCTATTTTTGCGAGGCCACAAAGAAAAAATGATGAGCTATGTGCATTCTACGCTTGCCATCATATGCAAAGAAATCATTAGTGCTAAGATGAAGAATCCGGAGGTTTGTCAATCTCAAATAATTTTTTGTAATTGTAAATTCAAATATATATCCTTACCATTTTTTCTTGACCTAGCGCAGGTTTGATAATAGATTTATATGGACTCGCTGCAAGAGCTCGTGGAAGTTCGAGGCGCTATGCACCTTTATCATGACGAAATAGTTAACAAAGGAGAGTTTCACTCCATCGCCACCCGAGATTCACGCAAACAATTGACTTAATTGTAATCCAATTGTACAACTATAGCAAAAATACTTCAACAAATTCGATCTTTATTAATTTATTTTGAGTAATGGTCAATTTGAGTTGTCAACAATTGATTCTCTCGCGATGTATCTTTTTTTTGTACATGCTTGTTTTCGAGGGCATGGCTAGCAATTCCCGAGGGCCAAAAACAAAGAAACAATGTAGCTAGGGTCGCCAAGACTACCACATTTGTTTTATGTTGAAACCGTCAGAAGGCTATTACCACGCGGTTTCAACATAAAACCGCTCGTGGTAATAGCCTTCACAGACGGTTTTAAAGTAAACCGCCTCGTGATATGTCTAGTATCACAGACGGTTTACTTTAAAACCGTCAGTGATAATCACTTATCACAGACGGTTTACTTACAAAACCGTCTGTGATAAGTGGTTATCACAGACGGTTTTAAAAGTAAACCGTCCGTGATAAGTGGTTATCACAGACGGTTTATGTTAAAAACCGTCTGTGATAAGGTTATCATAGACGGTTTTGAACCGTCTGTGATAACTGCTTGTTATCACAGACGAATAAATATAGACGGTTCGGAAACCGTCTGTGATGACGGTTCCGAACCGTCTGTGATGACGTGTTCTGTAGTAGTGAACACTCGGGAGATTGTTTTGCCCCGAGTACTTACAGCCCTTACCGAGTGTCTTCCTAAACACTCGGGACCTTCCCGAGAGTTTCTATATAGGCACTCGGTAAAAATATAGACACTCGGGAAAAAACCTGTCTCTGGTAGTGTTTGAAGCTCTGTAAAATTCCAAATCTGGGGTTTGTATTTTAAATATATAAAAATAAGGATAATTGAAAACTTTTGAATATGCATTTGATTTCGGGAGCATTTGCATAATTTATCGCATTTGAAAATGGTGGAATTAAAGAAAACATACAACTTAAATCGTAGTTCCAAGAGAAATCAGTAATGAAAACTGATGAACATCTTCTGGAAATAATTTATTCAAATCCTATATTAATTATCACGAATTAATATATTTTTTCTCAAATTTTTGGGACAAAACTCAAACCACTGAAAATTCAAACACTATTAATGACCTATCTAAAGTTTAAATTTGAATTAACCAAATAACTCTCGAATAGTGGGGTTTCAAAATTTATTTTTTGGATACGAGGTCACCCTAGGAACCTCCCAGAGAAATTTCAAAATTTTTAGAATTTATTTGCTTTGTTTTGTGCCTCGGTCAAACTAGAAACAAAAGAAATTAAAATCAGTCAAACCATATACTGTTCATCAAACTCGGTTCCGACCAGTTACTATTCCTTCGACCGGGCCAGTCGTTGTTCCGACCCAATCAATTGACTCGGCCGAACCAACTAAAACGCGGACAGTCCGATTAAGATCGGACGGCCCACGACTAGAGACCGACCGATCGACGGATCGACGGCCGCGTCGCGCCATCCTTGAGTCGCGATACGCCGCGGGCCCGCCTGTTGGACGCGTCGTCTCCACAGCGCGGACGTTCTGGGAGAACTCGCTTGCCACACGGAGCGTGCGCTAGAGCACGCCGCCCATGCAACGGCCACGCCGTGACGCCAGTGCCCTCGAGACCCAATGGGAAGCATCGCCGTCTCACAACGTTTCCTTCTCGCCCGCTGAAGCACCTTAACTTGCCCTCCCTCGATTCCTCCTCTCGGTGGCTGAGGAGGGAGGCGCTCGTGTGAGCTCAGCTCTTGGGTGAGCTTCTATCCTTCATGTCCGTCTCCGACTACCTCCCTCGCCACACTCATTCGAGCCAATGCAAGCTCTTTTCTTCGTGTGTAGGTTCCGGAGCACGAAGCTTGTCATCTTCGGCTGTGGTGCGCGGTCCGCAAGGCTCTACTGTGCCAACTTGGAATTTGGTGAGCTCCTCCTAGTTCTTTGTGCGTCAGATCGTGCCCCGTAGCAGGAGAAGTGTTTCCCCTCAACTGATTTGTCTAATGGATCACAGGAGCTCGTGAATCTCGAGGTTTCCCTATTTCTGGCCGCAAGCACTTCCATCGTCTCCATCTCCGACATGGTGAGGCATTGCCCAATTCCCTATTTCTACACCATCTCAGTGCCCCTCCTGAGCTGTATCGACATTTCTTTCTCCTCTCTTTGGCGTGGCACTCTCTCCATGGCGGTTACCACCGCCTCGGTCCTCGTCAGAGGATTGGTCACAAGAAATCCTACCACGGCAGAGGATTGGTCGCCATGACAAAATCACGCAGCGGTTCTTAATACAAACCATTTGTGATGAGATATTTATCACGCATTTGTTTTATTTACAAACCGCTCACGATAATTATGTATCATGCATAGCCCAACCATATGTGATAACTATAACATAGAAGGAACTATCTGTGATAAAGCGTCTAGTATAACTTGTTTTATTGTAGCACTTGTCCTTGCAAACAAATCCAACAAACCTTAATTAGAATTTCCGCGGCATCAGTGTTCGTACGGACACATGTGATATGCATTGCTCGCTAGCTAAACAAAGATGCTCCGAGATTATCCAAAACTAAGAAGCAATTAACAAAGAAGCGACACTCAAATCACAATAAACATGAGTTAATTCCCTCCTTTCCTAGATCCCTCTTGCTTCGATTAAATTACTCGTGTGAATGCATGGCAGCTAGAGTAAGCCCTGAATTTATTAGTTAACGGCGGACTTGGGAACAGTTCAGAGCTGCATGGTCAACAATTAATATAGTAATTAGCAAAAACATATGTACACATTGTGCTAATTTGCTAGGCTCATATATGCACTTTCAAGGCGTCCAAAAGGAACACAACGGGTAATAATAAACTTGGCAAATTGATCACTTAATTAGTACCACCGTCACAAGCTCCAGAACCAAAGCATTAGAGCACATGCATGAACCTTTGAGGCTTGATGTTTGATATCGTAATTTATGACTTAGTTGGGTTGAGTCGTGCTTCTTCAGTGTTTGCTTTTCATAATATCAATGAACCTTTGAAGCTCTGTAAAATTCCAAATCTGGGGTTTGTATTTTAAATATATAAAAATAAGGATAATTGAAAACTTTTGAATATGCATTTGATTTCGGGAGCATTTGCATAATTTATCGCATTTGAAAATGGTGGAATTAAAGAAAACATACAACTTAAATGGTAGTTCCAAGAGAAATCAGTAATGAAAACTGATGAACATCTTCTGGAAATAATTATTCAAATCCTATATTAATTATCACGAATTAATATATTTTTTCTCAAATTTTTGGGACAAAACTCAAACCACTGAAAATTCAAACACTATTAATGACCTATCTAAAGTTTAAATTTGAATTAACCAAATAACTCTCGAATAGTGGGGTTTCAAAATTTATTTTTTGGATACGAGGTCACCCCAGGAACCTCCCAGAGAAATTTCAAAATTTTTAGAATTTATTTGCTTTGTTTTGTGCCTCGGTCAAACTAGAAACAAAAGAAATTAAAATCAGTCAAACCATATACTGTTCATCAAACTCGGTTCCGACCAGTTACTATTCCTTCGACCGGGCCAGTCGTTGTTCCCACCCAATCAATTGACTCGGCCGAACCAACTAAAACGCGGACAGTCCGATTAAGATCGGACGGCCCACGACTAGAGACCGACCAGATCGATCGGACCGATCGGCCGCGTCGCGCCATCCTTGAGTCGCATACGCTGCGGGGCCCGCCTGTTGGACGCGTCGTCTCCACAGCGCGGACGTTCTGGGAGAACTCGCTTGCCACACGGAGCGTGCGCTAGAGCACACCGCCCATGCAACGGCCACGCCGTGGCGCCACTGCCCTCGAGACCCAATGGGAAGCATCGCCGTCTCACAACGTTTCCTTCTCGCCCGCTGAAGCACCTTAACTTGCCCTCCCTCGATTCCTCCTCTCGGTGGCTGAGGAGGGAGGCGCTCGTGTGAGCTCAGCTCTTGGGTGAGCTTCTATCCTTCATGTCCGTCTCCGACTACCTCCCTCGCCACACTCATTCGAGCCAATGCAAGCTCTTTTCTTCGTGTGTAGGTTCCGGAGCACGAAGCTTGTCATCTTCGGCGCTGTGGTGCACGGTCCGCAAGGCTCTACTGTGCCAACTTGGAATTCGGTGAGCTCCTCCTAGTTCTTTGTGCGTCAGATCGTGCCCCGTAGCAGGAGAAGTGTTTCCCCTCAACTGATTTGTCTAATGGATCACAGGAGCTCGTGAATCTCAAGGTTTCCCTATTTCTAGCCGCAAGCACTTCCATCGTCTCCATCTCCGACATGGTGAGGCATTGCCCAATTCACTATTTCTACACCATCTCAGTGCCCCTCCTGAGTTGTATCTACATTTCTTTCTCCCTCTCTTTGGCCAGGGCACTCTCTCCACGGCGAAGCTACCACCGCCGCCTCGGTCCCTCGTCAGAGGATTGGCTGCGCAAATCCTACCACGGCAGAGGATTGCCTGCCATGACAAAATCACATACGGTTCTTAATACAAACCATCTGTGATGAGATACTTATCACAGACGGTTCTATTTACAAACCGTCTACGATAATTATGTATCACAGACAGTTCCGAACCATATGTGATAACTATAACATGGAAGGAACTATCTGTGATAAAGCGTCTAGTATAACTTGTTTTATTGTAGCACTTGTCCTTGCAAACAAATCCAACAAACCTTAATTAGAATTCCCGCGGCATCAGTGTTCGTACGGACACATGCTGATATGCATTGCTCGCTAGCTAAACAAAGATGCTCCGAGATTATCCAAAACTAAGAAGCAATTAACAAAGAAGCGACACTCAAGTCACAATAAACATGAGTTAATTCCCTCCTTTCCTAGATCCCTCTTGCTTCGATTAAATTACTCGCGTGAATGCATGGCAGCTAGAGTAAGCCCTGAATTTATTAGTTAACGGCGGACTTGGGAACAGTTCAGAGCTGCATATGGTCAACAATTAATATAGTAATTAGTAAAAACATATGTACACATTGTGCTAATTTGCTAGGCTCATGCACTTTCAAGGCGTCCAAAAGGAACACAACGGGTAATAATAAACTTGGCAAATTAATCACTTAATTAGTACCACCGTCACAAGCTCCAGAACCAAAGCATTAGAGCACATGCATGAACCTTTGAGGCTTGATGTTTGATATCGTAATTTATGACTTAGTTGGGTTGAGTCGTGCTTCTTCAGTGTTTGCTTTTCATAATTTGGTACCGTCAGAGTTACCGAATAAACATTATTAATTGGAAGTAGCATGCGAACATGCCTAGGAGCATCTACTAGTCCAGGTTGATTAATTGTATATGGAGAGAGTATAAACTGGTTATCATTGTATTTTAGTCCTGGTTAATTTATACGCAGAAAAGCTTTTGGATTTGTCACAAGGAAATCATACGAGTAGATCTCCTATCAAAAGTGCTTCGTATCATTATAGTTTTACATAATTTTTGCTAATATATAATTTGAAAAAAGTAATAGTTAAAATTGTGTATTAGAGATTGTGTTGATGTTCAAAACAACAAGTCAAAAGAACGGATGGTGTATGTAATTTTCTTTCGGAGGGTAACGAAAGATCCAAAATTTCAACGAAATTTCGGTGAAATTGTGAACCCTGGATGGAACCAAGGCCAGCCACAAGATAGAAATTGAGAGCAGCGGCTAGGGAAAACAATATGGGCTACAGCTAGGGTTTCCTGGTGCGGTTGCCTCCTCTCCTCTCCCTCTTATTGGGTGGCTGGCCCCCCCCCTTCCCTTTAATTTTTGAATTAATCTCTTAGTTACTTCTTCTAATTTTTTTTATTTTCATTAAACGAGATGTTACTGCTTCATGCGCGTGTAAGTACGAAATTAAAGATACGTTTGTACACGTACGAAATTAAAGATACGTTTGTACACGCATGTGGCATTTCTACATGAGATTCTCATGCGTCATGTCGCAAGCGTGTAGCAAGTCTGTGATTAAGATACAGTGAATGATTATTGAAAATATGTGAGGTAGTTAAATGGAGTGAGCAAGTGTGAAGCAAGGTAGGACATGTTATGAATAACGCTTGTATTCAATATGAGGCCAATGTGCATATATATATATATATAGAAGTACATATGTGTTACATATGCAAAGAGACCATTGTACAATACACATCTAACACCCCCCTCAAACTTATGGTGGATCAACAACATTAAGTTTGGAGATATAGAACATGTACTGAGTTCTGGTTTGCACTTTTGTGAAGAAGTCTGCCAACTGAAGTTCCGAAGGCATATACTGAAGAGCAACAATCTCATCGTGCACCTGGGTCTGCATGTAGAAAGCATCAACACCAATATACTTTGTAAGCTCATGCTTCCCAGATTTGTAGTATTGCTAATAGCCCATGTACTGTTAGACGAAAGAGGAGTGGGTGCCGAAACAGAAACACCAAAATCCTCAAGTAATCACTGTAATCAAGTAACCTCCGCAATCAATAATGCCATAGCTCGCAACTCAGCCTCAGCACTCGGACGAGAAACTGCTGTCTGCTTCTTAGTTTTCCAAGCAATGAGAGAACCACCAAGAGAAACACAATAGGCAGAAAGAGATCGGCGATCAGAGTGGTCACTAGCCCAGGTAGCATCAGAATATGCCTAGAGCTGTAAAGAGCTGGAATAATAGAAAAACAGACGATGAGTGATGGTTCCATGAAGATATCGTAGAGCACGAAGAAGATGACTATAGTGGAGCTGAGTGGGAGCAGAAATAAACTGACTCAAGATATGCACAGGGTACGAATTGTCAGGATGGGTGATACCCAGATAAACAAGACTCCCAACAAGATGAAGATATCGAGTAGGATCAGTAAGAAGCCCACCATCAGTGGACCGAAGATGAACATTAAGCTCCATGGGAGTCTCAGCGGTGTGTTGATCCGTAAGAGAAGCACAATCAAGAAGGTCCTGAATATACTTTTCTTGGGACAAATAGAAACCATCAGGTGTAGAAATAACCCTCAATCCCAAGAAAGTAGCGAAGAGTACCAAGATCAGACCTGAGAAACTTCTCATTAAGACGCTCTTTGACAAAAATGATATACTGAGAATCATCTCCAGTAATGATCATATTATCAACATATAAGAGGAGAAGTGTCCAACCACGATGCGAAGTGTGAATAAAAAGAGCAGGATCATGAGCACTGGCTGTAGTGACAACAGAGGAGAAATGATCAAACCAAGCATAAGAAGCTTGCTTCAGGCCGTAAAGAGATCGGCGAAGGCGACAAACTATACCATCAGGAACAGAATACCCCGGTGGTGGCGGCATATAAACCTCCTCACGTAGCTCACCATTGAAAAAGACATTCTTGACATCAAGCTGACAGATGGACCATGCCCGAACAGATGCCACAGCAAGAAAAGTGCGAACAGTGGTCATGTGAGCCACGGGAGCAAAAGTCTCATCATAATCACGACCATACTCCTGCTGAAAACCATGTGACACAAAACGAGCCTTGTAGCGCTCAAGGGAACCATCAGAGCTGGTCTTAATCTTGTAGACCCACTTGCACGTGATAGGAGTAACACGCGTGGGAAGAGGGACAAGATTCCACGTGCCAGTACGCTCATGGGCAGCAATCTCCTCTGCCATCACATGCTACCACTCCTGATGAACAACAGCATCACGATAAGAAATCGGTTCAGTAAGAGCTGCTAAACAAAAGCGCGCAAGAGGCTGAATAGACTGGCGATCACGAAGAGCATATCGAGGAGAAGCCGAATAACGGGGGCTTTTGCAAAAAAAAACTACACGATGGACCTGGATGTGATTTTGAAAACCTCAGGGGCCTTTTCAAAAAAAGCCAGTGTGGAGCACCTAGGGACTGGGGAATCATTCGCCTTTAAGAAAGAGTATATTGGTGTTTACTCTACCTCAATCTAGACCACTAGAAAATATGGCCTTATTAGTTACTCCCTCCTTTCAGAAAATATATAACGTTTTAAAAACCATGTAGTCAAACTTTCGTAACTTTGACCACTTATATATATAAACATTTTTTATTGGTCGATAGAAAATGGTATCATTAGAATATTTTAAAAAATATCATAAAATAATAAATGTATAAAGTTGCACCTTAAAAATGTGTTTTAGTAATTAATGACACTATGTGAATATGGGACTAACATGTTTGTTGAAGTGATTACAAGACTTAGTCCTAAAGACGATGTCAACAACATGAAGATGCATGCTAAAGGATGGACTTGGTTCAAGGATAAAGGTATAAGTAGTCTAGGACCCTTTTTAATTTTACCAGCCTTAGGAGAAATGGTGGAAGACCAGGTTTTAGGTTAGATGCCATACTATTAAGAGGGATCATGACTAGTAGCCTGAAAGCACATCTTTATGCCTATGGATCAAACTAGGATCATGCATGCATTCAAAATCTATTTTAAAACTCAAATCAACAGTCTGTGCAAAATCGATAGTTCTGACGTTACATGGGCGGAACTACCGCATGTCGGTTGTACCGAAAATCCAGTGGTACATTTTTTCCAGAGAGACACCTCTTGCGATTTTCTTTGCTTCTCTAGAAGAGCGGTAGTACTGGCGTTACATGGGCGGAACTACCGCATGTCGGTTGTACCGAAAATCTGGCGGTACGTTTTTTCTAAAGAGACACCTCTTGCGATTTTCTTTGCTTCTCTGGAAGAGCGGTAGTACCGATGGTACATGGGCGGAACTACCGCACATCGGTGATTCCGATTTTTGTGCGGTACGTTTTTCACAGACCGACACCCTTCTGATATTATTTCGTATTTTGCTAGAACGGTAGTACCGCTGTGGTTTTGGCGGAACTATCACACATCGGTGATTCCGAAAAAGTGTGCGGTACGTTTTTTTCTAGGAAGGTGTTTTGTGCTTCAACGAAAAATGTTAGTACCGCTAGTGTTTTGCGGAACTACCGCGTGTTCAATGGCGGTAGTACCGCACCAAGCTTCCAACGGCTATGTCAGACACATTTAATACCTCTGTTATAGCTGTTACTATGCTGACTGTGGAGGTGCGGAGTACCGGCCAATTCATGCCTGTAGTACCGATTGTCCTGAATTTTTCTGATTTCTTCCTCCAACGATCGTATTTGGATGTGGGGGTATAAATACACCCCCACAAACTGTAGGACAGGATATTGAGCACTTGTTGAACACTCTTGAGCCTAGAGCATTCATTTTACACCTCATTCTCTCTTGTTGCATCCATTGTGAGGTTGTTGAGCAAAATCAAGTGCATTCATTCTAGTTTGATCCATAGCACTTGATTGCTGTCAAGCGAAGGTCAAGGTTTATTACTCTTGGTGTTTGTCGACACCTAGACGGCTTGGCGAAAGTTTGCGCGGCGATCTCTTCAAAAAGATTGTGAAGAGGCCCGACGCCGATTGTGATTGGTTCGGTGTTCACCAACTTCGGAGAGGGGGAAGAACAACCACAAAGTGAAATCAAAGGAAGGCTTAATTCGTGGAGCCGGCTTGATTAGGTAGCTTCCTCAACGTGGACTAGTGAAGATCGACAAATCTTCGATACCACGGGAAAAATCCCCTTGTCTTCATTGTGGTTATCTCTTGTCCTTACTTATTGCATTTTTTGTAGCATATATCTTGTGATAGGTTGTCTTGTTATAGTTCATCTTGCCTAGTTGTATAAATTGGTTCAGAATTTTAAAACTTCATATTCAACGTCCTTTAGTCGGTTATCCTTAATCCTACAAAGGGAGCCAAAATGATCCACATGACCCTATCTAGGACTAGGAGTAAAAAAAGGTATGTCTACACAGAATTCGAATGTTTTCTCTGTAAAAAATTGTTACATTCTGAGAGTTCATTTATAACTCCATTATACATTAATTATAGTAAAACATTTATTTAATTTTTGTTCTTGGTCACTGTAATTATTCTTGAAAGTCTTAATAACTAATATTTCTATCACATGATTCAAAATCACATATGTAATTTGAGAGGTTGCGCAAAAACAGCGACAAAAAATAAAATTATATAGCAACAAAATACGACAATGTGATGAACCCGTCATGTTCATCACATGTACTTTGAGAGGTTGAGAAAAGGAAAAGACAAAAAAAAACAAAATTATATACCAACAAAATATGGCAATATGGTGAACCTGTTATGTTTTTCACATGTACTTTGAGAGGTTGAGTAAAAATAAGGATAAAAAATAAAATTATATACCAACAAAATACAATAATATAGTGAACCAGTTATGTGCCGAAGAAAAAAATCATAATAAATTCCGACCCAATTCATCATATGGGAAAAAGTACAAATTTTAAAGCATATCGGACGAATGAAAATTCGACTATTATGGATTTTTTTTCTTACAGCGCATCAATAACATGAATCTTATAGCACGTTTAATGAACAGAAAAGTGACAGTTTTGGTTTTAAGAAACTGTCAGAAGTTATATAACAATTAAAAAAATGCTATTCTAATTAACATACCGCTCAGAGACCGGCTAATAAGGCCAGAGATTTGACTCTTCTGCTACCTAGGTCCGTGCAAACAAATCCAGCAATTAAAACTTAATTAGAATTCCCGCGTAGCATCCGAGTTCGTACGTACACATGCTGATATGCATTGCTCGCTAGCTAAAGTCAATAAACTTGAGTTTCCCTCCTTTCCTAGATCCCTCTTGCCTCGATTAAATTACTCGCGTGTACGCATGGCAGCTATAGAGTAAGCCCTGAATTTATTAGTTAACGGCGGACTTGGGAACAATTCAGAGCTGCATGATCAACAATTAATATAGCAATTACCAAACTCAAACCACAGAAAATTCAAACGCAATTAATGACCTATCTTAAGTTTGAATTTGAATTAACAAAATAACTCTTGAATAGTGGGGTTTCAATTTTTTTTGGATACGAGGTCACTCCAGGAACGTCCCTGAAAATTTTTAGAATTTTTAGAATTTATTTGCTTTTGTGGCTCAATCAAACTAGAAACAGAAGAAATTAAAATCAGGCAAACCCTGTACTGTTCATCGGACTCGGTTCCGACCAGTTACTATTCCTCCGACCGGCCAGTCACTGTTCTGACCCAATCAATTGACTCACCCGAAACAACTAAAACGCGGACAGTCCGATTAAGATCGGACGGCCCACGACCAGAGACCGACCAGATCGATCGGACCGATCGGCCACGTCGTGTCGTCCTTGAGTCACAGACGCCGCGGGCCCCGCCTGACGGACGCGTCGTCTCCACAGCGCAGCCGTTCGGGCAGAACTCGCTTGCCACGCGGCGCATGCTAGAGCATGCCGTCCATGCAACGGCCACGCCGTGACGCCACTGCCCTCGAGACCCAATGGGAAGCGTCGCCATCTCACAACGTTTCCTTCTCGCCCGCTGAAGCACCTTAACTTGCCCTCCCTCGCCCGGTAGAGGGCATTCCTCCCCTCGGTGGCTGAGGAGGGAGGCGCTCGTGTGAGCTCAGCTCTTGGGTGAGCTTTCATCCTTCATGTCCCTCTCCGACTACCTCCCTCACCACACTCATTCGAGCTAATGCGAGCTCTTGTCTTCGTGTGTAGGTTACGGAACACGAAGCTTGTCATCTTCGGCTGTGGTGCGCGGTGCCCAAGGCTCCATCGTGCCAACTTGGAATTCGGTGAGCTCCTCCTAGTTCTTTGTGCGTCAGATCGTGCCCCGTAGCAGGAGAAGTGTTTCTCCTCAATTGATTTGTCCAATGGATCAAAGGAGCTCGTGAATCTCGGGGTTTCCCCATTTCTGGCCGCAAGCACCTCCATCGTCTCCATCTCCGACACGGTGAGGCATTGCCCAATTCCCTGTTTCTACACCATCTCACTGCCCCTCCTGAGCTGTATCGACATTTATTTCTCCCTCTCTCTGGCCAGGGCGCTCTCTCCACGGCGAAGCTACCACCGCCGCCTCGGTCCCTCGTCGCCGGTCTAACTCTGACCAGCTGCTTCTCTTGTTGGCACTCAGGTACATTCCCTGGACCCCGTAGTACCTTATGCGCGCTCCAGTTAGCTCGATCGATCGCCGAGTTGTGACTTGCACCGTCGCCGTAGAAGTACTGCCGCCTCTCGCCGTCGCACGGTCACTGTAGGCCATCTTAGTCCTCATCGCCGACGCCTATAGCTTCGCCAAGCTCCAGAGAACCCATTTTGGGCATTCACCCGCGCCGCCTAAGCTTTTGTCTATCATGCCATGTAGTTTTTGTCCTCACCACATTTCTAAAAATTTTTACCAAAAAGATAATTTTTAGATGAATAGTCGTATTTTACTGTTCTGTAAAAAGTAGTTTTGATATTGCCCTTGGAAGGTTAAGTATCACAAGTTAAATACCCGGGCTCTCACAAAAGTTGGTATCATAGCCATACTGATCGTAGAAGCCCCTAGCTTGGTCGTTAATAGGACATTTGAAAACCTTAGTTTCAAAACATCAAATAGTTTATGAAAACATAGGTAAGTTCTCGGATTTTATTCCTTACCTATCTTATGTTGATCATCTATCCTTGATCTCGTTGAGTTTTGGAAAGTTGATGTCCTCTCATCTTCTTTCAAAAGATAGTTGTTACCGTTTAAATTCGGTTTTAGAATTCAATTAGAGTTGTCAAAATGAAGTGTTGGCTATCCTTTAGTGAAGATTGGAAGCGCTCGGAGTAGGACTCATCTCGGAGTTCAGTTGCCAAGTTGGGACAGCAAGCGCCAAAACCTGGTAGCACGCCATAGTTCGTCGTTAGGGCTGAGAATGAGATGAAAAATTCAACTAAAACTTGTGAAAATAAAAGGGTAAGATGTGATTATAGATGGCTAATGCCAAGGGAACCTTTAGCCTGTTTTTCCCATGTTCTTTAGGTACGCTAACATTCCATTTGCATTCTGAAATTTTTTCCCTCCACGATTGCTCGTTCATGTAATACGGGTTAGTTGTGCCGAGAAAGTAAACCATTGGAATCTGAGTTCGGTTTTGGTTCTTACGCGTTTTCATAGATATTTGGAGTTCTTTTGTTGTTAATTACATATATGTATTCGGGTTAGGGTAATACCTCGTTTCCCTTAGCCGATTGCTTCCCTCCTGTTGTCTTTGGTATCTAATCCTTTTCGACGAAACAGGATGGCAGGAAGAACTCGCGGTGGACAGGGACAACAGGCAGGTAGTGATGAAGAACTCCCACTTCCTCCAACCATGGCGGAGGTCCTCGCTCAGATTGAGCGGAATCGGATGGACCAGGCCAGGATTTTGGAGGCTATTGCTCGGAACACCTCCTCTCTCTCCGATGCCTCTGGATCCGGAGGAGGAGGTTATCAATCACGGGGTGGACTTGCAGAATTCCTCCACACTCAACCCCCGACCTTCTCTCGGTCTGAGGACCCATTGGACGCTAATGGCTGGCTGCGTCTGGTGGAGCGGAAGCTCCATGTCGCCTAGTGTCAAGAATGAGAGAAGGCGCTCTTCGCCTCCCATCAGCTTGAGGGCGGTGCGTTCTCATGGTGGGAGAATTTCCATGCCATGCAACCCGCAACTCGGCCGTCACTTGGGAGGCATTCCGCATTGCCTTCCGACGGGCTCATGTTCCAGCTGGTCTCATGAAATTGAAGAAGGAGTTTTTAGCGCTCAAGCAAGGGCGCAAGTCATTGACTGAATACCTTCATGAGTTTAACCATCTTTCTCGGTACGCCCCTGAGGACGTGCCCACAGACGAAGCTAAACAAGAGAAATTCATGGACGGCTTGTCTGAGGAGCTGCAAGACAAGTTATCTATCATGGAGTTTCCCGACTTCCAGACCTTGGTTGACAAGGCAATTGTTTCAGAGCACAACGGGAGAGCCCTCACCGAATCTCGCAAGCGCAAGCGAAGCCCAGAAATCAGCAAGGGCCAACCTTCCCCGTCCTCGTATGTAATACCCCGGCCTGCTCGTAGTGTGGCTCATGTGGCCCATGAGGAGTTGTGTGGTGGGATTAGTCCCACATTGCTTGTCTCAAGTGAGTTGTAGTAGTATATAATGCCTGTTGAATCCAAACGTAGCACATCCGGGTTAACCCTTTTACACGAAGCGAGGACGAAAGTGTAAGTGAGGTGCTATGTGTGGCGGGTCCGCCCCACGGTGGGCTGGGCATTGAGCCAATTTTGGGTCAGGGTGTTACAAATGGTATCAGAGCATCAACCTTCGCTGCACGGGCGCATGCGGGATAGGGGCGCGGGCATATGGCGCATGGCACATGTGGGCCCGAGTGAACACATGGCATGGCATATGTGCCGCAAGACCGACGCACGGACGTACCGAGGGGTGGTTCTGGGCATTTGTCGCAGATCGATATCGCCGAGGGCGTCAACCCTTAAGGAGGGGTGAATGTAATACCCCGGCCTGCTCGTAGTGTGGCTCATGTGGCCCATGAGGAGTTGTGTGGTGGGATTAGTCCCATATTGCTTGTCTCAAGTGAGTTGTAGTAGTATATAATGCCTGTTGAATCCAAACGTAGCACCTCCGGGTTAACCCTTTACACGAAGCGAGGACGAAAGTGTAAGTGAGGTGCTATGTGTGGCGGGTCCGCCCCACGGTGGGCTGGGAATTGAGCCGATTTTGGGTCAGGGTGTTACATCGTATCGGGCAAGCCCCGGTGCCCCATCCTCTGGCTCCACCACCACCGAGATCGTCGGCATTTGTATCGCGCCCTCCGCAGGCTGTGGTTCAGCCATGTGCACTTGCGGCACAGCAGGGTGTCCCCTGTAACCCGAGTGCTGGGGTCACTTGCTTCTATTGCCACAACAAGGGACATTACGTGAACACTTGCCCGGTGAAGAATGAAGCCATCCCTCGCTCTAATCAGGGGTAAGGACATGGTTATCCCCCAGCTCAGCAGGTTGCTCACGGCCAGCTTAATATATAAAAATGAGGATAATTTAAAACTTTTGAATATGCATTTGATTTCTGGAGCATTTTCATAATTTGTCGCATTTGAAAATGGTGGAATTAAAGAAAATATACCACTTAAATGGTAGTTCCAAGAGAAATCAGTAATGAAAACTAATGAACATCTTCTGGAAATAATTTATTCAAATCCTATATTAATTATCACGAATTAATATAATTAATTTTTCCCAAATTTTTGGGACAAAACTCAAACCACAGAAAATTCAAACACAATTAATGACCTATCTTAAGTTTGAATTTGAATTGACAAAATAACTCTTGAACAGTGGGGTCTCAAAAAATTTTGTATACTACGTCACCCCAAGAACCTCCCTGAAATTTTTTGGAATTTTTAGAATTTATTTGCTCTGTTTTGTGGCTCGGTCAAACTAGAAACAAAAGAAATTAAAATCAGTCAAAACCTATACTGTTCATCGGGCTCTGTTCACCGCCATTATTCCTCCCGCGGGCCACCATCGCTCGACCCAATCAATTGACTCGGCCGAACCAACTAAAATGCGTACCGTCCGATTAAGATCGGACGGCCCACGACTAGAGACCGACCAGATTGATCGGATCGATCGGCCGCGATCGCGCCGCCCTTGAGTCGCAGACGCCGCATACCCCGCCTGTCGGACGCGTTGTTTCCGCAGCGCGAGCATTCGAGAATAACTCACTTGCCACGCGGAGTGTGCGCCAGAGCACGCCGTCCATGAAACGGCCACGCCGTGACGCCACCGCCCTCGAGACCCAATGGGAAGCATCGCCGTCCACACCGTTTCCTTCTCGCCTGCTGAAGCATCTTAACTTGCCCTCCCTCGCCCGATAGAGGGCATTCCTCCTCTCGGTGGCTGAGGAGGGAGGCGCTCGTGTGAGCTCAGCTCTTGGGTGAGTTTCCATCCTTCATGTCCGTCTCCGACTACCTCCCTCGCCACACTCATCCGAGCTAATGCGAGCTCTTGTCTTCGTGTGTAGGTTCTAGAACACGAAGCTTGTCATCTTCGGCTGCGGTGCGCGGTCCGCCAGGCTCTACCGTGCAAACTTGGAATTCGGTGAGCTCCTCCTAGTTCTTTGTGCGTCATATCGTGCCCCGTAGCAGGAGAAGTGTTTCCCCTCAACTGATTTGTCCAATGGATCACAGGAGTTCGTGAATCTCGGGGTTTCCCCATTTTTGGCCGCAAGCACCTCCATCGTCTCCATCTCCAACACGGTGAGGCATTGCCCAATTCCCTGTTTCTACACCATATCAATGCCCCTCCTGAGCTGTATCGACATCTCTTTCTCCCTCTCTTTGGCCAGGGCGCTCTCTCCACGGCGAAGCTACCATCGCCGCCTCGGTCTTCCCTCGTCGCTGGTCTAACTCCGACCAGCTGTTTCTCTCGTTGGCACTTGGGTAGGTTCCCTGGACCCCCTAGTACCTTATGCGCGCTCCAGTTATCTCGATCAGTTACCGAGTTGTGACTTGCACCGTCGCCGTAGAAGTACCGCCGCCTCTCACCGTCACACGGCCATTGTAGGCCATCTCAGTCCTTATCGCCGACGCCTATAGCTTCGCCTAGCTCCAGAGAACCCATTTTAGGTATTCACCACGCCATCAGTAGCGCCAGAAGCGCCGGCGGCACAAAAGCAAACTTCATGGTCGCGCGAGCTCTGCCCCGATCAGCGCTATAGATACGTAATTAAGGCTAATGACAGTCATTACTAGCTAATGATTGCTTAGTCATTTAATGACTAGCTTAAAAGATATTGTGTCTATTGCTTGTGGGACTAAACACAGTAATCGAGGGTGGAATAACGGTTTAACACCTGTATATTTGCAGAGCCTGAGAAGAAATACGCAAGGGAGCCAGAATGATCCACCTGACCCTATCTAGGACGAGGACTAAAAAAATATCCTATTTTAATTAAGACACCGGCCAGGGACTTGCTAATAAGGCCACAGATACAAATCCAACAAAGCTTAATTGGATTTCCGCGTAGCATCAGAGTTCGTACGTACACATGCTGACATGCATTGCTTGCTAGCTAAAGAAAGACGCTCCGCGATTACCCAAAACTAAGAAGCAATTAACAAAGAAGCAACACTCAAGTCACAATAAACATGAGTTTCCCTCCTTTCACAATAAAATATAGTAATGTGGTGAACCTGCTATGTTTTTCACATGTATTTTGAGAGATTGAGTGAAAACAAAGATAAAAAATAAAATTATATATCAACAAAATACGACAATATGGTGAACTCGTTATGTTCCGAAGAAAAAAATTATGTGGATATCGTGAGGATATGTGCACGATCTCAGGATGATGAGTCAATTGGCAATGGCGTTGTTGGTTTACAAAATCTCGCTGGGTTTGTTTCATCGCCGTCACCACAGCGGTCCGACCGGTGGCGTAAGGGCCGATCGCCGTGACTGGCCGATCGGAAGGCGGTGGCTTGATCGGACTGCGACCTAAAATTGGATTTTGGGGCTAATCCAAAAATAGGTTGTGTAGGCAGGTGAGGGGAGTCTCCTGGATGTGGTCCCATCTTTTTTGGAGCTCCCAACAAAAGTTCTATTGAGTTGAAAATTCCGTAAGGTTTCGATTTTCAAGTGGAATTTTGGCTAAGTCTTTTGACCGTCCGACCGCTGCTGTGGGAGCGGTCCGATCGCATGAATCGGCCTGACCGCCCTGTGGGCGATGACCGCAATGACTTGGAGGTAAGCCAAGTTTGCATTGATGTGGTTTCAATGTGGGTTTTTGTTGATTGTCAATGCTTTATTGTTGAATATTGCATTGCGGAACTGACGTGGGTCAAGTTGTGAAGAACTTGTTCCCGGAAACGGTTTGTTTGTCTATTGCTGTGCAGGTGGCTTGCGGGTCAACGACGCCAACGGTGAGTGGATCGACTACGCTGGAGAGCCGAGGTCCGTAACGATCAAGGATACCGGGTGAGGTCGTGTGACTCAAGCATGGTGCAGGATGGGCAAGATGGATCGAACGGGTGGTTCGGTGCAGCTGGTTGGATCAGGCGGTGCGGATATCGGTGCAAGTCTCTTGGAGGTTCCGATGGGATTCGGACAAGAGAGGCTTGGCGACGCGATGAGAACCGCTGATCAACCTACACGGTGAAGCAAAGCATTGCTTCAACAGATAGTGTGTGGGTCCCATGTGTGAATGGGTCCCAAAAGTGAAACCCTAGTCCTCTCCTATAAATAGAAGGGGGGAGATGTAAAACCTTCTTGAGGCATTCATTTGGTTTCCCCCTTGCTTTTCTAGGGTTAGGGTTTGGAGAGGAAGAGAGGGAGAGATTGTATGCTCCTTTGGTGAGCTCTTGTCCTCCTTGTTGGAGTGGCTTTGTAAGCATCTTGTGAGATCAATCAATCTTGTGATGCTTGCTTGTGAGATCATTTGTCTCCCCTTTTGTGTTCTTCTCTCATTTGAATGAATTTGGTGCTTCCTTGATTCAAGGATTTATGCTTGGTCTTTTGACTAACTTTGTCTTGCTTTGATGTGTGGGAATACTCCTAGAATCATCTAGATCATCAAACCTCACTAGCAAGTCTTGAATCAAAGATTTTCATATTTCTAGGGTTTGTGCACTTCTTTGTTTAATCCTTGAGAGATTGTTTCTGCGAAGTGGATCTGAAGGATCGTCGCTAGAAATAGGTCTCCAATATCATTAGGGAGGTGTGCTCGAAATTTGGTCAAGTTTCATTGGTTGAATCAAAAGTTGGATCAAATTTCGTTTTGGATTTGGGGTGGATTTTTCAGTACTGGACTGAACCGGTCTGACCGGTCTTGTAACGACGGTCCGACCGCCCGTGTTTTCGATCCCAAGATATGCCGGGTCGAATCGCTGTCCACCGGTCCGATCGCGGTTAGTTGCTTGGCCGATCATTGGTTGAACGTCGGTCAGACCGCCCTTGATAGCCGGTCCGACCGCCTGTGCCCAGATCTGCCCTTTGAGTTTTAGTCTCCACTTTTGTGTCGTGTGGTTGTCGGGGTTTGTCGAATTCAGCACAAGGCTTCCGCTGTGTGCTTACTGATCTTCTTAGCTTTCATTGCTAAAGGAGTAAAGTTTGTGCTGAATTTGATTTAGGCGAGAAAGTTTTGAAAGCGCCTATTCACCCCCTCGCCGCCTTCCGCCTTCCTACAAGTGGTATCGAGCCGGTTAGCTCTTTTCTATAGATCTTAACCGGTCTTTGGAGCCATGGCGATCGAGCGACATTCAATCGTGCCACATGTTTTGATGGAGTTGATTTTGCTTATTGGAAGGCCGAATGGAGGCCTACATCGAGGCTCAAGGGCACGCGATTTGGCTTAAGGTGAAAAACCCTTATGTCGTGCGGCACCGATGACAATTTGATCACTCCAGATGTGGAGAACAACAACAAGGTTCGGAATTTTTTGATTCAAGGCCTTAGTCGATCGGAGTTTGAGCGTGTCGCTCACTTGTCGTCTGCTCATGAGATCCGCGAACTCTTTGTGATTATCATGAAGGGTCCATCGCGATCAAGGAAGTGAGATGAACCACTTTAAGAAAGCGTACTCCAAGATCGAGCAAAGACACGTGAATCTTTAGATGAGCCGTGGGGAGATTTTCTAAAATTCTTCATGATCTCCGCATTGTTGATCTTGTATTTTCGAGTCCGAAAATGCACGCCACCTTTTGGGTGCTTTGGATGTGAAGGTTTGGGGGATGAAGATCACTGCCATCAATGACAACACTGTCATGAGTGAGCTTACCATGGATAAGCTTTACTCAAGGTTGAAGACGCATGAGATTGATTTCATCTCGCGTCTCACCACGACAGAGCCGATGGCTTTAGTGGTCGACCAATCTAAGGGTAGATATGCTGATTCCTTTAATGTTAGCTCATCTAGATTTTCTTTGTCTGCTTTGCATTCTGTGAGTGATGAGCAACTTGAGAGACTACCCGAGGATGACTTAGCCCTCCTATCCACAAAATTCACGAGAGCCTACAATAATGTGAGGAGTAGGAGGAGAGGTGGACCTATCACATGCTTCGAGTGTGGTGAGCTCAACCACATTCGCCTAGATGCCCCAAGTCAAGGGCAAGGAGGAGAAGGAGTCACAAAGGCATCCTCAAGCGAGGATGCTAAGTCCAAGAAGACAAACTATCGCAAGTTTGTCAGCCGAGTCCTTGAAGCTCTAGAGGATGTGAGCATGGAAGATGTGGACTCGGAGTCGGAGGACGACAAGAGTGACTCCCGTGGCAAGAAGAAGGCATGTGATTTCACTGGCATGTGCTTTATGGCTAAGAACAGCCACGACAATGACTTCTCCAACAAATGAGGATCCTTTTAGTGATCCCGATGAGGTATGCCCTTCACTTCCTGACATGAAAAGGGCTTTGGTGCTTGCCGAACAAAAATTGCATAAGCAAGCTAAATTGATTAAGAAACAGGATACTATGATTGATAATTTGAACCTAGAAGTGGTTAGGCTCAAATCCATTAATCCTGATGATTTCTGTGATTCATGCTCTAGCTTGCTTAATGAATTATCAGGCTTAAATGATGCTCATTCCTCTGTTGAAAAACAATTGGAAAATGCTCTTGTCGAACTAGAAGCTCTCAAGTCTAGTTCTGTTTGCATGGATGCCATTCCGCTTGGTGTGACTGCTTTAGATGCTATTCCTTTAACTTGCTCAAACTGTGCTTTGCTAGAATTAAAATTGGATAGCTCTTTGAAAGATTTGCAAAAATTTGATGCTAGTCACACTTGTTCTCATTGTAAGAATAATCGAATTAAAATGCAAGAGATGACTGAAATGGTTGCTTATTCTAGAATTGCCTCTTGTGAAAATTGCCCTAAGCTTACAATTGAGATTGAAGCTTTAAACAAGACTCTTGAAGAGAAAGCTAAAATTGAAAGATCCTTGTCTCTTACTGCTTCCAAGAAAGTCATTGATTCTTCCTCTTGTATGTTGCATGCTGAAGTTGAAATTGCTATTGGTAAGATACAAGAGGCTTTTAGAGTCAAATTTAAGGAGCAGTTGAATAGGATTGGAGAGTCCTATTGTGTGTCTTGTGAGGCTCTTAAAGTGGAAGTGGACCTTCTTAAGAGCAAACATGTTGAGGCAATCGATTCTAAAAAGTGCTCCAATTGTGGAGTTTTGGCAAAAGAGAACGATTACCTCAAAATGACTCTTGAGAGGTTTTCTAGTGGGAAAAAGAAGCTCAACTTGATTCTAGACCAATCCAAGGTGAGTGTGAAAAACAGTGGCCTAGGTTTTAAGTCTCTAGAGCTTTCCAAGAATCTCACACCAAAGATTGCTAGAATTGTGAAAAGTAGTTTGGTTGAGCAAGAACCTCCTATGCCTGCAAAGGTTGTTCTTAAATCTGTAGGTTCCGCTCAATCTCTTTCTAGCAAGAACGGTGCTTCTGTCTCACCAGTACGGACCCCTCAAAAGGTCAAGTACAATTGCACCTTCTGCAAGAAAGAAGGCCACACCGTTGAGTTTTGCTTTCGAAGAGCAAAAATTGAGAGGAAAGAAAGGATGAGCACTTTGAGATCCTTTAGAAGAGTCTTTTCTTCAGCTGTAGTCTCTAGAGCCGGGCAGCCTATTCAGCGTACCACATATAGGCCTAGGTCTGTAGAGAACTTTGTTGACTCTTCCGTGGGTCCAGCAAAGAGTTGGTTTAGGATATCGTGAGGATAGACCACGGGTAGCACCTAGACAGGGGGAGTATCGGTTTTTTGGTAGATCGTTTTGGAGAGGTCCAAGTGGTGCTCATGGGCATTCTTATGATTTTGTGCCTGATCGTTTTTCTGCTGCTTCTTTTGCTATTCCCAGGCATCGTCCATCTCAGTACTGGACACCTAGATTTTCTATCTCAAATCCCAGTACTGAGGCTTGGATGTTTTGAAGGAATTTGCTCTTTTTGCATTCATTGTATCATAATGCATGTTTATTTCAAATGTCGTGCATTGCATAATAAAATCTGTGGAGCCTTGAGTATTATCCATGTATGGCTTGATTTCATACTCTATACCTTGTCATATCAAGTGATAGTCTGCTAGACTTCTTTTATGGCTCTTCGTGTTTGGCTTAGCTTTTGCCTTGCTAGCTTTATATCTGTGAGCAAATTGAATCGAATCATGTCTTGTTGGATCTTGTGACTAGTTTTGCTCTAGTGATCCTTTTATGACTCTTGCCATGTCTTACAAGTTGAATTGAGTCTTGAACTTATTTTGAGATGAAAAATGAGCTTTTTATCTTCTTAAGTCAAGCAAATGAAAAATGAGATTTTCTGTGCGAAAAAACTGATCTCACCAATCCTTTCTCATGAGACGGCTTGCCATTGCACTAGGCATGAACTCAGGGGGAGTTTTGGATGACCTAGATCATTCTTTTAAGCTTATCGCTTGAGATGGTCGCGGCAAGGCTTGAGATCTAGCAGAGTGAATTTTTTTTTTTTAGAAAATGCTCTAAATGCTAAGTGCTTGAGTTTTGCTTCAAAAGAATACTCTTAATGCTCAAAATGTCTCAGTTCTTGTTTTGAGTCTCTTTTTACTTATAGACATGGCTTGGCTCATTTTTGGTTGCTTTTAGTGAATCTATGACATTGAGCAACCTTTCATGATTTTAATTCTTTTAATCTCAGATTACTGCTATTTTGGTTGTAGCTTTGCAGTACATGTTTTGCCATGATTGAATATAGCTTCTACTCTTTATATGGCTTGGTATATGTCTTGTACTGTCTACATAAATAATGGTCATAGCTCCTTTTGTTAAAATTTCAAAATTAAAGTCATTTCTTCATGCTCGTTCTTCTCTCATGCATCTTGATGAATTCATTGTCAAAGGGGGAGAAGGATTGAAGAAAATGCTGTTTTGGAGCTTTTGGTTTCATACTTAAGATTTAATATATAAGAACTTCATAAAATAAAATTTTTTGAACCTTTTGAAAATTTGTGATCATAGTGAGTTAAGGTTTATGGTTCTAGTGCTTTTTCCTGAGAAGGATTGAAGAAAATGCTGTTTTGGAGCTTTTGGTTTCATACTTAAGGTTTAATATATAAGAACTTCATAAAATAAAATTTTTTGAACCTTTTGAAAATTTGTGATCATAGTGAGTTAAGGTTTATGGTTCTAGTGCTTTTTCCTAATTTCATTTGCAATTGAAGAATACTCACGATGATCAAAGGTCAAATAGAAAAATTGCCTTTCATTTGGACCTAAGTGAGATTTTCGGCTACTTTCTGGAAATTGAATCCTCTTGTGCTTTCATTGCCTTGTCTCACTTGCTTATACTATTCTGAAGCCAGCTTGGTCGGTTCCTAGGCTTTTTCTTGCTTTTGGACCAAGTTGTGCCTTTATGCGAAAACGACGATCTTTTACTTTTCATTTCGAAAAACCACATTTTCTTGGAAATTGCCAATGTGTTCATCAAGGGGGAGATTGTGGATATCGTGAGGATATGTGCACGATCTCAGGATGATGAGTCAATTGGCAATGGCGTTGTTGGTTTACAAAATCTCGCGATTCGGGTTTGTTTCGTCGTCGCACCACGGTGCGGTCCGACCGGCGTCGGCGGTCGATCCGCCCGTGGGACTGGCCGGACGCAGCGGTGGTGGCTTGTCCGGACCGGCCTGACCTAAAATTGGATTTTGGGGCTAATCCAAAAATAGGTTGTGTAGGCAGGTGAGGGGAGTCTCCTGGATGTGGTCCCATCTTTTTTGGAGCTCCCAGTCAAAAGTTCTATTGAGTTGAAAATTCCAGAAGGTTTCGGATTTTCAAGCCGGAATTTTGGTAAGTCTTTTGACCGTCCGACCGCCGTTGTGGGAGCGGTCCGATCAAGATGAATCGGTCGGACCGGCCATGTAAGGCGATCGGACCGCAATGACTTGGAGGTAAGCCAAGTTTGCATTGATGTGGTTTCAATGTGGGTTTTGTTGATTGTCAATGCTTTATTGTTGAATATTGCATTGCGGAACTGACGTGGGTCAAGTTGTGAAGAACTTGTTCCTAAACGGTTTGTTTGTCTATTGTCGCGCGGTGGCTTGCGGGTCAACGACGTCAACGGTGAGTGGATCGGGACTACGCTTGGAGAGCCGAGGTCCAGAACGATCAAGGATACCGGGTGAGGTCGTGTGACTCAAGCATGGTGCAGGATGGGCAAGATGGATCGAACGGGTGGTTCGGTGCATTTGGTTGATCGGCGGTGCGGATATCGGTGCAAGTCTCGGGAGGTTCCGATGGGATTCGGACAAGAGAGGCTTGGCGACGCGATGAGAACCGCTGATCAACCTACACGTGGTGAAGCAGGCGATTGCTTCAACAGATTAGTGTGTGGGTCCCATGTGTGAATGGGTCCCAAAAGTGAAACCCTAGTCCTCTCCTATAAATAGAAGGGGGGAGATGTAAAACCTTCTTGAGGCATTCATTTGGTTTCCCCCTTGCTTTTCTAGGGTTAGGGTTTGGAGAGGAAGAGAGGGAGAGATTGTATGCTCCTTTGGTGAGCTCTTGTCCTCCTTGTTGGAGTGGCTTTGTAAGCATCTTGTGAGATCAATCAATCTTGTGATGCTTGCTTGTGAGATCATTTGTCTCCCCTTTTGTGTTCTTCTCTCATTTGAATGAATTTGGTGCTTCCTTGATTCAAGGATTTATGCTTGGTCTTTTGACCAACTTTGTCTTGCTTTGATGTGTGGGAATACTCCTAGAATCATCTAGACCATCAAACCTCACTAGCAAGTCTTGAATCAAAGATTTTCATATTTCTAGGGTTTGTGCACTTCTTTGTTTAATCCTTGAGAGATTGTTTCTCGAAGTGGATCCAAGGATCGCCGCTAGAAATAGGTCTCCAATATCATTAGGGAGGTGTGCTCGAAATTTGGTCAAGTTTCATTGGTTGAATCAAAAGTTGGATCAAATTTCGTTTTGGATTTGGGGTGAATTTTTCAGTACTGGACTGAACCGGTCTGACCAGTCTTGTAACGACGGTCCGACCGCCTGTGTTTTCAGACCGCCAGTATTGCCGGGTCGAACTGCTGTCCACCGGTCCGACCGCCGGTTAGTTGCCGGTCAGACCGCTGGTTGAACGTCGGTCAGACCGCCCTTGATAGCCGGTCCGACCGCCGTGCCAGATTCGCCCTTTGAGTTTTAGTCTCCACTTTTGTGTCGTGTGGTTGTCGGGGTTTGTCGAATTCAGCACAAGTCTTCCGCTGTGTGCTTACTGATCTTCTTAGCTTTCATTGCTAAAGGAGTAAAGTTTGTGCTGAATTTGATTTAGGCGAGAAAGTTTTGAAAGCGCCTATTCCCCCCCTCAGTCGCCTTTCCGTTCCTACAAATTATAATAAATTCAGAGTCAATTCATTGCATGAAAAATAGTACAAATCTCAAAGCATATCGGATGAATGAAAATTCGACTATTATGATTTTTTTATTACAGCGCATCAACAACACGAATCTTAGCGCATCTATTGAACAGAAAAGTAACAGTTTTGGTTTCAAGAAATTGTGGGAAGTTATATAGCAATTAAAAAAATGCTATTCTAATTAAGACACCGGTCAGAGACTAGCTAATTGGGCCAGAGATTTGACTCTTCTGCTACCTAGGTCCGTGCAAACAAATCCAACAAACCTTAATTAGAATTCCCGCGTAGCATCCGAGTTCGTAGGTACACATGCTGATATGCATTTCTCGCTAGCTAAAGTCACAATAAACTTGAGTTTCCCTCCTTTCCTAGACCCCTCTTGCCTCGATTAAATTACTCGCGTGTCTTGGGAACAATTCAGAGCTGCATGGTCAACAATTAATATATATAGCAATTAATTAGCAAAACATATCTACACACTGTGCTAATTTGCTAAGGCTCATGCACTTTCAAGGCGTGTCCAAAAGGAACTCAACGGGTAATAATAAATTTGGCAAATTAATCACTTAATTAGTACCACCGTGACACGCCCTAGAACCAAAGCATTACAGCATATGCATGAACCTTTGAGGCTTGATGTTTGATATCGTAATTTATTGACTTAGTTGGGTTGAGTCGTGCTTCTTCAGTGTTTTGCTTTTCACAATTTGGTACCCTCAGAGTTACCGAATCAACATTATTAATTGGATGTAGCATGCGAACATGCCTAGGAGCATCTACTAGTCCTGGTTAATTAATTGTATTTGCAGAGAGTATAAAGCAGTTATCATTATCTAAACAAATTGTTACGGCATATTTTTCTTCTTCGATTGTTGTGTATATCGTTTTTTACCATTCCGTGCCTAATTCGTGGCTCCGCCCATGGGAGTAGTTAAATAGCACTTATATTTGCAGGGCCTGAGATGAAATACGTAGACTTCTATGGTTTATTGCTGTTCATTCAGACACCTGTATATTTGCAGGGCCTGTGATGAAATACGCAAGGGAGCCAGAATGATCCACCTGACCCTATGTAGGACGAGGACTAAAAAAAATATCCTATTTTAATTAAGACACCGGCCAGGGACTTGCTAATAAGGCCACAGATACAAATCCAACAAACTTTAATTGGATTTCCCGCGTAGCATCAGAGTTCGTACGTACACATGCTGACATGCATTGCTTGCTAGCTAAAGAAAGACGCTCCGCGATTACCCAAAACTAAGAAACAATTAACAAAGAAGCAACACTCAAGTCACAATAAACTTGAGTTTCCGTCCTTTCCTAGATCCCTTTGCCTCGATTAAATTACTCGCGTGGATCAGTTCCTCATCACACTGGCGCACTGCAGTTAATTATTTATACCTCGCGCATAGTTAACATCAGTGGCGGATCCAGGATTGAATTTAGGTTGGGCGGAATAAACTAATACTGTTATCCGATATCAAAGCAAGGCATATATAATACACGTTACAATCACTTTCAACAGAGTATATGACACTAAATTGATCTCAAAACTACAATCCGCATCATGTGGACATACAATGATAGGACAAATGTAGAAAATGTACCTCATCAATGAAGTTTACAGAACAATTTGCCACCAAAATACTAAATTATTGAATTACTATTAACAACCTGTCAAAAGTAGATGGACAGTGAGTATTCAGATTAATCCATCATAAATCATTAAAAAATTACTAAAAAAAGACATACCATTAAAGTACTAATGACGTCTAGGAGACCGAGGCAATTTCATTCTCCGAGATTTAATGGATTGAAATTTTTTCTTAATTTTATCATGATTAAGTCCTTTAAATATCTCCCGCTCGATGTAGCATACCATCAAGTCATTGAGTCACTCATCGGATAGTCTATTGCGCAAATCGGTTTTAATAATATTCATAGCCGAAAAGACTCTTTCAACCGATGCTGTTGCCACCGGTAGGAGCAATGCTAATTCAATGAGGCGGTAGACCAATGGAAAAACAATATGTCTTTCTGTTTCAACCATTTTGATGGCCAAACTTGCAAAATCATGGCAAACAATGAAATCATCAATTCTTCGGACATGAAGAATGAAGGTTTCAAGTTGATCCCTTATAGTTGCACGAGTGAAATCCGTATCATAGATCTCCGCAAGTCAAGCAATCTTATCCATATCAAACTTAGATAATGAGTCTCTTAGATAAAGACAAGAAAAGCAAACAAGCAACTCCGAAGATACCTCATTGAAGCGATGATCCATCTCTGTATTAATAGCATCAACAGCAGCAAAGAAAGTATCAATACGATAATGGTGATCTTGAGTGACCGTCACCCCATCTAGCCTTGATCGGCCCCATCTTGGTATCGCTTCATCCATATTCGGTACTGGAATCTTGTTTGCATCACAAAATATTTTCACTTCTGGAAATAGAGGCTCCCAACCATGGTTCCTCAAGCTGATCAAATGTGCTTTCACATCAACAAGCAATGACATGGCCTGAATAATATTTTGATCCTTCCTTTGCAATACAAGAGATAACTCATTTGTAATGTGAAATACTTTCAACATCATCTTCATAATGAACACAAAGTGAAAACTCTCCATATGCTGCATCAATCCGGCTGCTGGACCTGGTTGACGCCCATCTTCATGCACAAATTTCAGCACCTCCGCCACGGGCTCACGGTTCCTCCTCGGCTCCTCCCTTCTTCTCCCGGTTCGGCGGTTCCCCGGCGCGGCCTCCGGCCCGGTGCCGCGCGCTCCTGGGCTCCTGGCTCCAGCTGGAGGCCTGGAGCTCCTCCGGTCCTCCCGACGCCGCCACGGCCAGATCTCACAGCTCCTCCTCCCTTCTGCTTCCCGGTTCCCGGTGTGGCTCAGTGGAGCTCCTCATCGTGCCGCCGGCCCGGTCCGCGCCTCGGCTCTGGCCGAGCACGAGGCTGGAGCTCCTCCTGGCGCCGCATGCTCTTGGCTCCGGCTAGAGCTCCTCCGGCTCTGTCTGGAGCTCCTCCTGGCGCCGCCTTCGGCCTGGCGCCGCGAGTTCCTGGCTAGGGTTCTTCAAAGGTTTGGATTTTTGCAATTTGGATTGTGGATTTGGGGAAGGGGAACCGGCCAACGGGTAATAAGTGAACAGGGAGATGTAATGAGATGTAGATGGGCTTAGCTGGGCTGGGCATGGGCCGTAGGCCTTCTTTGGCAATCGGCAGGTGGCCTCCTGACTCCCACCTCCTCCTCACTCTGGAGTCTGCAAGAACCGAAAACTACCGAAGCCTGGCCATCTGAAATCTGAATCACTGAGGGGGTTCGCCGGCGTCGGCTACCTCCGGCCGCCGCCCAGCCTTGCCCGATTGCTGGAGCCGCCCCTGGTTAACATTAGGTATATCTTAATGTTACGGATGGAATATTGCTAGACGCTTGCGACTCTCACGCATGAAAGGTCATGGAGAAATGCCCCTGCACGGTGTACAAAGTGCAAACACGTCCATGCGGAACGATGTTTTTTTATACTCAAGACTCAGCAGCACAATTAGCCGAAACAAGGCATTACTAGATTAACAATTTCCGCTATCGATCTACCCTAGATAATCTTTGAATGAACAACAATCTAATAACATAGTGATGATTTCCATATCGTTACCCCTTGAAATCGGATAAAGAACGAGATCGGATCGCGAAACCCTAGTTTTTCTTTTTCCTCTTCCCCTTCTCCTCCCTTCTTCCTTGCTATTCCTTCCTCCTTCTACTCCTCTGCAGTCGGCAGCAAGAAATAGCCAGGCGCGGCGGCAAGACAACGGTAGGTGGCAGCACAGGAGCGGCAAAGCGGCGTCACTGGCGCGGCAGCAACGGCAAGACAACGGTAGGTGGCAGCGGAGGAGCGGCAAGGCGGCGTCTCTTACACGGCAGTAGGGCCGTGTTAGGACAGTAGCCGCAGGGGCTAGGGCAGGGGTGGCGGCTAGGGCTAGGGAATGGGTGGTGTGGCTAGGGTTAAGTTTTGTAGCCGCCTCCCCTCCTCCTTCTCCTCCTCTGCAATCGATAGTACAAACAACAAGCAACAGCTAGGCGCAGCGCCAAGACAGCGGCAAGTGGTAGGGCGGCGTGGCAGCAGGGCACGATGCGCTAGGGCAGCGTTGGGTGGGGATGCAACAGGGGCTAGGTTAGGGGGTGGCGGCTAGGGCTAGGGCATGGGTGGTGTGGCTAGGGTTATGGCTGGCAGCCCCTCCCCTCTCTTATATACAGCGCACATGGCCACCCTCACCGAGTCCATCTGGGATCCGGTTGGGCCTAGCCCAGTCCACTCCTTCCCGTCCTATTTTTCCCTTTTTATCCTTTCTAGCCTTTTTAATTAAACGTGATATTACAAAAATAATGATGAAGATGGAGTCGGTAATGAAGAAATTGACAAAGATAATGATGATGCAAATGTTGGAGAAGACATGGACATCGCAGATACTGCGAGCCATTGGAATGCTATCCTTGATTGAAAGTTGTTATTTGACTACAAATTTGCTAGTTGTAACAATGTATTTGATATTTTAAGCTATTGTGCTTGTACTACATTCTTGCTTGATTTCACCTATCCACGACTTTATTCCTTAATGGTCGTGGACCATGGTTGTTTCTTTGGAGATCTGGACTAATTTAGCTCCGTTGCGCAACAAAAATTCCAAAAATAGCCCCTATAATTTCAAAATTCCAAAAATGGCCCCGCCTTGTACGACTCTGCCGTCTGCCGCTTCAAGACGTGGCGGCCCGGTAGCGCGCCGCCGGCAGCGCCACACCTGCCATGCGATGGTAGGCGCGCTAGGCCCCGGGCGCTTGCGCGCCCATAAAAGGGAGGGAGCAGTGAGTTCGCTCGCTCCCTCACTAGCTCCTGCGACACGGTTAGAGTGAAAATAATTTGTGTACAAAAAATTCTGCGAGTGGAAAAAAATTCAAAGCGCGAGAGCGAAGGAAAATCACGAACACCTAGAAAATAAGCTTTGAAGCTCACGAGCACCTAGAAAAGGTAAGTGTCATTCGCATCCGGTTATTATTATCGGTAGTTTTAGCAATGTGATTAGGATGCAATTAGATGAATTGTAGCAACAGAGTAGTTTTAGTTGTGTAGTTAGTTTATTTTGAAGACTTAATAGTTAACAATGTCATTATGCCGTAATTAGTTGACTTAATGGACTGCTTGCTAATCTTGTTGTAAATTTCCTCTCGGCTATTTGTATAGTTTCATGAACTTAGTCATAAAATAGCAAAATATTTGGAGGTCGTTAAGAAAAATAGAAATAGCCCTACTGAACGCTTTGTATATGTACTCTTGATCGGGCATATCGCGTTCGGTGCATGCACTACGCATTACACCGCTAGAATGAGAAACTTGACGCACCTCTTAGTAAGTTTTTAAATCCGAAATTTAATGAAAAAGAATACCTTGTCGTAGTCCCCACATGTCTTTGGTGTAAGCTAGGTCTAACTCAGGTATGGAAACGTAGAAATGCAATAAGAATTTCTGAAGTGAATTATTTTTGCACTGTAATATCGAACTAGTTAAAAAATTCATAACTATATAGTACCACATGAAATTTCTGAAGTGTAACATAGAATAGGCTATGGATTATTTATACTACAAATAATATTAGCTTGGACATTTCATTGATAGAAAAATCATACGAACTCCAATCAGGATTGAAAACATTTACGACAAAACGATCGTGTACAGTGGGCATAACCAAATTTGTAGAAGCATTCATTCGGAAAAAAAATCCCGCAAATAATTCGATGGTTTCATATGCACATGTGTTAGGTACTTTATGGCATACGTAAACAAGCTTGAGCGGGTGCATCCGACTGAGGGTCCCAATTGTTTTGTTCTTGAAAGGGTCTTCTGGGCCTTCCGTCAGGCGATCGAAGGGTTCAAGCATTGTCGTCCCGTGCTCACGATGGATGGCACCTTCCTATGTGGGAAGTACAGGGGTACCATCCTCACCGCCATTGCGGTGATGCGAATGACCAGTTAGTCCCCGTGGCGTTCGCAATTGTTGAGAGCGAGAACACAGAGAGCTGGTTGTGGTTCCTATGCAATGTGAAGCAGGCGGTGGTCCAAGATCGGCCAGATGTGTGTGTCATCTCGGATCGCAATGCTGGGTTGTTGTTTGCGTTGTGCATGATGCAAAATGGGACGCAGCCACCGTACCAGTGGAACGATGTTAGGAGCCGTTGGTGCATGAGGCATCTCGCGGCCAACTTCCACACAAGGTTTCGAAGCAAGGACCTCATGAAGATGTTCAAGAAGCTCTGCATGCAGAACCAAAGGAGGAAGTTCGAAGCGGTGTGGAGACAGCTCGATAAGGAGACCGGGAAGCATGTAAGGGACTCAGCGCATGCCGAGGCAGGGGCAACGGCTAGAGGGTCCGTGAGAGTTGGGGAGTTCACACAGTGGGTTAACTCGCACGCACCTGACCTGGAGAAATGGTCCCTACTGCACGACACGGACGGTGCGAGGTACGTGATCATGATGACCAACATGTCGGAGGTGTACAACGGTGTGCTCAAGGGTGTCCGCTCTCTGCCAATCACTGCGATCGTGGAGGAGAGCTGGAACCGTACCATCGGATACTTTGTTAATAGAGTCATGATGGCCAAGAAGCATTTGGAGGATGGGAAGCAATTCTCCGAAGTAATGCATGCCTACATGGAGAATAAGATCAGCAAGGCTCGATCGCACGCCGCTCGTACCATGGATGGCATCAGGCAGAAGTTCGAGATCAGGCTCAGGGAGAAGTACGTGATGGGCCATGCTAGAGGGGATCGTAAGCAGGTCTGCACAATTGGTGAAGAAGTGTCGTGCACCTGCAACAAGCTGCAGCTTCTGCACAAACCATGCTCCCATGTGTACGCGGCATGCGCGGCGTGGCGGCAGGCCTCGGAGCGTTACATCTTCGAGTACTACGACATCCACCACCTGTATGCAACTTGGAGTGCCGAGTTCCATTCGTACGGGCTGGACACGCACTACAGGGACCTTTGGTTGGGGCAGGTGAAGTGGGTGCCCAACGACGCACTAAAGCACCCCGGCCGTGGAAGACGACAATCCCGACGCATCCGGAACGACATGGATGACAGCCAGCGCGGGCAACGGGTTCGCCGCCCTCGTTGCAGACTGTGCAAGACAGTTGGGCACTCCATCAGCCGCTGCCCAAACAGACCCGGCACAAGCAGTGCACCGTAGCGAGGAAGATATAATTACTACGTCATGATGTCACTTGCTTATTTCAATGTCTTCGATGGACTCTGTTGCTATTAATCCATGCCTTTATGTAGTACTTGTTAAGTTGTCCGGGTTTGTTTTTAACTCATTATGATCATATTGTATTGTTAAATTTTTTATCGTATGTCTTGCCTTATTTTCCTGTGCCACATAATATGTTTTACATGCGTGCACTGACATGTTGTTCCCCTGTTGGCAAAACACATTTGCAAAGTATAGTCACATGCTACAAAGATTAAATGCATGAGCCTCGGCTATTTGCAAAATACATTCGCAAATAATAGCTCCATGCATAGATGAGCTAGAGCAAACTCAATGAGCTATCAACACATGACTAACTCAAACTACTAGTTAAGACCACTCTTAATAGTACGGCAACCTATACTAGCAATCTGGTCTTCCAACCAAACACCAAGACCGGTAAAATACTAGGAACACATCCTTAGCCCTAGCTAGTCATACCTTTGCCTTGCATCTTCTTGAAGCTTGATGACGCACATCATCACTTCAAGTCCGGGTCATTAACTCGATAATCATCAACGCATGATGATCCTTTGCTTGACCTCCATCAACACATGATGGGTCTTCTCTTGTCTTGACGATCAACTCATGATCATCTCTTCTTGATAAGCATCAACTCATGATGCATCCTTTACCCAAGCTCTTGACTTGATGATCAACTCATGATCATCCCAAGTTTTCACCATCCTGGAACATAACCTATTCATCCAACTAATGGAAAATGTTAGTTCCACAATATGATTATCATTAATTACCACACCATACCATTAACTCATAATGGTGGGACAAGATACCTCAATCTTTCCTTCTTTGGTAATTGATGATAACCACTTAATTACTCATAAATTGAATGTTGATAAATGAGAGAACAAATTGAGTATATATCAACTACACAAGTTATATATACTCTAACTTGAGTATACAAGAACTACACAAGTTCTATATACTCATAATCATGAGTATACAAGAACTACGCAAGTTTTGTATACTCAAAAGGATTTGTTTCAAAGTAAAGATCCCAAATGTATGTGGAGAATGGAATATGGATCAATACTCATGAAACCACAAAATATAGAATAAAACTCCCCCTAAATGTGTGCATACACAAATGTGTAATAAGATCATATGCACATATTCAAGCTTGACTTATGGTTGAGTTCAATCCTATATTTTGGATCCAAGGAATGCAACAATATATAAGATTAAGATGTCGATTGCATACCTCATTGAATTTCACCTTTATATCCAAATGAGACTACACAAGATATTTCTAGATAAAAGAGTTAGTCTCATATTTGGATTTGTCATTAATCACCAAAACAATCCATTAACTCATAATGGTGGGTCTAGATCTTTCACCCTCTGCACCTCCGTCGGCACCGCCCTCATCAAACTTTTGAGTGAGCAGGCAATTAGAAGTACTACGACAGCACTTGGATTGCCCTCGTTGCAGGGATCCGGTGAATGTGTTCACCTCCCATACGCCAACGAATCCATCCCGAGTGTTCATGAAGTGTTCGAATCTTATGGTAACTTATGTCTGATCATTCCCAATGAACTTCTTTCCAAACATCATGTTTTTTCACTTGCAGTTCTAATTATTTTTCCAGAACACAACATGTCGGTTCGGGTCCGTAATGATGAAGTCGTGCGGAGGTTCGAGGCATTGCAATGCAAATTACAGCCTTGCAAGAGGACACACGTCGTGTGGCTGCATTTCGTCAAGTGCCTCGACCATCGGATCAACCGACGGAAAATAAAGATAATGTTCTTAAAAGACTGGATGAAAGGATGGAAAGGGTTGAGAAATCGCTACAGAAATTAGTTAACATGGCCAGTTTGGTAATTTTTCTTCTATTATTTCTTGTTCTTGCTAAGTAGAAGTTCAGTTTTAATAAGATTGTAATATCCACTCTTTATCTATGCATCCCTACACTACGTGATGTATGCCTTTGTGGCGTTGTTGTACTAGTTTGTATCATGTATGCATCTATCTAATTCTGTTGTGAACACTTTGTGTGTGAATTAATCAAACAGTAATTTCTAAATCAGCGCGGAACTACCACCATCTAATTTGCGGTACTTCCGATTATCGGAAGTACCGCAAATTTCTTGCGGCACTACCACTCTTAAATGAAGCGCAAAAAGACCATCTCTGAAAAAAACGTTCTGCGCGAAAATCTGAACTTCCGTGGTGCAGGAGTTCCGCTCCCAACATGGCGGTAAGAACCACGCTTGTAGAAAATCAGCTAAGTCCCAAAAGGGTGCTCTTTGGAAAAAAAAATGTTCCGCGGGATTTTCAGAAGTTCTGCCGAGAGGTACTTCCGCACTTATATCGTCGGAACTACCGATCATCCTAACTAAAGCAGCAGATCGCTTTCAAAACAACTTCAATTGCAAAATAAATTTACGAACGAGAGAGGACTCTGCAAAGCAAAACGTGATAACACTCTGCCTCCCGAGCTTTTCCTACCGAAAATACAGCACTCCAAAAATAGGACATGACTACTCTCTGCAGAAAGATTAGACAACACTCTGCCAACCACGCCATGCCAACCCTCTAGCTTATAAAAGGAGGTGCAAGTCATCTACGAGAGAAAACCACACAACCAAACCAAACACTACACGAGCTTGCTTCACCACTGGGGATGGACAACCTCAAGAAGCAATGGGACGAGATCCGTGATCTAGCAAGGGCTTCAACGGCACGGCCGAACAAGCTAGGGTGCTGAGGCCGGCTCGGCAAGCAACTTGCCAGGATGGCAGCTCTCCGCAATGAAGCCCCGTAGCGAAGAACCCCGCCGAACGTTCCAAACGAGCCTTCGCCGCAACACCCGCCAGAGGGGGAGACGCCGCCCCTCTGTTGGCGCAGGGACACATGCAAGTTCTTCAAATCCAAGCACCAGCTCAGCCTCGGCATGCGTTACTGGGGTTGTCCTAACTACTCCTCTGACTATCCCGACCGCCATTGGGATACGAGCGACTATCGGCAATGCAGAAGGAGTACTTACAGTAATTTATCGTACCAATTCTCTTTCAGAGTACGCACTAACAATCTCTCCCGTCTACCCGTAGTCCCCGGAGCCGCTATGTGGCTTCCACAAGTGGATCGACCTAGAGATCCACCCACACGACCAGTGGCATCTTGACTTCGAGAAGTGGAATGCCGAAAGGGGACGCGAGATCCGGGAGGAGGATCGTCGTACGGAAGAGCACAACGAGCGTATCCGCCGGGAGACTCAGGCCCATCTCGAGGCGTGCAGGCGCAGGGAGCGCGAGGCACGCGAGAGGGAGCGCGAGAAAAAGTGGGAAATGGCGGCCGAGGCCAGGGCGGCAGGCGAGGAGTACAATGACGAGCTCGCAAGAAAGGGCAAATGGCCCCGGTCCACGCAGTAGGTCGGGCCAGTCCGTAATAGTCCCCCCTCCTATTCGCCATGTTTTAACTATCCCCTAAAGGCATGCGTACTTACATGGTCCGAAAGCTCGTGTCGCAAGTTACCATAGTAGTAGCGTCCATGGTAAAGTAATTAGCCGAACCATCATGCCATGTGACCACATGTAACGTGCTTTTGTCCGCACGTGGGCTGCAATGTAGTTGTGGTGCTGTGCCTCACCGAGCCATCAAAGTATGCCTTTTCTGGTGGAATTCCAGAGATAACCATTCACATCGGTATCGATTCTGCTATGTTTTAGGGTTTCTCCGTAATCGCAACGTTCTCAGCCTCTTCAGTTAAGTTATTTTCCGTACTCTGCTTTTCCGTACTCTACTTTCACAGAAGAAATATGATCAAGAACCATAGCGGCCAAGAGTAGTCATATCGTACCAAACTTCGCACATTTCAAGTCACATGAAATCATGAAACCCTAATTTCCGAAACGTCTCGTCCTAATTTTTGAGACCTAAACCCTGAATTTATCGAGATAATTTCAGAGCATATAAAATTATGTAAAATTTACACAATCAAGTCCATTGTGTAGGGAGTATGGCAAAAAAATTTCATAATGTTTGGACCTCATTTGCTATATTAGAAAATTCCTACAAACATTAGACTTTAAAGAATTTTACAGAAAAAAAGAATGCATAAAATTTCAAAAAATTATATAAGCAGAAAAACTATGCCAGGAGGCTCCACAAAAAAGTTCATAATTGTTTGAGTTCATTTTGCATATTTAAAAAATCGTCCAACAAATATTATTAATTATTTTTTTGAAAAATAAATATTTTTTTTTGCCCACGTGGGGAAGCACCAAGGTGCTGCCCCTAGGGACGGCAGCACCCCGACGGCAACTAGTACGACGGGGGGTGGGCTATTTTTGAAATTTTGAAATTATCGAGGCTATTTTTGAAATTTTTATTGCGCAATGGGGCTAAAATAGTCTAGAATTCCTTTCTTTGAGTATTACTGGCTTTTTGCCATTTGTAATCCTGTTTTGTAATTACTATTGCTATTATTGTATTATTAGCTTATTTCATTTTTTAGGTATATATATATATATATATATTTTTATGAAGATTTAATTTAAAAACATGCTGTCCAAGCGGTGATCCGCCAGTCACTACGCTCTCATGTCATAATATCCATGTCGCGTTGGCTCAGGCTACATTTTTTGTGCTATGTTCGCCGCTGTATGTTAGCTATCGTGGTCCTGGATGTGTAGGTGGCGCTTGAGCATCGGCATTGCCACTAGCTGACCCATCCATCCATGTTGTACCCATCTTAATTTGAGAAGGTAGGGGTATTTTGGACATTAAGGTGAGCTACCAGTGCGCGCAAACTAAGAAACTAAGAACACGTGCTGATAAGCTATCGTACGAACACGTGCTGATAAGCTCGCTAGCTATTAAAAAAAAGCTCCGCGATTAACCGAAAGTAAGAAGCAATTAACAAAGAAGCGACACTCAAGTCACAATAAACAATAGCTCCTGTACACGTATGAGCGCGTACTGCCTGTGTGTATATATGCGCACAATCTTGCACAGATGGGAAGCACACAAACAAGAAACACCCATCTCTCCTTGAGAGCTTAATGGTGCGGTCGTCGTCTCTCGTCAAGGCTTCGCTCCCGCGGCAGCGCAAATTGATCCGCCCTCGGCGTTCTCCCAACTCGGAGCGCGCCGCTACCGCTACCGCCGCCGTCTTGTGTCCGGGGGCGCTCCTAGATGATGCCCCCCCTGCGGGCGTCCAGGGAAACATGGTCGATTCCTTCGGTGCCGAGCACAACGGCGCGTTCGTCAGCTTCGGCACGGCCGGTGCTGAGCCTCCCGAGCACGTGGTGTCCGTCTTGCAGGGTGACGGCCTCGCTGCGCCGGCTCCGAGGCGTGCCTCCGACGAGACCCTCGCGGTCCACGCCGGGGAGAAGTTCGGGAGCGGCATGGCTGACACGGACTCGGTCGCGACGCCGATTGTGAGCGGCACGACGCACTGGTTCAGGAGCTCGGCCGACCTCATCGCATTCAAGGAAGGCAGGCGCCACAGCTTTGAGTACGGCCGGTACGGCAACCCCACCGTCAAGGTCCTCGAAGACAAGATCAGGTTAATTTGCATTACGTCTCAAAATGAACCTTAGAATGTAGCCTGATGACGCTTAATTGCTTACGTTTTCGTCGATTTGGTTCAATTTGCAGTGCACTGGAGAGAGCCGAGTCGACCCTGGTGACGTCCTCCGGGATGAACGCCATCGTCGCGACGCTGCTCGCTCTGGTGCAGCCGGGCCGGCACGTCGTCACGACGACCGAGTGCTACAGCGAGGCTCGCGCCTTCATTCGCGGCAGGCTCTCCAAGATGGGCATCAGGGTAAGTGTATTAGTGCGTACATAAGTGTGCCCACTAGCTAGTTGCTTCGCATCTTGCAATCAATCTAACGACATCTGTGCTTTATTGCAGTCGACGTTCGTTGATCTGAACGATACCGAGACGCTAAATGCCGTTCTTGACCAGGGAGACGTAGGTTCCCTAACATGATCATGATGCTGTACTACCGATACATGCATGCCTATAAATGTTTGTGATTTCTGACATGATGCTTGACTACGCATGCAGGTGACGCTCTTCTACGCGGACTCTACGACGAACCCCCTGCTCAAGTGCATCGACATCAGGCTGGTCGCCGAGCTGTGCCACCGGAAGGGGGCTCTGGTGTGCGTCGACAGCACGCTCGCCTCGCCCATCAACGAGAAGCCGCTCACCCTCGGTGCCGACATAGTCCTGCACTCCGCCACCAAGTACATAGCCGGCCACCACGACGTGAGTGTTACTGCCATTTTACATGCATATACTTTGCTTCTTTCCAGAGACCACCACCAGTGCTCATAAACACATGTCTTTGTTGCTGCTTTTTTCTTCTTCTAGGTTATCGCAGGATGTGTCAGTGGCTCGGAGGCGCTCATCTCGAGAATTCGCGCGTGGCATCACGACCTCGGCGGCGCAATCAGTCCGGTAAGTATAGATATCTCGACGTTAAACATTTACTGATGTTAATCTTTGTGTGAACTTGCTTCTTTTAGTTTCGCCTGTATGACTGATTTAATTTGCAACTTTGCAGAATGCTGCCTACATGATCATACGCGGCCTCAAGACCATGGCCCTGCGCGTCGAGACGCAGAACCGCACGACGTTGCGCATGGCTCGCCTACTCGAGAACCATCCAAAGATTGAGAGAGTGTACTACCCTGGGCTCAAGAGCAGCCCGTGGCACCTCATAGCCAAAAGCCAGATGACCGGCTTCGGCGGCGTTCTGAGCTTCGAGGTGGCGTCAGATCTACATGGTACCATGAAGTTCATCGACGCGCTTGAGATACCGTTCGTCGCGACGTCCCTCGGAGGATGTGAGAGCCTAGTGCAGCAGCCGGCGGTCATGTCCTTCTGGTAAGTGATGTTTGATTACACTAACAAACAAATTACAGATAGCTTGGAGCTTTCGGTCATGGAAATGTTCACTTATACGCATGGATTTTTGCTTTAATCAGGGGTCAGAGTGACGAGGAGAAGGCCAAGAACGGGATCAAGGACAACTTGGTTAGGTTCAGTTTTGGGATTGAGAAGTTCGAGGATCTGAGGGATGACATACTCCAAGCCCTAGAGAAGATTTAGAACATTTTGCTCTGTGACTTTATAGGTTACGTAGGACAGAAAGTATAGGGATTCTTTTGTTTGTAGACGGCAAATACTGAGAAAGTATAGGGAGTCTTTTGTTTGTAGATGCTGAAGTCGCTCACAAATGAAAGTAGTTGTAGGAATCACTACTACAGAACACGTCATCACAGACGGTTCGGAACCGTCATCACAGACGGTTTCCGAACCGTCTATATTTATACGTCTGTGATAACAAGCAGTTACCACAGACGGTTCAAAACCGTCGTGATAACACTTATCGCGAGCGGTTTTTAACGTAAACCGTGCAGGATAAGTGATGATCACGAGACGGTTTACGTTAAAACCGTCTGTGATAATCACTTATCACAGACGGTTTACTTTAAAAAATCGTCTGTGATAAGTGGTTATCACAGACGGTTTTTAAAGAAACTCTGTGATACTAGACATATCACGAGCGGTTTTAAAGAAAACCGTCTGTGATATGTCTAGTATCCTGACGGTTTCTTTAAAATCGTCTGTGAAGGCTATTACCACGAGCGGTTTTATGTTGAAACCGTCGTGGTAATAGCCTTCACGACGGTTTCAACATAAAACCGTCGTGGTACCGGCGACCCTAGCTACATTGTTTGTCGTTTTTGGCCACCTCGGGAATTGCTAGCCATGCCCTCGAAAACAAGCATGTACAAAAATGATACATCGCAGAGAATCAATTGTTGACAACTCAAATTTACCATTACTCAAAATAAATTAATAAAGATCGAATTTGTTGAAGTATTTTTGCTATAGTTGTACAATTGGATTACAATTAAATCAATTGTTTGCGTGAATCTACGGGTCGGCGATGGAGTGAAACTCTCCTTTGTTAACTATTTCTGTCATGATAAAGGTGCATAGCTGCCCTCGAACTTCCACGAGCTCTTGCGCAACGAGTCCATATAAATCTATTATCAAACCCTGCCGCTAGGTCAAGAAAAATGGTAAGGATATATATTTGAATTTACAATTACAAAAAATTATTTGAGATTGACAAACCTCCGGATTCTTCATCTTAGCACTAATGATTTCTTTGCATATGATGGCAAGCGTAGAATGCACATAGCTCATCATTTTTTCTTTGGCGCCTTTGCAAAAATAGAATTACATATGTACGTATAGTCAGTTGAAGACAAATTTTTATGAAGTATGATATATATAGGATTATTGTGTTGTAGCGCGTACCGGAAATTTCGTCCTGTGTGTTAGTTGGTATTGGATCCATCAGTATCTTCCTTGTTGGCTAACATAGGAGATGAGCGAACTACATAATTGAAAAAAGTTATCCTCGGGCATTTCAAGCGAAGGAAGACTACAATAGAGTTATGTATAGAGGAAATGATCATACTTGTCGAGTATTCCTTGCGAGAATCTTTGAAGTCGTGATCGTTTCGACTAGGGAATCAAGATATATCACGTTGTTCCTCTTGGGTATAATGACTAAAAGGATCGATGGTACCTACTCATGTATGTCGCTATAACTATTAAACCTAAGTACAAATGAAATTTGAATAGCAAATAGTGAAGCACTTACCCCGGTTGTAGGGCACCGATATGTAGTCCTTGCGATTACGAAGAAGCAATGGCGTCGTTATATAGTTCTCGGCGAAGGTCGCGTCCTTGGATGGTTTGCATAGATACCACGTGTGGGTCGAGGAAACCCACGGTTCGCCCTTCGGGCATTTTTCATCATGTATCTATACATAAGCAATGAGTTGCGATATTTATCGGTATTACATGAATGTAGAACTTGATTGTACACACTTACGTGTCCAACATCGTAGAAGCGAGGCGTCGAGGGCTTGAGATTGAATAGGTTG